>CM046341.1:13853581-14453581 GCA_025403435.1 Artocarpus heterophyllus
TTCCTCATAATCGATTCCTTCCTTTTGCGTATAACCCTTAGCTACCAGTCTAGCCTTAAAGGTTTCGACCTTTCCATCCACTCCTCTTTTCCTCTTGTAGATCCACTTACTCCCTATGGGTTTTACCCCTTCGGGAAGATCCACAAGCTCCCAGACCCGATTAGTCTCCATAGACTTCATCTCAATGTTCATGGCCTCTGTCCAGAGTCTTGAATCAACATCCTCCATAGCTTCTGCGTAAGTATAAGGATCCCTGTCATGTTCATCCGGTTCAGCCAAAAAGACCTCCCCATTGAACATATACCTCTCAGGTTGACGCCCGATCCTCCCACTACGCCGAAGCCCCTGAGGTTGTTGTTCAGGTTTGTTTGGTTTTTCTACACCGATCGGAATGGTTTCGTTCGGAACCTCCGGAGTAAACGGATTACCCCTCAACTCCTCAAGCACCACTTTGCTTTGAGGTTTAAAGTCGTTCATGTAACTCTCCTGAAGGAAAGTTGCATTAGTTGAAACCACGACTTTATTTTCCTTTGGGTTATAAAAATAACCCCCTTTAGTCCCTTTTGGATATCCTACAAACACGCAAACTTCTGAACGTGCTTCCAACTTATTCGGATCCTTAAACAGGACATGAGCTGGACATCCCCATATGCGAATATGGTTTAAGGATGTCTTCCGTCTTGTCCACAACTCGTGAGGAGTTTTAGGGACCGATTTTGAAGGCACATTGTTCAAAAGATAACATGCGGTTTGTAGTGCATATCCCTAAAAGGATAAAGGCAATGATGAATAACTCATCATGGACCGAATCATGTCCAACAAAGTCCTATTCCTTCTCTCTGCTACGCCATTCTGCTGCGGAGTGCCCGGCGCAGTCAAATGGGATAAAATCCCATTCTCTAACAAGTGTCCCAAGAACTCATCAGAAAGGTATTCCCCACCTCGATCAGATCGAAGTGCCTTTATGGGTCTACCCAATTGCTTTTCCACTTCAGCCCGAAACTCCCTGAACTTATCATAAGTTTCGCTTTTGTGGTGCATTAGGTACACATACCCATATCTTGAGTAATCGTCAATAAAAGTAACGAAGTACTCATACCCTCCTTGTGCCCGGATGTTCATCGGTCCGCAAACATCACTATGCACAAGTTCTAGAACCCCTTCGGCCCTATTGCCCTTAGACCCGTATGGTCTTTTGGTCATTTTACCCTCCAAACAAGACTCACATTGAGGTATAGATTCCACCTTTAAGTGACTTAAAGGTCCATCCCTTACCAACCTTTGAATCCTATTTAGGTTAATATGGCCAAGGCGCAAATGCCAAAGATAAGTCTTATTAGAGTGAGAAGTTTTAAGTCTTTTTGAGTCATTATCATTTATCTCAGCATTAAGCAATAGGTCCATCTTAGGTTTGATAAAATATAGATTATTTTGCATCCATCCAGAACAGATAAAAGATTTGTTTTTACGAATCACCACTTTTTCATTAAAAGATACTACGTAGGAGTCTTTAAATAAAGAAGATACAGAAATTAAATTCCTTTTAAATTTAGGAACATAAAAACAATCTCGCAAAATTAAACTCCTATAATTATCAAAATAAAGATGGACATCTCCCACTGCTTCCGCTGAGACCAAGGATCCATCGCCCATCCGAAGCGTTAAGTCTTCACGAAGTAGACTTCTCGTTTCTTTGAATCCCTGCAGAGAAACACAAACATGATTAGTTGCACCGGAATCTATGACCCAAATGTCACTGGATTCCTCAACCAAACAAGTTTCTAAATATAGAAGATCACACCTACCTCCCTTGGAAAGGAAGTCCTTGCAATGCTTCTTTATATGCCCGACCTTACCACAAAAGAAGCACTTAAGCTTCTTTGGGTTCTTCTTCTTCTTCTTCTTGCTCTTGGTAGCAATAGGAATAGAAGACTTCCCACTTTTGGCCTGTTGCTTCTTTCCATTCCCAGAGTTAGGATTGGAACCAGAAGCAGCTACCATATTGGCCTCTCCACAAGCAGGAGACTCCCTGATCAGCAGTTCAAACTCTTGTAACTGTTTCATCAGTTCTGTCAAGGTCATATCCCGTCTATTGCTTAGATTAAAAGTAGCTCTAAACGGAATAAATTCCTTAGACAGAGTCTCAAAGACCATAGTCATCTGAGTTTCAGCATCGATGTCGGCTCCATTGGTTTGAGCCTCAGCGAGGTAACCCATGACCAACATCATGTGCTCCTTTACAGATGTCCCCGGTCTCTGTCTACAGTTTAAGAGTTTTCGAAGCGCCCCTTGCCGCTTTGTTATGGCCTGGCCTCCAAACATGTCCTCAAGATCATCCAAGATCTACTTCGCAGTCTCATAATCCTGATGTTGAGCCTGCAGCACGTTATTCATGCTAGCCATAACATAGTAGCGGGCCTGATCATTAGCATCTTTCCAGCGGTCGTACGCTTGGAATTGCTCATTACTTGAGTCTCCCGTAGGCTCGGGAGGACAAGGAGTTGTCAGAACATATTTCAGTTTCTCAAAGGAAAGGACGATGTCCAGGTTCCGTTTTCAATCATTATAGTTCTCACCGGTTAATTGGTTTTTGTCAAGTATCGATGATAAAGCGTTTTTAGACATTTTCAATCTACAATAAAGAGTCATATACCAAACATAAGCAAACATATATAATAATTTAGTAAGATAACACAATCATGTAAAATCATACAAATGTGTTTATGTGTCAAAACCTTGAAAATATCACAACCTTACAACGATAATTCCCAACTCAGAATTCAACAAGCTCCTAGGGGAGTCATGCCAAATTCAATCAGGAACACGGATCCCCTCCTGATTAATATATGCCATCCAGGACCCGTATGATCCAGCATATACTAATAATCGTTTCTTTGGCCATTAATTTTATTAACAGAGCTCCTAGGGGAGGTTAATAATAAAATTAACGTGAGTGTATAACCACCGTTTTAATATTTTATCCATGATTTATAATCACCACCTAGGGGTGTGCAACCATAAATCATACTAAAATACCTTATCCTTTCAGAGATCCAATCTGGTACATGATAGAAATCCCTTCCTAGGGGTTGGGACCATCATGTTCTTCCTATGGACCAACGATGGAGGCCTTAGGTTCTCTCTTCGAAAACCTTCTCCCACTCAATCTTTTGAAGTCAAGGTTTTATTTTGAAATTATGCATGAACAAATTTAATATGAGCGGCACTCCCTATTCTATATGACATGTTATCAATATACATGGTAAATCATATTATAATGCAGACAAGCAAAGCAATCAAGCAAAGCTACAAGCATAATAATAATAATAACCGTAATATTATGGTTCCACCCTAGAGAATAGAAAAAACTAAGATTACAAGAGAATAATCGAGACATTTATCGATTCTTCATCCTTGAATCCTCAAGCTGTATCATTCTTCATGTAATATCCATCTTCAAGTCCTCAATCCCGTATGAATCGAACACTTCATATTTCCGGTCATATCCAAATTTAATGTTTCTCAGAATCGTCCCAAAAATAAAATTAAAACTGCACTGGAAAAATCGCACCTTTTCTGGACACCTGGCAGCTCTCGGTCGGCAGGCCGATTTGGGTGATCGGTCTGCCGATCATGATGGTTCGGCCTGCCGAACATGAAGGTTCGGCCTGCCGGCAGAGCACCAAAATTTCTGCCCCACTGTCGGCCTGCCGGACCGTACATCCGGCCTGCCGATCTGTGACCTTCGGCCTGCCGAACTGTGAGGTCCGGCATGCCGACCGAGCAGAAAACCCTCAATCCAGAAAATACAATTTTAATGCAATTCATCAATTTTATTTTCAACAATTCAAAAACATAAAATTAGAGACTCAGGAAATACTTGGAGGCGCCATCATCAATCTTTAAGTTCCGACTTCTCGTTCCGTCTTCTCCGAATAATTATTTAATTACAAAATTCTTACAAATTAAAAATTAAATAATAATTCCTAGACGGAGATGATAGTCCGCCATCTAATTACATGAAAAACCTAGATACACATTCTAACCTCTAAGGAACCATAACCGGTATTAATTAATTAATAAATAATTAAACAACAATTTAATCAACCATAATTAATTAATAAATATTCACCATATAATCCATGACAACATATATATTATATAGAAACCTAGAGTGCCATCTCTCTATAAAATTTAATTCAAGCATTGGAGAGATTAAGATCACAAAATTTATGCATATAACATGATCACAAACTTGCAAATTTATGTAAAAACCTCGGCTCTGATATCAATTGTTGGAAACAAAGTGCGCAGCGGAATTTTAAAATTTTTTCATCAGAGTATTTTCTAAAACACAAGTTTGACATGTTATATGTATAAATTAAACAGATCTTACTAACCTCAGTGTACCGAAGAACCTCCGCGACCTGTGTAGAGAAGTAACGTTCCAGAAGAGCCTCAACCAACTGGTCTTCTTTGCTATTCTCTATCCACAACCGGAGTGAGTGTGGGCTCACACGTACAGCTCTTCCACCGGTGACTCTCCTTCCAACCAATAGAGAGAACCAAAGCTAGTGTTCGTGATTTGTGAACAAAAGCTCTCAGGGAGTTTTCAGATGCTCAGTAGAAGAGTATCACTCTTAATCTCTCAAATTGATCTGAGTAAATCATTAGACTCACTCCCTTTTTATACCTATTGGTCCTTGGGGTCAGTCCATATCAGATTAGGTCTCAAAAATCGAAACAGAATCAAGTTCGGATCAATATCTAATAAGATACGCGTGAAAAACGCGTAATCTTAACTGTCGCGGTCGGCATGTCGAACTGTGAGATAGGCAGGCCGAACTGGCCAGTTCGGTAGGCCGAACTTTCTGATAGGCAGGCCGAACTGCCGAGAAAAAATCTCCGCGAATCTTTTATTTTCCACCCGAGATTCTAAAGGATAAAGTCTCAGTTTTGATTCAAATAGCCCAATAGAAAAGATATCTGATCAAAACAAACTTTATCAAGATAATCTCTAAGAAAATAAATCAATTCACAATAATTCTACAAGTTTATCTTGTTCTAATTGTCCAAAATTAAAACAACCGATAAACATACAAGAATTATCCGAACGCCATAATTCAACAAGTTCATCTTGAACTAATTTCTTACATAATTAATTCAACCGATAAACAGACATGAATTATTTGATTCTTATAAATTTTAAACCAATCTGATAAATCCGACATAAGTCACCAATTATTGAAAAAGCACGCCGTGTCGTTACAGGATTTTGTGAGCTAGCAAAGGGGACCAAAATGGACCTATAAAGTTCAAGCTCATGATAATTATGAAACCCAATATCCCAGATATACATTTCACAATTATCAACTCCAACGCTACTCCACTAAAAGCTTGGAGCTGCACTCTCGAACTTTATAGAATTACGAAGTTCGTGTAGCTAAGTCTCCATGACATATCATAGTGTATCGCATCCCCATATGATCATCCATAACCCGCTTAAGGACAAGTTCTGTCTTACCTTCCCGATTATTTTTATCTTACGTTCCATTGTCTCACCATTAGAAAACTTACCATCCAAAGATAGTATACCATTCGGTTACACCTATGTATCCAAATGGTTGAGCGCTCCAGTTTTCCAATTACAGGACAACGCATATAAGAGGATATCATTACTCCTAAAGAGGAGCTATGGATTCCATATCTATGAATAACAAGTCTACGCTACCAAGAGTCATGCCTCCAACGTACCGGCATGCATGCCACTATAGAGATGTGGGAGTCACCCATTGGTACATCAAAAGACACAAGTCGAGACAATGGACCCATTATTCATCTCAGGATTAAGATACAATACAAATGATTGTCTAAAGTGAATCGATTTGCCAAGACAGAATTATTAATCCAAATCAATTCACTTTATGTCCCGATCCAACACATCGTCACCTATGACAACGCGCCAATGTTTCTATTCACGGAGTCCAACTCCGATGGCCAAAACAAACCATCTCTCAAAAGGGATATAGACAACATAACAATCTTTACATGAATAAAGCGCCCAACTTTATTCCCTCGATTACGGATCATATATTTTAGACCATCACCTTAAGAGTCGTGTCTACCGCATAATCATCCCATCATATGCCCAACTCTTAAGGTTTAGACTGACAGTCTCAGACTACTGTTTGCTTATCATACATTCAACAAATATGAACGTAAAGAGGACAATATTTGGTATATATAAACGAATAAATTCTTTATTGATAAAAATGTCTCCAAAAACGTATTACATTTTTACTCCTTAGAGCATACATGTCTAACATGCATGTCCTCTTTGATTATATTGGCCAAAAGATCATGCCTAGGAAGTTAGCAAACAGCTAATTATATAAAAAAAAAAAAAAGGGGAGGTCTGTGGTGAAGAACACATTTATTGGAGAATGCTTGTATGGTAGTATGCTCCTTAGATTGGAATGAATGGCAAAAAAAAAAAAAAAGTATTATATTAAAATAAACCTTCCACATGTGATTCAATACATGTTAATATGAAAAATAAAAATTATAAAAAAGTAAAACAAACCAGAAATTTTTTTATTTTTTTTTTAAGAATTCTTCTCTTGTTTTTTGCTGCAAGCTCCTGAATTGCCCTCAGTGTTTCTATGTGAATTATGGCAAACATAATATGCATCTTCTACGAAGAAAACAGAACATATTTTTACTTCTTATTTGCTAACAAATAAAAAAAAAAAAAAACAGATTTGATGTTCTTCCCTTCTCCACTGTGCTGCTTACGAACCTGTTATATGAAAGCACAGAAAAAAATCAGAATATCCAATAAATAAAAAAAATTAAATGATATGCTGTTTAAAAAGTAAGATTAATATTAAAATTATTGAACCAAAAAACTATAACCTATAAGATATGAGAATTTTTGTCATTATTACAATATACTAAAGTATTATGCTTGAATTAAAATTTTTAGTTATAATTGATTTTTTCGAACACGCATGCAACTCAATTTCATTTAAAAAAAAAGAAAAAAGAACAATTTTCCGCAAATTTGAAAGGCTAGTCTAGTTTCATGCTCTGAGCTTCTCACCATCCATCATCCCACAGTCATATTCCCTTACAACACAAAAATCTGGGCTGTTCTCCATAGCGATATTTCGCAGCCATCCTCTGTCACGGAGAGAAAAGCGTCCAGATCTGTCGTACTTGAAGAAGGCCGCAAAACCAAAAGGACGGCTGAGGCCAGACCAAAGCTGGCGACAAACTCCTCTCCGGTGGAGGTAGAAAGGTAGACGGACAGAAAGAGGTCGGTGAAGACGACTGAGTGTCGCTCGTCGGAATTTTAGTTGTTTCTGTGCCACCCTATGCAACCCACCGCCAGCTGCGTCGTTGAAGCTCACCATTAGGATCGAGGGCTCGTGTCGTAGTCTTCGGAGGAGGGCTAGGACTCACCGAAGGTGGTCGAGGAGGTCAACGTATGGACGGAGGGGAGATGCATTTGTTTGTTTTTTGGGTTTGAAATTAAGGGATCAACATTTAAATATGAGGCTTTTGGCTTTGAGATTAAGGAAAAAAAAAAAAAAACTTGGGGAAGGCTGCTATATTCACGATGTGAGAGAGAGATGCTAATTTTTAACTTTTGAAATTCTTTCTTTGGGTTCGTCGGATCAAAATCTGACTATCAAAATAAACAATCCCTATAGTGAAGAATTATATAGAGCTTGATTCAAGTATTTAAATAAAATATTTAAAAAGATTTAAATTTATATGAAAAAAAATACTATAAATATTATAGTAAAATAATTTAAATTGTGAATTAAACTACGAAACAAACAGGCTCATAAAAATCGTTTGATTTGTGTGGAGAGTTTGTTTTGAAATGTTTTTGTATGTTTTTAAAGTTATTTTTTTTATAAAAATATGTATACTCTTATTTAATCATTTAATTTTATGAGGCTTTATTACTAATAAAATAATAAAATCTAATTTAAAAAATTAACTAGGTATTAAATTGGCCCAAATTTTCAAGGATAACAAGATTAGAATCATGTGGGAATCAAAAAGATTTTTCTAAAAACATACTAAATACTGTATTTGATATTTTCGTTGTGAAAAAATTGGTACTTGATAATTTGAAGGCCCTGGTTGAATCCTTTAGCACTAACCAAAAAAATAAAAAAAATCTAGGCTGAATCATGTGCCGTTGATGATATTTAAAAGTGGAGGGATTTTTTTTTCTTTTTCTTTTATAGGATAGGACTAGGAAGGGAACGGTGCTTTGATGTCAAGTGGCCATAATGGCATCTCCACTTTGGTATCTCTCCTTTTTTTCTGTCTCTTCTTCTTCTTTCTTGAAGCTATTCCTTCCTTTTCCACATTCCATCATTTTTTTTTTCCTTTGAGACTTTGTGACCCTTTTCCTCTCTTGCAATAACCATGAAGGCTTCCACAGGTGAGTTCAGTCTCTGCTTCTCCTTATATGCTTTTGTTTTTTATTTTTTATGTTTTTGGGTTTTTAGTTTGCAGTTCTCCTTCTGAGCTGTTATTTTGATCTCTTGGGAGAAGACCCAAAAGCTGTTTCTTAAAAAAGAAAAGAAAAAAAAAAACCTGTTGGTATTTAGGTTATTCTTATCATGTTTTTGGCTTAGTATTAGTTTTTGAGATTATATTGTAATTGGAACTGGAGATACAGTATTTAAACTTGTTTTAAGGCTCAAAATTTAAAGTTGGGGTTCTATGGATACTTTGGTTCTCTTTTTGTTGGAATAATTTGGCAGATTGCATCTGAATAAATTAATAAGTTATCTTGTTCCTGATTTCTGATATTGGGATGCATATATGTAGTCTGTTCTTTGGAGTTAGGACCACACAGAGCTATTTTAAGGGCAAAAAATAAAAAGGGAAGGTAAGATGATTGTCAATTTTTCGAGAAGAAAAATTTTTTCATGGCATAAACTTGGATGCCCTTGAATTTCAGAAAAAAAAAACAAAAAAGATACCGAGAGAGAAGAAAATGCTCAAATTTGCTTCCTGAAAGTCCTTTTCTGCTGTTTTGTTTTTTTCATTTCTTTGTTTTTCTGATACATAAAGCAAAATTAAAAGCCTGGCTCTGGCATTTTCCAAGTGATTCTGTTTATAGAAAGTTTCACTTTACTAATTTAAATTATACAATTCGTTTTCCACGTCATTTGGTACAAAAATAGGTAACAAAACATGGGAGAGCCACAAAATGTTCAACTTTTTGGTGAAATTCAATTGCTTGAGCAAACAACAATTCTAAGCTTATATCTAACGCTCGAATCTAAGTTAGAAGCAATCAAGAATTCTAGTTGTGGTACTTTATTTCTAAAGCATTTAGTTATATAGGGCCGTTGACTATTCATATGTTTCTTGGACATTATTTCTGCTGATTTTGCATGTGTAATATGAGATTGAAGTTAACCAATGTTAGTGATGCATTTAAGCAGTCTTCACTTCATCTCTCTCTCCTGGTTATGATTCTACTGTCGTACAAAATGTCTAATACAAAATCTGTAAAATTCATATGTTTGACTCTGAACAGACCTGCAGATATATTCTTGGTTAGAAAAGAAGAGCTGTATCCTTGTTTGATCATGGATGCTTAGAATAGAGATAATATATACATATATATGTATGTGTATATATAAATGTATACGTATATATATCAGTATGGTCGCATATTGCTAACGTCTTGTTTATTCTTTTGAAGGTACATCTCAACTTTGTCCTTCTCTAAAGTCTTTGTCCAATAAAGTAGGAGGCATGCTTTGCCACTGTGGTTCACCAAACAAGTACAAGAGGTTGGACACAAAGCTTGAGAGGAAACTACTTGAAGTCAAGAGAGGTTCACAAGGAGTTGGTAATTTAAAGTCAATGAACAGCATAATCATGAAATTCCCTCAGTTCAAAGAGGAGTTAAAAAGGATTAGAAGTGTGTTCGAACGATATGGTAAGTTTTACTGGTTTTCTTTGCTCTCTATTATAATCTTTTTCCTTTCAAAATATTAAGTGAAAAAGTGACTTGCTAATGTAGCACCAAGCTAGAGCCTTAGAAGTGATCGAATTTAGAATCGCCAAGAGAAAAAAGAGACGATTCTAGAGAGAAAACGAGAACTCAAAGGGAGAAAAACCGGTAATCTTAATATATATTCACCAACCATTCTTTGAATTGAAATTACAGATCAACATATTTATAGGAAACCCGAATAATAAATTAGGAAACTAAACTAAATAAAAATAAGGAGATTTTGTAATGAGAAAACACCCTGATAACATAAAATTTGTAATTCAAAAATATTGGAATGTAATATTCTAATTTCCTTTTGTTTCTTGCAGATGAAGATTCTAATGGGACTATTGACCGTGAGGAATTGAAAAAATGTTTACAACAACTAGAGCTCCAACTGAGAGAGGAGGAAATTGGTGACCTTTTCCATTCTTGTGATATTGATGGGAGTGAAGGGATACAATTTAATGAATTCATTGTTCTTCTTTGCCTCATCTATCTCCTAAAGGACCAACCTTCAGCCTCTAATACTGTATCTTGACTACTTCTTTGCTATGTTTCACTAGTACATTTTGATCTAGTTATTGCATCTGATTACTTCTTAGATACGTTTCAGACATCGAAGATGGGGTCGCCTCAGCTTGAAGCAACTTTCGATACAATAATTGAAGCGTTCTTATTCCTGGACAAAAATGGAGATGGAAGACTGAATAAGAAAGACATGGTCCAAGCACTGAATGATTCTTCTACTTCAGAGAGATCCCCTGCACACATCATGAGGAGTCGATTCAGTAATAGTTTCTTTTACGTTTTTTTTTTAAATTTCTCAGAACATGCTCCTATATTCTTCCTCTCTGAATTTGACTCTTACAGGAGAAATGGACTGGGACAGGAATGGGCATGTCAGTTTCAGGGAGTTCCTCTTTGCTTTCATTCACTGGGTCGGACTCGGCACTGACGAAGATATTCCGGCTACAGGAAGTTATCACCATGAGTAGAAGTCTTTATACGATTGACATACAAACATCTGAAATATGTCAGTCAAATATGTTAGCAATTAGTTCATGCTCTGTTCTTTTATGGTTTCTTTGGAATTTTAGTCTGAACTATCTTGTGAATAACAGTTGCTTCGAATAAATGATATAATATTCTCTTTTTCTAGAAGCTGTTTTCTTCTCTCTAGATAAATAAAACTTGAGAAGCTTTATGTACTTTTTTTTTTTATCTTCATTTTTATGTCCTTTTTTTTTTTATCTGAAGTTTTATGTACTTGGTCAAGGCATTAATATGGTAATTGGTATCTGCATGGTTATGGCTTTGAAACTTTGTCAGGAAAGGTACATTTGAACACAAATTCTACTAAATGCATCCAACTCAAAGCGTTTACAAAAAGTTTATAAAAGAAAATCATAAACTGAAAGAGCTCTACTTATTCAGAAGGTTTCATAATTTACAGAAAGTTTATGAAAGAAAAACATAACTGAAAAAGCTCTTCATATTCAGTAGGTTTCATAATTTATATTTCATCCTATCATATCAGTTCTAAGATTTTCATTGTATTCCTAAAGCTTGTATTCTCTTAACTAATGACAAAGAAGAAGCGTTCACTTTTTTCCATTTTTCAATACTCTCCTTTTTCCCTTGTTCCATGAAGCATTGGTCGTTCCCGTCGAGTATGCCGACAATCTGGCTCATACTTGGTCTTGATTTGGGATCAGACCCTGTGCATTCAATTCCCAAGTTTACCAGTCTGTTCAGTTCTTTGTGGTTGTACTTTCCATTCAACCGAATATCTGCTAGTTCCTCCAATGGTCTTTTTCGTTCCAAAAACTGGTGAACTCTCTTCACCAGCAGCACCTCAGGCCGTCGAAAGTCCACTGCCATCTGTCCGCTAACTGCCTCAAGCATCACCACACCGAAGCTATAAACATCAGCCATTGTGGTTGCCTCTCCGGATTTCATGTGCTCCGGCGACATGTACCCGAAAATCCCACGAATTGATTTGTTTCTGTCGATAACTACATGATGGCCATGCTCATTTCGTACCAAAAATTCAGCGAGAGCGAAAGAGCTAAGCCTCGGATTCGTGTCTGGATCAATGATGACTGCAGAAGAGGTAATGCTTCTGTGAATAACTTGTTCATCCCATTCCTCATGAAGATAATGAATGGCGGATGCCAGTGATTTGATAATGTTGTATCTGTGATGCCACGGGAGGGTGGAATATCCGGCTCGATTGTCATGGTGGAAAAGCATGTGGCTTAGAAGGCGATTCGGCGAGTAATCATAGACAACAAGCATTTCCCCTTGCTCGGTACACCATCCGCGGAGCTGCACCAAGTTCCGGTGTCTGAGCCTCCCTAAGTTTTTAAGCTCATTCGCGAACCTCTCCCGCAGTGCAGGACACGTCTTCATGCCGAGGCGTTTGACGAGAATGTGGTGATGGTTGCTGAGGAAGCCGTGGTAGGCAGTTCCAAAGTCCAGCTCTGCCACTCTTCTCGAGTCAGAGAAGTTATCCGTGGCGGAGATGATCTCCGCAAATGATATTTCTCTTGGAGTTTGGACCATGGGGAAAAAAATCGCTCCGTTGTGAAAACCTCTGCAGGAATTGTTTGTTGCATTGCCGTTTCCATACTCAGCCGTTGCATAGACGGTTTCCTCTTTGGCTGTCATGTAATTCGACGAGATAGACGTGGCTGTTGTGGTGATTGTTATTGTTGTGGTGGACCTTAGGGTGATGGAATTGACATTGCTTGAGCTTGTATTAGTTGTAGAGGACAAAGAGATGTACGGAGGATGAGACTGAAATGATGGGAGAGTTGGGAGTTTTCCATGTAAATTCCCGGAAAGTGCTTCCGTAACCCACTTCATGTTCGGCCTAAAATGCGGATTGTGGAGAGTGCAAAGCAAAGCAATATGGATCGAACGCTCCACATCAGAAAGACCATAAGATCCGTCTTGCAGCCTACTATCCCCTGCTTGTAAAAGCTTTCTCTCGTCGGAAAGCCTCCGAATCCAATCAAGCAGAATGATTTGATCGTCACCATACGTTAGATCCACCGCCCTCCGACCTGACACCACCTCCAAAACCACAATCCCAAAGCTGAAAACATCCGATTTTGCAGTGGCAACCCTCCCTCCCCGTCGTTGGAAGCTCTCGGGCGGCAGGTAACCTATTGTACCACCGATTTTCGTCGTGTCAGCTAGCCTAAACTGATAATCCTTCATCGATGAAGGTGTCATTAGTTGGTACTCGAAACCATGTTCCAACCACCTCGCCAAGCCAAAGTCGCCGAGCCTCGCGTTGTAATGAGAATCGAGCATGACATTGCTCGCCTTCACGTCCCGGTGAATGATCTGCGTCTCAAGCTGCTCGTGGAGATAGAAAAGGGCTGCAGCCAATCCATTGACGATTTTCCTGCGACGATCCCAACTCAGAGGTGGAGAAGCCATGTTTTCGGGTCCCTTGAAGAGTACTCGATCGAGGCTGCGGTTAGGCATGTAGTCATAGACGAGTAAGAGCCGATGATCATCATGAACACACCACCCTCTGAGCCTCACAAGATTCCTATGGCGTAGGTGAGCCACAGAAACAAGCTCAGCCACAAAAGTCTTCTCAAACTTCTCTCCTCTCTCGGCCAAGCATTTCACAGCAACCGCAGTCCCATCACTCGGCAAAACCGCCTTGTAAACCTTGCCGAAACCTCCACTCCCAAGAACTTCCTTCTCACTAAATCCATTGGATCCTATGTAAAGCTCAGCGTAGCTGAAGATCCTGGGGTTGTCCCCACCAACCTTGTCTGTGAGTTGGATTCCATCTGTGTCATGAAACTCACATGACTGATGATGGTGGTGGTGGTGATGGTGGTGGTGGTGGTGTTTCTTCGATCTTTCGTGGTGGCAAAATCTGACCCATTTGAAGTCATTGACCCTACAAAAAGAATCCTTGATCAGAGCAAAAATTTGGCTCCCACAGCTTCCTTGTGAATGTTTCTTGGCCTTTTCCTTTCTGGGTTTGTTGAGGTTTTTCTGATCTGATGATTGGTTTATTTCATCAATATCTGCTGGTAAAATCATGCAGAGCTTGTTCAGCTGCATGGTGGGGTTGGTGGGTAATGGCTAGAAAGGCAAAATATGTTACTAGTTGGACATGGATGAAAACTTTTTTTTTTTTGGGTGAAGAAAGACCCCAAAAGGTTCTGTATATGAGCTTTTAAATAGTATAGGAGTCCTTAAATGCATGAACTTGTTTTTGGCTTTTTGGTGTGCTTTTTTTTATCTTTTTTTCTCAATAAAACTTTTTTTCTTTTTTGTAGATAATATTCAACTCGTTTAGGTGTGCGTGGTTGAATAGTTTTCAATTGAACCTGCCAAATTAGAATATTTTTAGTTATTAAAACAAATTTTTAGTTCATGCAAAAGAGGATATGCTTTTGTAGTTGGTCTTCTCGGAACAGGATTTTCCGCTTAGAACAGAACTTAGTTCTGGAACTCCCAGGAAATTCCGTGTTCCCGCATTGAGAATTGCCTTCAATACTCGGACCTTGGAAGCGCGTGGGAAGACACGTGCTCATGCCTCCAACCAACAGTTGCCAATTTTGTCAGCTTTTGTCCCTTCTTTTAGGACCGGTTTGGTTCGAGTATTTGAATAGAGTATTTAAACGAAGATTTAAATTTTTGTAAGAGAAAATACTGTAACAAAATGATTTTAACCGTAATTCAAATATCGAAACAAACGGGTCCTTAGTTCTTCTATCTTTGGATGTAAAAACTTGGGGGCAGCGGGGTCAGTTTACAATTGTTCTCTTTTGTTTTTGTTTTCCTTTTTTTTTTTTTCTAGAAAATGTTTCTTGTTTTTTTTTAGTTTAAAAAAACACTAATTTGATGACGTACATGTGTTACTAATAAATAGTAGTCTATGATACAGTTGGCATTTACATCGGCAACCCTGGAAAAAGGGCAAGAATTAAATGCTTTTTCCCGTTGGCTATTGTTTTTCTTGGTTATTATTGTGAGATGATAATAGAAACGAATCCGACTCGTGTCTTTTTCTTTTTTTTATTTCTTTTGACGTTCGTCAGTTAAAATATCATATAGATTAAAATATTATATTATTAATTATATAAGTAAATTTATTTTAATTAATATGATATAATATTGTTAAAATGACACGAAAGAAAACACACAAAAGATGGACATATGAGCTTAATCTATTGGGCAATGTTCGATCCATCCTATATATATTTATGGAAAATTATGGCAATGATCAGGTTTTGGTTATCTAATTTTAATTAATAGCCGATTTTATTTTTCAAAGTTAATAGTCACTTTTTGCTAAGTTTTTTATAGTGGTTAATTATTGGTAATGTTTATTAGTGATAGCCTGTTAAATCATGGATTGCAATTGTTTAGTTGTTAACTGATATTGGTTTATCAGTAATCAACAACCAAATTAATTAATAATGAACTATAAATTAACAATCACTGATTAACCATTTCTAATGACTACTATTTATTAATGTAACAAAACTTCAATCTTTTATAAATAAAAGACCTGCAAAAAAAGGTCATTTACTTTGTAACCGAGTTTATAAATGACCTTCAAAAAAGGTCATTTACTTTGTAATCGATATATTTTTAACTTCCCCAGGAAAAAAAAAAAAAAACAAAACGATATATTTTTTCTACATTAGCAGAAATCTTCCTATATATAGGCTTTCGCTGAAAATTTCTAGACTCGTTAAATTCTGTGTAAAGGTTGTTTCGTAGTTTGTACGTAGTTCAATGCGCTAAGATTAAAAAAAAAAGAAAACATAATGGTCCGTTTGTTTTCTTTTTAAAATTTTTGAAAATGTTTTTACACATTTTTTAAAACAAAAATTTTAAAAATACTCTTAGCACAATTCTAAAAAAATTCTCATTGTTCAAAAAGAATATTTTACTTATTTTGAAAAAAATATTAAACAGCTCTTATGTCATAGACAAATAATAATAGCACCCCATGCATTTTATCTTAATTATAGATACCTTTTTGCACCAAAATTAATCACACTGATTTTTTTCATTTTTTTTAAAAAGTATAGAGGGACTCTTCTATTAGCACGCTGGTATGGTTTACCATGAAATGCCCCTTCATCTAGTCAAAAACTTTTTTAATTAATTATGGAGTTCAAAATGACATTTTTACCCTTAACATAAAAAATTAATTTAATTAGTTTTTGCACACTTGTAAGTATAAATTTCACTCTATTTTTCTATAGTGAATTTCACTCCAATTAGAAATAAGAATGTTTTCTGTTTTATCTTTTTCTTCGAAAATCTCTTTTTGATTGTACTATTATTGAACAACTAATATTTGTAACGTGTAAGAATGTTATATGTATTCTCCATCTATCAAAATAGCATAAAACATAAAAACATATCCAATACAAAGTAGCATAACTAGATCTTATTAAATTTAGTTATTATCATCTAAATGCTTTATTTTTTATAAAATTTAAAAAGAAATCTTACAAGTTACGAAAAAAATAAAAAATATACTTTAAAAAATAGCATAAAACATAAAAATATATCTAAAATAAAGAAGCATTATATCACCTAACTAGATTTTACTAAATTGGTTATTATTATCTAAATGCTCTATTTTTTTCATTAAATTTGAAAAATTATAACAAAATTAAAAAAATAAAAATATATTTTCTTAAACACAAATGAAAACCAGATATAAAATTTAAAACTCTTAAGATTAAAAAAAAAAACTCAATCTCCTCGATCTCAGTCTCTCTCTTGTTGGGGGCCGGAGTGGGAGTATCAGGGAGGGGGTCACAACAAGGTGGGGAGGTGATTGGGCAACAAAGGTCGGGGAGTGGGGGAAGGAGGGGTTGGTGGTGGATCGAGTGTGGATGATGGGCGAGTGGCAACCAAAAAGCGCAAGAGCGGGCAGGTGGATGGAGGTTAGACAAAGAGAGGGGCGGACGAAGGGAGGTCATTGTGGGGGTAGAGGGCTTGTTTGGCTGCTTAGAAGATTAGAGTTTTGTTTTCCAAATCAATGGTTAGGATTTTATTTTTAAAATTAATGATTGAGATTAAACAAGATGTTTTTATCATTTCAAACAAAAATTAACAAAGTTGTGTTGAAGGGTGTGCGGGAGGTGTCTCTATAATTTAAAAAAAAAAAACTTAAGAGATATTAATGTAATTTATCCTCATGTCATTTTAAATTATTAAAAAAAAGTTTAAAATATGTAACAAATAGTAAAAAAAAATTGATATCGTTAAATAATTTCTATGCAATTTTTTAGTATAAAAACAAAAACACCACTATACTTATTTACAATGTAAATTTTTATTCTTAAAATATTTTTTTAAAAAAAATTATGTTTAAATTCATTCTCATAAATTGGTCACAAGTGGAGTCGAATGAATCGACCTAAACCGAAGGAATAAATGGCAAATTAAAACCAAAGCAATATGGTCGATTCACCGAGCTGCCCCTTGACGATCAATATATTTAGCTGTCGATTCAAGCATTTCAGTGGTAGTTTGAAACCAAACCGAATCGACCACTAACTTTTATGCACACACATGACTCTACTCCCTAAATCAACATTACTAAGAAACAAACCAAACCAATAAGGTTTGGCCGTTTCTCGATAGATTTTTTCAAAAACTGCCTTTGATATTGCTTTGCATCTCTCCGGAATTAACAGATATGTTTTAAGCCACTTAATGCACAATTTTACCACTACTTACGGCTTAGTCCTATGTGAATTAATAAACTGGGAATATAATATTGTATCAACTATGTGCACAAAAGCACACATGGTTGCTTTGGGAAGCCTTCTAAAAGTAAAATTTCTACCATATCAACATGAACCCAAACTGGTTCCATTGGTTTGGAGCACGGGTTGGACAGGAAGGGTGGTGGACGGGTGGTTCGCTGGAGGCCGGCTCAGTCCACACAACAAAAAACAGAAGAGACGGTGGTGGCAGTAGGTCGCTCCCGGTCGGTGTTTCCTCCATTTTTTTTTCATTTTGTTTGTACTATATTTCTGTTGTTTTTTTATTTGTTTGGTGTGAAATAAAAGGTGGTCTTTCTATCTCTGAGTTTGTTTTGAATTGTAAACCCACTATTTAGCAGTGGGGCGTGTGTTTTTTGTTGGCTAGAACTGCATCTAGGCCAAAATGTTAGTGCCCTTACTTGGGTAAAATTGGTTCTGGTGGATTGGTTACGTCCATCGACTTCCTTAGAGTCGGATTTTGAGCTATTAAAAAACTCTGTCATTACTGTTGAGTAGGCTTTCCTTTATAGATCTTAATGTTGTCAGTTATTCTTATGCTATGATTGTAATTTGATGGATCCTGTGTCCGGGATCTTCGGTGCCTAATAGGCGGCTGTTTTAAATCTTTGTTTGTACTAATTTATTAGGTGAATGAAGATTAAATATTAACCTAAAAAAAACGATGTTTACGGATCTAAATTTGATTATAAAAAAGATTTGACTTAAAAAAGCTGTTTGGGCCTATTAGGAATGACTAAAAAAAGGTTGTTTTTGATATGTTTAGATAGACTCTGTATAAATATTGTTGGCTTTTATAAGCACTTTTGGGAGAAATCAACCATTTGATGTTTTATGAAAAGATGCTTATGGAAAAAAAAAAATTATATTTTTTACCATATATTTAATAATAACAAATTAATAGGGTGTTTGGCAAAGTTCGTGAGAAAAAACTTTTTGATTAATAAATAGTATAAAACTCTCACATACTATAATAAAACATAAAAAACCTCCTACAGTGTAAACACATGTTACAATGTTTTTGAACTGAACCAAACACCCTATAAGAATTCCATTATATTCTTAAATTAGACTATTTTTTATATTAATAAAAGCTTTTAACTTATTTAATCAAACATGTTCAAAAGTTCTTCTAAAATTAAAAAACACATTTTCATGTACTCTTCAAACACCAAACACCAATTAAAAGACACTAACTTCTGCTTCCACTACTTAGAAGTCAAAGTAGAAGTTACCAAATTCTTAAACTAAAGGTGTAAATTAAGCTTATAAAAGTGAATATGGATTAGTAAATCATCCTAAAGGTTGAAATCCATAAACAAATGCTCAATTATTGGGTCCGTGCAAACAAGTCTGATGTTGGCCCAACTATGACAAGGATAGTAGGACCCCCCAAGCATGAATGTCAAAAAAGTATGTTTAAAACAATTTGTTCCAATTGGATTGATAAGGGATAATATTTTTTCTAATAAGATAGTAATTCCCTTAGAGAGAGAGATAGAGAGTAGTTTTATTTCATAATCATGTAATGCATGGGTGGGGTGGTATGGAGTTGGTGATTGGGCTGCCTGCTTTTGTTTCATTTTCCCTATATATATAAATCTCAATTGTTTCCACTGAAAGAAGGAAATGGGGGGAAAAAGGAGACTTCTGGTTTCTTTCACAGCTGACCTTTTGGTTGAATCTTGAGCGACCAACTCCACCACAAAAAACAGGTGCAAACCATAAATCTCACCAACATTGACTATATGCAGCAATTTTTGTCAAATTATGGACGTCATAGTTGGTATAATAACATCACAACAAACATAAGTGATGTAAAAACAAGTGTAACATGGGCCTGTTTGGTTGGATATTCGAATCACGGTTTGAATCATTTTGCTACAGTATTTTCTCTCACAAAAATTTAAATCTTCATTCAAATACTCTACTCAAATACTCGAACCAAACGGGCCCATAATATACATATTGCTTGTGTTTGTAAATCATCTATATATCTGCGAACATATGGAGATTTTTCACTAAAATGTTTGCGAGAATAATAAAATAGCTTCGCTTGACAAGGGGCAAATTACATTACACTCCTCTGTGTATTTTTTTTTTTTTCTTGAAAAAAAGAAAGATTATTAGTATTATTCCGGCCCTCTCTCGTAGAAATTTATAGGCCTATCATCGGAAACGAAATCTCATCCTTCATTGCATTCATCAATAACAAAAATTCAAAGATTTATTAATAGAATGAAAAGAACTTAACATGCTAATTCTACTCAAAAATTGAACTCAGATTGATTCTAGCTCGATCAAACACAAAGGCTAACGTCTCGCAATTTATTAATCGGATGAGGACATTAAAATGAGAAATTATCCTCAAACCAGGAAAAAAATTTTCCTAAGTACTGTTATACTACCTATTGATGGTCCTCTTGGATAACCTACCAATAGGGGTGGCAATAATCGTGTTTGTATCGGCACGTTTACAGCATGATACATTTAGCCCAAACACGAATACGACAAGCTTATAGCACGCGTAACACGGCACGACACGATTTAAAAAAAAATAAAAAATTTTAATATTTTTTTAAAAGCCAATAAAGAAAATTAACAAAAACACAATATCTAATTAATACTAATCTACTATAAATATTTCAAATATTTTTATGTTTAAGTTTAAATGTGTTATAAATGGGCAGGTCGTGTCGTGCCGTATTAACATGTTTACGGCCTGTTTAATTAAACGTGTTAAGGCGTGTTTAGTATGTTAGTACGAATCCAGCCCGTTTATTTCGTGTTATTCGTGTCAACCTATTTATGGCACAATTAATAAATGTGCGGTCTAAATTCGTTTATCTCGTGTCGTTTTCGTATCGTGTCATCGTGTCGTGTCCGAATTGCCGCCCCTACCTACCAAACTGCCCACGTCTAGTGATTAGATTGAACGTCTGATTGTAGACACAATTTTGGAACAAGACTATTTTACATTAATTCAAAAAATCAAATATAAAACAATCCTAAAGGAAACCATATTTTTTCCCCTTAAAATATCGTGATCCTTTTAGCCTTCATACTACTATACGAGGCCAACGTAAAAATTCCAACAAAGTAGAAGCCGGCTATCTTCCTTAACTAGGGGGAGAGAGCAAGATCATAGAATGAGGCAATCTCTCTCTCTCTCTCTCTCTCTCTCTCTCAGCACTGCACACTTAGAAATGGATAGATAATTAATTTGTTGAACTCGAAAGAAAATTATATTTTCCAGTGTATAGATAATTTTTTGAGATTGTTTCTTTGGCGCTTCAAAGTGACTTTAAAAAATTTTAACGGACGTTTGGAAAACCATTCTAAAAGTTGTAGATCATTTTAAAATATGTTGTAATTAGAAAGAAACTTTTAGATTCAATCTTTTTAAAAGTTATTGGCACATAATCTAATCATTTTTCACCAGAGTTCTGAGAAACTTGTAGAAAAATTCTTGAGACGCAAACAATAATATTGTATAGAACAATAATCCGGAATCTTAAAAATTTATATGATTTTCACCAAACTAATAATTCATTATATTTTACAGATATCTTGATTCATGATAAAATTTGTGCATGGAAAGTTAACACGAAAGCCTTATAATTTTTTCAAAATATACTCATTTAGAATAGTTTGAACATTCCATCAAACCTTGATTACAAAGTTTACAACTCATCATGAAACAATTATCATGAAAAGTTACAATTATTCATAATATATTTAGTTAGAAAAATCAAAACTCTTGTCAATTATAAAAGAGTGGTAACTATTAGAACCTTTTTAGTTTTTCAACTATGAAGAAACATATTTGTCCCGTTTGGTTTCGTTTTTAGAATTTTTGAAAATATTTTTGCACGTCTTTTAAAACAAAAATTTTAAAAACATTCTCGGCACAATTTTTATTTTTCAAAACAAAAATATTTTCAACTATGTTGAAAACAGCACAAAATGGACCGAATTGTGTCATTCTATTTCCTAATTTTGATTTTTTAACTATTCCTTGAACTTTTTTTTTTCTTTGGAAATTTTAATCTTTAACATTAAAATTAACGAAGGATATCTGAAATTTTGAAAAAGATAACCACTTTATAATTGCATAATAACTGAAAATTTTACTGAGATAGTTATAAAGGCCACCTTAAACAATCATGTACAGTAGCGCCCTGCTAACCCATAAAACATTTTTTTGTGTAGAAACTAATCCATAAACATTGGTTTTTATTTTTTTTTTAAATATTACGTACTTTGCTTGCATTGTTCGCTTATCATGATCACCAATAAACAATTAACACGTAATTTTCAGATAACTGTTTGAATAGGTCAACCAACTAAGAGTGGATTATAGGAAGTGAAGCTCTAACAATCTGTACGACTTTTATTACTTACTAGAAAGGGGTTGGTAGCATGAACCATATAACAAATTTAATTTACTTATTTATTAATCACATAATAGGAGAGTTCATTTACTTAATTAACTTAAGCAAGGAAAAAAAGGTCAAAAGAATTTGATATGCAAAGAACTTTTTACTAAGTTCTAGACCAATTAATTAACCCATTAAAGTAAAACTCACTATAAGACAATAACAGGAGTTGGGTGATTAAAAAATTGAAAAGAAGCCATTAGCCAATATATATAACGTGTGTGCATATATATGTGTATATATATATAGATAATCTTCTAGAGGCCATACAAAAAGTTCATTTTGATTTAACTCAAAGCTATATGCAATCTCATAATTTTTCTTTTGGAAATCCAAGTTGTTTGAAACCAAACTATATATTTAGTTCAGTTGAGTGTACGTTTTGTCTTCTGAACCAAAAATTGAATGAAGTTGATCCTTTAGTCCATTTTGTGGACTTGCAATTTGTTACAGTTCCACCATTGATTGTCCCTTTCAATGTCAAACTTAAGAATCCAGATAAGATTAAGGGAAAAAAAAAGATGTTCGTGTGTGAGTGCGCGCGCATATATATATATATATATAATTGCAAATTTAACTCCATTTAATGCACTTTGACTGCGTGCGTGTAACTCTGTAAAGGAGAAAAAATGGAACCCCACATGAAATATTGCCATGTTTAATCAATCATAGCTATAATATAGGTTTCATATTATATAATAAAAAATAATATGTTTCATATAAAAGGCTGACATGATAATTTGTGTGAATAAATTATTAGGGTATGTAGGAGAACGGTTGTAAGTGAAATTATTTATTTAAAAATTATAATATATGAGAATTTTATATTATAATAATTATTTATTTTTTTACTGTAGTTACTAAGAGCATTATACATTGTTGGTTCCGATGGAGATGCCAAAAAAAAATCTATATATTGGTCTTGAGTGTTTAGCACCTAGCAGTAGTAATAAGCTTTATTTATTTTTTTTTTCTTTTGACGGATGTTAAAATCAGCGCCTTATTTGTTAAAAAGAAGAGGAGGGGTGGGTTTGTTTTGTATATTAAGCTTTCTTGCATGTATGAATTTTAATATTAATTAGCATTAAACAACCAAGTAGCTGCCTAATTAAGCTGAAATAATTACATTAGTTTGGACTTTGCTTTCTAATATTTTACTGAGAAGTTGAAATTAGCTTTTTTTGATGCATAACAATCCTTGAATAATTAACAACTTGAAAATCAAAAGCCGTTCATCATTCATGTCAGGGACTTTATTGAGGATGGATATATGTATGAATTTATCAATTTTAAGTGTTGGTTAAGACATAAATTAACTACGTTCATTAATTCTAAACTTCTGCCGTGATCTTAACTATAGACATAATTATTTACTTTCTTATAATATAAAGATGGAATATTTACTCAACTAAAATAAGTATTATGTACGTATGTATATGACTGTAGATTTAAGAATAATACAACAATTGGGAAATCCCCTAAAAAAATACAACAATTAGGAATGACTTTTTTACCGCAGGAGAGATATCCCTATCAGGCCAGATATGGGCTTTATTACATAGGAACGGGTGCACATATTATCCCTAAGTAGGGAGCGGGGCCTTTATTTCTTTGTCAAAACAGAGAAACAGAAAGGAAGAATTTGAAAAAAGGGCAAAACAATATTCTTAATTAAGGAAATGACCTCTTTTTTTTTTACACAAAAAAATACGCTTTTCTAGGTAGGTAAACTGTCTCAGTTTTTTTTTCAAAAAAAAGATGAAAATAACTGTAACGAGGAGAGGAACCTCAACAGAGTGAAAAGAAAAAAAAAACTAGAGCAGTTTTCATGCCCAAAAAGCATGTTTTTTTGCGTCAAAAAAATCCAAAAAAAAAGGGTCATTTGCTCAAAATGACTTTTTCTTAAAGCCATTTTTCAAAATGCCCCTGACCGGAAGAATTGGTATATATTATTTACACTACTTAAAAGGTATGGGATTAAAAAATGTGTTAAATTTTTATTCTCTTAGAGAAACTCCAATGAGCAATAAATAATAACTTATTTGACCTAATATTAGCACAACCTATAAATACAACCTTTACCCCCCGAGCTCTTATTCCTCCTTTGCTTTTGGATTTTCTTTTGAGTCTCTAATTTGTTTACATGAGATATTAATACCATGTTATGGAATTTTATACTTATTTGGATAGAATTCACTTGAATGTACTTCTTTTAGGTTTTCAAACGGATAAACAAGTGATGTAGGAAAAGTCATCCCGATAGGAATTTCTTGACCCCGACCCCGACCTCGACCTCGCCTGGGGGTTGTGAAAGCATACCTGTCCCTGATTGCGTAACAACTATTCTATTATAATAAGCAAAATGATTAAATAGATACTTCTATTATAAGAAAGGAACGGTTTTTTCGTGCACCTTTTTAAAACTATAATTTGCATGTAACTCTGTAATGAAACAAAATTAAACTCTACGAGAAATACATCTACAATTCTTTCATAAAACAGGGCTCTTTCATTTCCGGTGTAGCTTCCCCTAATTAATACGTACAATAATAATCTATCGTCTTTATGTTTTCTAAAAACTATAGATTTCACCATTAGAAAGTACGAATCTAATAGGAAACCATATAAAAACACACAAAATTAGATCAGAACTATAAACAAAAGAAATGCCATAACCATTTCGTAACCTAAGTAGATGAAGTTGGTGACTATAAGTAAGTGGACACATATCTTTATTAATCATAAATGATTAAAATCATAAAATAAATGATAAAAAAGAAGCAAAATTTCTATTGGAGAGGGTCTTATGTGGGACTAGAGATGTTAATGAGGATTGCCCGGCCTGGCCCATATAGGCTAAAAGGAAAACTTGCACTGGTATGGGCCTGCCTGATTGATGAAAAGAGAAGCCTAGTGTAGCCCAAAGCCTGCATAGGCCCCCGAATTTTTGTAAAGGAATTTAAGAAAATGGAAAGAAAATTATCTAATATGCCCGGATTGGCTTGGTTCTAGTTTGAGTTTAAATTTTTGGTTCTTGTTAAAGGAGATAGGCCACGAGTTGACCTGTTTGGCCTGGCCCAAATTGACTCCTCTATGTAGGAAGAAATTGAAGTTGTATATGAAAAGAAGAAAGATCAAAAGAAAAAGGAAGAAAGAATCTAGGCCAAGTCATATTTCTAAGCATAGTTTATTTCTTTATTATTCTAAATAAGAATTTTTGAACAGTATATGAAAAAAAAACTTGGTGGAAATGTTATGTTTTAACTTATATAAAGTTTATTGAAGAATATGTTATTTTTATTTGATTTTGATGAAATCTAATGTCATGTAATATCTATATACATCCTAGTGTATAGATGCTCCATTTTCATACTATTTAGTATATGTATAGACACTCCATTTTCACACTATTTAGTACATGAATTTTCTCGTGCCTTTGGGGACCATTAAGATAACGAATGTACACATAGAGAAAAAGAACAAAACTTTTCTTTACCGAAAAATTCAAAAAAAAAAAAAAGGCCGATACAGGATCTGTTGTACTGGAAAAAAGTTGAATATACAAGACCTCAGACTATGTCTGCCTTTATGCCCACCAAACCCACTTTTCACGAAATTGCAAATAAGCATTATTTAGGTCCAAAATCGTAGAGAAATTAACCATATTTGCGAAGATTTTAAGGCTGATTAGCCGCTGTTGCTACAGCGTTACGTAAGTACTGAGAACCTTATAGGGTGTTTGGCCTTGTTTAGAACCAATTAATTTTAACTAATAAATAATATAAAATTTTTAATAATTATAATAAAAAATAAAATTATTACAATATAAAAGCTCTTATATGCTATAATTTTTTTAATTAAAATGATCAAAAATTGATTCTAACCACATTAGTTTTTATTAATCGGGTAAATGGGCTACATTGAGTACTCTAAACCCATGACGGGAAACCACCATATCCCTCGCTAATTTACGTGGGTTGATGGGGCCAGGATGGAGATGGTTTTTCTTCACATGATGGATTGGCAAGAAGACTACCTCGCCTTCTCGTTGTCATTCTTAAGCCAAACTGATCCTGATTTTTGAACCACTTAAAAGAATTTTAAATTATAGTAACGTGGCATAATTTTGTACAATATATATTGTTATGAACAATAAAATTAAAACAAAATGAGTCCTAAAACAATACCCATGGGGATAACCATAAATCTTTATCTACAAGTATATAAAAAACGGGGATAAGCATGCGTGTAAACACGAGTGCTTCAACAGGCTTGCGTGTATGGTGCACCTTTTTTTTTTTTTTTTTCAATTCTTTATTTCAAACAATCCGTGGCGTATAGAAAGAGCGTATAGGCGGTGGATGATGAGACCAACAAATACACATAAAGGAAAAATAAATCATTTTGCATTAATATTTTTTGTTAAATCTATTAATTAAAGCAATTGTGTTAAATAGTATTTTAGTGTCTTAGTATTAAAATATGTTTAATTATATGTCTAATAATATTTTTGGTAATTTATAAATTTATTTTCGTATGTAAAATATTAGTTTAGTTCGAAATTAATTAGAACCGTAAAAATTAAATGTGGTAATTTTATTTTGAGTCTTAACATGTCTTATAGTATGTTTTAAGATTGTAAAGATGTTTTATAATATTTTTAGTAATTTTTAAAAATATTTCTAAGTCTTAATAATCATATTTGTGTCAAATCGAAAGGGATTGAACTTTTAAAAGTTTGTAATTATTTTTAGTGTGATGTAAAATAAATATTTTAAAATTATTGTAAAGATTATGTTTATAAAATAGTTAATTTTGTTTCAATTTTCTATCTTTAGATTTGAAATCTAGTGAAAAATGGTGTAAAATGGCACCAAAACAGGCAAAATTAGACAACAAATACTTCAAAAATAAACAAATATTCAAACTTAAAAATAACTGGACATGTAGAGCTCACAACCATTGGATTACACCACCAAAGATTTTTGTTTGTGTGATTGTTACAATAGTTGTTTATTAATTGTATTTGTAATGTTTATCTTTTCACAATAATATTTTGACTTGTTCTTATTTGTCAGATGTATTATTTTCTTCAGTAGATATTTGTGAATCGTATAAGATAAGTTTGGTCTTAATTTTTAGAATTAGGTCCCATTTTATCAAAAGTTGTACAGTAGTGTTCTATTTTGTCAAAAGTTAAAGAGCATTGTCAGGCAAAAATTTTCAAAATTTCTATAGTTATGTCACATCTATCCATTTATTTATACATATCTTCACAACTGTTCTTACCCATTTTTACCCAACATTTTAACCTTGTTTGTAATCAAATTTCATAAGGTCCAATTTTTAGTTTTGGTTTTATTCATAGCGCTGTTAACCAGAGTCATTTAAAAAAACACAAAACATATATGAAAAAAGAATGTTGGTCTTAGAAACTACTATGGTATCCTCTTCTTGGTCATCTCAAAGCTACAAAACATCTATGTGTTTTGCAGTTCTAGTCCAGGAAAGGGTAGTGGCTACTTAAATGTTGCATTCCATTTAGGTTAAATCTTGGCTAAGAAAAGGATGAATCTTGTGTATGAAAGAAATAGTCTAGGTTTAGTGAGTACTTTTACATCATGAGTTCGTTTTAGAGGTACTAGAGCTTTATGTATTATTCTAGGTGTTTTTGCTCAAGGTCGTCTATGTGGTCAAACCATAGGTATTCAAAGGATAGTTGTAGGTATACCTTAGTGAATAAAAGACGATTAACTCCTTTGATGCTTTCGTTACTTTGCCAAGAGGTCTAGGAATTCTAAAAGAACTTTTTACTCAATGTTATTTTGATAATTTGTTTAGTTTTCTAGATAATGCTGCGAATTAAAATTTTCTTATAGATTCAAGTAGGGAGATCTTTGTCTCTACACCAACTGTTGAGGAATTGCATGAAAAGATGAAGATCGTTACTCCTGAGACAGAAACAACATGTTCATTTATGTTTATTTTTATTTTATGTTTATGTTTTGAATAATTGCCATTGTAAATATGTTATTGCCCTTTTTGCTTAATCTCGTTAAACATTGAAGACAATGTTCAATTTAGGGTAGGAGGAGAGGGTTATGTCAAAATTTTACTATATTTATCAAAATTTTTTTGGTTTTTTTGTCTGTGTTCAAATGGGACTAGTTCTAAAAACCAAGCACAAAAATTAAAAAATGAAAAGTTTTAAAAATTAAAAATTGGTGTGCTATTTGTAAAACTTTAAGATTCATATTTGCCAAAGTCGAGATGACTGGGTGAAGGATTTGTCCTAAAATACTTCGTCCAAAAATGCAATCTTGTGTGTTTGTATTCTCATCTTTGTATCATTTTTTGTTGCATGTATGTTTGAAGGTGACCGAGGTAAATAGAACTTAATATTCTTGAAGCATATCTTCACCTTATTAGAAATAACTTAATAGAAGAGTCATCTATATTCTTGAAATACATTTTTGTATTTTTGTAAAAACTATGCGTCTGCATTGCATTTGATTGTTTTAAATTTTTAAAAAAATCTAAAAATATTAGAAATTTTAAAATTTTAAAAGATATTTTGAATATATGTAAATGTTTTCGTTTGTCTGTGATTGCCTCTTGTTCAATGACGAAATCAAATATTATATCATTTTCATGACTTGAGATAAAATTAAGATATTGCTTAAATTTATGTTATATAATATTTTTAGTAATTTTTAAAAATATTTTCAATTCTTAAAAATTATATATGTGTCAAACCATAAAGGATTGAAATTTTAGAAGTTTGTAATTATTTTAGTGTATGTTAATGTAAAATAAAAATTTTTAAAATTATTGTAAAAATTATGTTTATAAAATAATTAATTTTATTTTAATTTTTATTTCTTAGTTTGAAATATAGTAAAAAAATAGAGCAAAACGAGAAAAGCTAGATAACAAATGCTTCGAAAATAAACAGAAGCGAACTTGATAATAGGTGGGCACATAGCCAGCTCATAGCCGTTGAATTGCATCGCCAAAGCAATCTGATCCATCCTTTTGGGGAGTGTAAGACAGATGCCCCTTAGTCGCTAGAAGTGGGGCCCACATGTCAGCTCGAATCCTCAATGCGCTGAATTGCGTGTGGCTATGTCCACATGAAGCTCTTTTCCTACCTGTTAGATCAACACATTGGGCCAGATCTAACGGTTTCCATCAGATCCACTCCAGCCCTATCTTGTGTAGTGCTCAGCATCGATTTCAAGCCGTTGGATCCCACTTTTAAATGTCCAGATCGCGCCATTGTTGGTGCATCTGGCCGTTGTGAATCACAGGATTACAAACCCAAATTCGCATTCAAGAAGGCCCATGTGCGTGGAAAAAAGAAGGAAAAATTGTGCAAATTGCACAATTTGACACTGTAAGAAGTCAATATAAATAGTAAAAAAAGTACTAAAAATTGTCAGGTAGTAGTTTTTGAAGATCCATAAATGGGCCTCCGTTGTCCATGCCCCGCAGCACAAAATTAATACTGTTTAAATAAATAATTTCAGTTTCAGTTCTTAATTTTTAATTCTAGTTTTTAGGTTAAGTTTTTGTAAAATATTTCTCAGTTTATATTATAAAAATTATACTTAATAATATTTTTGATATTTTTCTTTTAAATATGTCTTTTTAATTTTGCTTTTTAGTTGAAGAGAGAGGAAAAAAATCTGACAAAATTACTTTAAATTTTTAGTTTTTTAAACAGTTATAATGCTAAATTATTTTCTTAAAAGACTAAGGATTTAGTTTTTTCTTAGCTAGGACTCTTCCAAAATTCTAGTTTTGATTTTTAGATGACATAGACTAGCACGGATAATACTTGTGAGGACCTTGATTAGCTATAGACAGATAATGTTTCGGCAAATGCTTAACTTGTTATTTTGTCTATTATTTAGCTAAGTAATACTAAAATTATGCTTGTTTGTTAAGTTGAGTTTTTGCTACATTATAGACATGAAATGAAACATCAAATGCTTGATTTATTGTTGAAATAGTATGGCATAATGTATTCTTAAACTAATTAATAAATAATTAAAAAAACTAAAATATGTTTAAGTTAGTCGCTAAAACAGAACCTTTAAATCTTAGCATTGTTATAATTACTGTTAAAACTCTTTTAAATTATTGTTATTAGTTTTGTTATGATTACTGTTATTTCTCTTGTAATTAATTGCTCTTATTATTAAAGTTCCAAATAAAATTAGCCGCCTTTCTTATTGTTGAAACTCCAAAATTGCAAAAATTTGAAAATAAAAAATGTTGTAAAAATGTGTATATTTTGTAAATAGTTAATATTAATCCTTATATTTTTTAGCTTAAAAATTAAATAAATAATTAATGTAATACCATACCTTAACAAAATCTTTCCTTGTAGGTTCGACCTTGAATTCACCGGCTTGTTTTTACTTGAGACGATCTTATACTTAAGGTTATATTGGATTACCCTTTTTAAGACCGAGTAGTAGACTGTTGTGACTTGCTCTTGATTTTTTTGTCCAGTTACAATTAATATAACCAATAAGGCTTGATTTGCTTTGGTTTTTGATTTTTTTCTCTACTTCCCCAGTAAATATAACCACTAAGGCTAACCTTTTTTTCTCTTTTCTCTTTTTTTGGAGTACCTAAGATTTTTTTGAGAAATTTCTCTTTTTTCTTTTTTGGAGTACACAAGGCTTTTTTGGAGAAAAACTCTGTTATTGTTTTCTATGTATCTATTTATAGAGTGTAGATCAAATATCAATATACAATAATGACACCTTTATAGACCAATTCTAATATTTTTTTTCTTGATCTGAATATAATTCTAACACTCTCGATACAATTTGTTTAATTTCTTTTCTCCGATAATCAACTTATATATATGTGATATTATAAAGTCTCATGCATATATATATATGCTGATATCTGTGTGGGATCAAGAATGTTAATGCATATTATGTGATGTGTGTTTTCTAAGAATAGATGGTAGTTTTTTTCCTTTCGAAAAACTCTCCATCTACAAGGGATATTTTTATGTTCAACTCTTTAAACTTTTAGCATTTAGTTGGAATAATGTGCAAATAATTATCAATTATAAATTATTTGACACAAATTTAAATTCTTCCATTTGTATAGGAATAATGAATACATATAAAGTCTTAAAAAATTATAAATTGACCCAATAAAATACTTTTATGTTTTCAATACAGAGAAGTTTGTTCCTACATACGTTGATTTCTTTTCGTTTGTCCATGGGTGTTTTTTAGATAACATTGAATTTGCAAAGCATTAAAAATAAGAAGTAGACCTTCAAAAAAAAAAGAAGTAGCAGGTAAAAAAAATTAAAAGGAATAGAGAGTTTTCTTTCATTATATTCTTAGAACGATAAGTGAGGACAACTTAATTGGTTATAGGGCAACTTAATTGGTTATAAGTCCCTCCAGCCCAACCATACATTGAGAGTTGGAGTCATGCTTAGCTCCATTCAAAAATAGGTGGCATTTCCTCTCCTCTTATATTAAAAAAAAAAGAGGAAAAGTATTATTTATATAAATTTATTTGAGTACTACACTCCCACCGTTACACAAAATAAGTGACTTATTCTTGCAAAAAAATCTAATGGTTAAAAGGCATTTTGTATGTATATGTTTATGTTAATTTTCTTTTGTTTTGTCTTTTCAAAGTAAGATAGTAAGAATATATTTTCCCTTTTCTAAAAATTTTTTTATCCACTCATTTATTTCACTCTATTAAACATAGAAGATAAAACACGTCTAGCTAAAAAATACCAAACTTCACATAAAACAAAATTGCAAATTCAATTTTAAATGAAATATTAAAAAAAACTGTCAATACAAAATAATCTTTACATATAAAAAATAAATCATATCCTTGGAAATATATTCTATTTTTTAATCAACTTAATAAATACTATTTTATGTATTTTTAAAAGATAACTAACTAAAAAAGATTTCTCAAATTACAAAAGGACTACTTTGGTTACACGTCCTCTAGACATGTGTAAGTTAAATGACGCGAAGCCAATATATTAATAAATAGTCCTATATACAAAGTCTTAAATATATTCTTTTGAGGAATGCATTGACCAGAAATGGTTGAGAATAGAAAGAACAAAAAGTACATTTTAAAAATAAATGTGCATGAAAAATATTAAAAGAAAATTCCCTAAAAAAATATTAAATGAAAAATAAAAAAATTAATATCAGAAAAGTTTTTAAAAAGGAACCAACTACTTCCTTCATAGATGAATCTAGAGGAATAGGAAGTGTATATTTATACCGTGCTATATTTGTTATCATTAGAAATTTGATTGCATAAGGTACAACTTTCCTTTTTATTTCCCTGTTTTTTTTTTTTTTAATATGACTACAAATTACACTTCTTTTAAGCAAAATTTGGTAACTATAATTTTTCCTTTCTATCTTTCTTTTAAATCCTATATGATACATTAGAACATATATCCCCATTTTGAAATCCTTGATTGTACACTAACCGTATGTATAATACCACATGATTTCAAAACAATCGCACGTGCCCACCTTTTTTTTTGAACGATCGAAATCCGTATTTATTACTCTTAAAAACAAAATCTGTATTTATATGTGGGTGGAACTAATGCAAAATGCAGATAAAAACGGATGATAAATGGAAATAAAAAAAATAGTTTCAACATATTCGGTAATTCCAAGCGTTTCCCAAATTAAAGTTCGAAACTGTTTTCACGAATTGAATTTGAAGCTTCCTAAAATAATTTAATCGAGTTTAATCGTCATAAATTTTGATTCCAGAACTTAATTATCTGTTCTCCACTATTCTACGTTCACGTTAGCGTTTGGGACACACGGCCACTAGTTTGTGGCATGGAAATCAGGAATTCCATGGCGCGTGAACTGCACGAGCTCAAAAATAAACAAAGGCAAGTCGGTCGTGTAACGGACGACGACGTATCACCCTCGGGAAAGCAATTGAAAAAAGCCAAAAACAAAGGAAAAAGCTTAAACCGTCAATAAATTTCCACGTCATATCATTCTGATCGACATTATCTTTTAATTTTCTTTTTCCTTTTTTGTTTCACTAGCGTCCAAAAAGTTAGGGTTTTCTTCAAAAACGTTATTTTTTTTCCCTCTCCTCACCAGAAGAAAGCCAATCGCTGAGTCGACTCGGATTCAACTCGGTGAGTTCTTCACGAATCTTCAACAGTTTGTCGGAGTTGGAAAGCTCTAGTCATGAATTGGAAAATAAATATAAAGAAATGAAAATGAAATTGTAACATATATATATATATATATCTATATATATTATATATTTGTGATTTTTGAAAGAGATTTCATTTCTGGGGTCCATGTTTCTTTAGTTGTACGGATCATTGATGAACAGTTATTTAGTTACTTTCATTACTGTTATTCGATTAAAGTTTCGTACTTTTGAAATATTGGCATTTTCTTAGTAACCTGATAGAGTGTAGTTTTAGATTCATTGATTTTTTTCCTTTTTTTTATGTTTATTGGTATAAATAATAATTGTTATATTAAGTGCTAACTATATTTGTTTATATTTGTACTGGAAAATCTATTGAGTGGATTGCTTAATTATTTGATTTTTAATTAATTATTGATGGAATAGGGATGAGTGAGGAGTGACGTTTGAAGAGAAACGATGTGTCAAGGTGTAAATTCATGGACATTTTCTGAGCTAGTGGCTGCATTTCTTGATCTTTCGATCGTCTTTTGTTTGCTCTGCGCATCGGCTTTTGCGTTTTTCGCCTCGAGGTTTCTGGCCATTTTTGGATTATGCCTGCCATGTCCTCGTGATGGACTGTTTTGGAACCCCAGGAGCAGCAACAATCACTGCTTGCAAAGGGAACTGGTTGATAGCCCTTATGAGAAAACCTCTTCGGTTTACTTTTCGGTGAAGAGCAAGTTCCCGTTTGATTCCATATTAGGTGATGATGAACAGAACCGAAACTTGCGGTTGAAGTTGGAGAGTGAGGGAAATCATGATGAAAATGGGAATGCTGAATTGGAATGTGGGGCGTCTAGTACCCCCCTTTTGGAGAGGCGGTTGGATGGTTTGGCTGAGAGGCATCCGAAAAGTAAACCGGGTACTGAGTTTGGTGCAGTGAATTTGGAAGGTTCAAAGGACCAAGAGTATGGAGCTGAAGGTGAGAGGGCTGGGGGGCAGAGACCAAGATATGGCCTGAGTCGTCGTTGCAAGGGAGGCTTTGTTAATTATGGAAAAAAACCGTCCCCTGTTTCATCAAACGACACGTTGGAGTCGGATGCACGGAACATTCCTCAATCTCCCCCCAGCATCAGCAAAATGGGAAATGAGGTTACTAAAGATGCTAATAATTATAGAGGTGATGCTCATTATCGTGTTTTTGATCTGATTCTGACCTTTCTTTCCATCTTTGGTGCAGTTAACTCCCATGCGTCACTTGAATTTTTTTCTACATTTGCATATTTATTTAATTTGAAAGTTATAAGGTCTATTGGAAAGCAGAGATATTTTATTTCTGCCATTTAGACTTGTTGATTATCAGCTTTATAGTAGAACCAAAATATTCTGTGATTTCTACGATTTAAACTTGTTTAATAGTTATTGTTATTGGTTACTGATATATTGTAGCCTTTGGCCTTATTGCAAACACGAAGTCAAAACAATTTTGAAGTTTAGCTGGATGTTCTAGTTCGGAAATTAGCACTTAAAGCTACTTTATAATCTTTTAAACATCTAATTCACTTCTAAAGGACTGTGTTGTGAATGGACTAGTAATACTTTCTCATCACATGCTTTATTATTTCTCGGCTGATTTTACTGATTTGTTTTGTTATGCTAATAATTATCTGATTTTAGATGACAAAAAAGCTCCAACAGATTTTGGGTTTCTTGAAAGAGTTTCACTTGGTTTTGAATTGAATAATTCAAATGACGACTCCAAACACGTGGAAAGAGTGGCATTATCAGTTGAAGAATTGGGGTGTGGTGCACAGGGGGATTTAGATGTTGACAAAAATGAGAAAAATACTATTAGAGTGTTGGAACAAGCTCTAGAAGAAGAGCATGCTGCTCGTTCTGCTATATATCTTGAGCTTGAGAAAGAGAGAAGTGCCGCTGCTACTGCTGCAGATGAGGCAATGGCGATGATATTGCGCCTACAGGAGGAAAAGGCATCGATAGAGATGGAGGCACGTCAATATCAGAGAATGATAGAGGCAAAAGCTGCTTATGATGCAGAGGAAATGAACATTCTCAAAGAGATTTTACTGAGGAGAGAAAGGGAAAAGCATTTCTTGGAGAAGGAAGTTGAAGCATACAGGCAAATGATTTTGGGAAGTGATCAATCCGATTCCGATGTGCAAGATGTAGCTGATTTTGAGGCGCAAAAGAGTTCTACTTTCTATTCGAGAGGGGATCCAATCTTGTTGCTGCAGCAGATAAATGAATCCATTGAGGAACCGAAGTTGAAAATTGCAAGTAGTTCTTCACGTTGTGAGGTATCATCGGTTGAGACTCAAAACTTTACACTTGCTTTGGGGAAAGAGTTGCCAATTCCTGGATCGGCTGAAGATGATGATTCTTTGAAACAAGTTGAGACACATGAGAATCTGATTATTGAAAGACGTTTAGATTTCTCAAGTGGGAGTGAGTTTAAAGAGAAGGTTGCGGTAAAGGAGGTGCCCAGACGGGAGGCAGATTTTAAATATTACGATTTAAATTCTCCTAAAGGACTTGATATGCTTGATAAATCAGTCGCCCCATTTGTTGAAGACCCAGATCAAACTGGCGGCACAAGTTTGTGCATACACTTAGCTGCAATGTCATCTGATATACCGTATCCAGAAAGCAAAGATCCACCTAATGTGGCACTTGATGCAGAGTCTTGTGTGTATGATGTTCATGTCATTGATGATAAATCTAAGATGTCGAGTGTAGTGAGTCTAGAGAAAAATGAACGGCAGTCTGTAAGTGCTCAATCAAACGTTCCTGAAGATTGTGGCAGTCTGTCTTTGAGTACTGTGGAAACTCGGTATGACATGAACAAAAGTAGTTCGGACATTACTGGTGGATTACCCCCAACAGGCTACTCTCGAGAAAAAGCCCCACTTACTGATTTTCGAAGAAATTCCATGTCTGCAGTTGATTATGAAAAATTGAAAATTGAAAATGAGGTTGAGTGGCTCAGGGAAAGGTTAAGGAGAGTGCAGCAAGGAAGGGAGAAACTCAACTTCTCTGTGGGCCATAGGGAAAGGGAAAAACTCCAGTTGCAACTTCTGGAGGACATAGCGGGCCAGCTTCGAGAGATTCGACAGTTAAATGAGCCTGGAAAGGCTGAGCGCCAGGCATCTTTACCGCCTCCATATTCCAAGGTAAACTCTCTCTCCATTCTTTATTCTTTGCATGGTTTTATCATGATGGTCACTAGGTCCCAAGTGTGTGTGTGTGTGTGTTTGTTCTCTTTACTTCTTTTGGGAGCCGATTAGCATTGAATCCATCGTTGCTGTGTGTGTGGAAATTAGTGTCACTGTGTCATCGTACACAATTTTGTTTTTGGATGGTTCAGGGGTTGGGTTTGGAGATGAAATTTATCACTGCTCTGTTTCATTGGTGTTATTTAGCAAGTTAGAGCCGATGCATTTATAATTATTAAATATTGTTTGTTTTTCTGTAGAATGATGGAACACTTATCGATTCTGTTCTTTGTGCTGAGAATTCTGTGATATCTGATTACTTGATGATGTGCAACCCTCTCTAGGTACCTGAAATTTGGTTGACATATGGAATTTAATATTGTCCTTTAGTTTTGCAAATGCATTTTTGATATGTAGATGGCCATACATTCATGGGGTTTAGAAATGCATGAATGCCAGACATGATTGGGCTGAGAGAAACAACTTATAGATAGCATCTTGCACTGATATTAACTTCCCTCCAATGTCATGGTAGCCACATGGAATCCAATCAGCTAACTGAAAATTTTCTAGATCAAAATACTTTTTTGCGCTTTGCCCCGCACTCCTTTACTATCAATTAAGCCTTGCATGAGTAATCATAATTTTACTAAGTTTTGCATTTTTTTTGTGTACCTAAGCTTCTGCTAACGAAACATTTAGCTTCATGCATTGTGATTCAAAAGAAAAAGAAATAAGAAGATGGATTTTCAAGCAGTTTATTTTGTTCTGATAGTTTAAATATCTAAATCTTTGACCGTATCTAGGGAAAAAAAAAGAACTTTTGGTTGGGGTGTGTTTTTTTTAATTATTGACATGGGGACGGGGTTGGTTATGTCTTTCAGTTTCCGTTTAGAAAAGGATTCTTGTTTCGTTTTCCTTTTTTTTTTTTTTATGTTTCATTGAGGGGGTATGGGAATTCTTTGACTAAGGAATAAAACTCAAATTTTGTGGTTTCTATTTTATTTTGTTTTTGTTTTTGTTTTTCATTTCTGGTTTCCATGTCCCAGTCTTGTAATTCTGAGACTTTGAAACTTGGTAATTGGCATATTTAAATGATACGTTATTGGTATTGTATATTTGTGTATTTCTGGTATTGTTTATAATGATGATAATTTTGTGTATTAACTTGGTGAATGCATATGAGTTTGCATGCATTTGCTTCCGTGTATCTACATGAAGCATGAGTATGTAGTTTTTGTTTCTCTTGTTTGTAGATCTTACCGAACTGCAAATAGGAAAGAGCACGAGCAAGAAATATCGAGAATTTGAAGATTATCTGTACTTAGCATATTCAGGGTTATTTTTTAGTAGTTCAACAAATGTTAGACTGTCGCATATTTCTAAAGTCTTCCCCTTACAGCTCTCACAATTTTCGGCAAGCTTGTTTCTCAACGATTTATTGCTTATTGCTGAAGCTTATATTTTCATCTCAGGTTACATCCAAGAAGAGACGCTGGCGAAGTGCATCGCTTGGAATTCATAGAAGTACTTGAATTAAGGTAAAACAGCTCGACATCAGATTAAGGTACAAATGCTAGTTATACAAGTAACTTTTATCTTCCTTTTAGGCGCTGCAAAGGAAGGTTGGTGGTCCCTTTTTCGTAGATCCTGTGGCGCTGCAGATGACTCTCACAGAACCATACCAGCTTCTTGCAACACTCTCTTGACACACAAGTTATGAGGACATCTGAAAAGTGAACAGAGAAAGGATGATAGTAAAGCCATCGACGAACCTGTGTTTCATGCATTTTCGGTCCCTGAACTGGTACGGATCGCCGGGATGGATCATATGTTTCATGTTGGTTAGTTTACTTCCTAGGCCAAGAGTCTATCATCCTTTTTTGATAATGCTTTTAGCACTGTAGCTACCACTTGAGAATGTAAATCTTGGACAATGGTTTGCCAATCAGTCGAGAAATAAAGATCTATTACATGTTTACATGTTTTATCTTAACCTTTTGGTGTATCGTGACATGCTTTTCTCTTAATTATACAAGTTTCATTTCCACTAAATTCAAAAGGGATGAAAGTGTCTTTGGAAGAATTTGTGTTGTAGCAACGAGAACACATTTTTTATGAATAGCTCATAGCCATTTGGGAGCACAAATTCTTCTCCTTTTAGCTCCACGCCAAGTTTTATGAACACTGCACCATCTGAACTCAATATTGGGATTTTGTCTAAGAATGTTGAATTGCCTTTGATCCCTCGCTGCATTGACTTTCAAGTAGAAAGTTTTAAGTTCTCAATGGGGGTGCAGCTCTGTTTCGAGAGAGTCTTATTCCCTTCTCGGGTGCTTATTGCCTTCGCGGGTTCTCATTGGGTTTATAATTTAAAATTCTGAACCTGTGTGGTTTAAAACGTTATTTGATTTGGAGTTTGGAATTGTAAAGTATGAACGGGGAATAAAATTTGAATAATTGTTTGTAAAGTCTGAACATTCAGATCATCGTGAGTAAATGAGAAACGAGGCTATTTGGGCAGGTTCAAAACCACCTTTTAATATACATATAAACCCCTGCTTCAAATTGGGCCCATGGGTTCAAACTGGCCGACCATATGAATCAATTGGGTTGCTGGTTTGATTGATATATACAATGTTTGAGAACGTGAGTTAACATCAAAACTTTTAGTTGTTAATAGTGTAAAACTTTCATATTTTATAGTGTTAAAAAAAATATATTATAGTACAAAGCTTTCACATGCTATAATATTTTGAACCAAAATTAGTTAAAACTATTAGTTCAATCCAATATGCTTCCAAACACCCTCTAGATATTATCATCAAAAGTGGGTAAAAATAAGATGAGTTGCTTAGTGGGCAACCTTAATGGTTGGGAAGTACTAAACATCACTGGTATTAGTTACGATCACTCTTCATTTGCACGTAAAAAAAAAGTAAGTTAATTCATTTTCATTTATACCAGCGAAGAGGCCAGGATTCATTCTATTCATCAATAAAACCACACAGGAGACAAGAAATCACACATCTTTGATATATAGTAATAACTTTCAGAATATCGATGCTGAATTTAACAATAAGGTCGTAGCTAACAACTTTAATATTTCATCACTCAAACATGAAAAACAAAAAAAATAAAATGATTATATTGGTATCGATATATATTCGCATTAATGCAAATAGCTAGCTAGTTGTATATATCGATATTCGTCTCCAAAATCCTTCGGAAGGTGCTCAACAGAGGTTCGACGTATAGGGACAGCAGTGACGAAGCATAAACGGCCAAGGGAAAGCAAAGTGTTGCGTACAAGGTTTATGGTAAACTTTATGTGGCAGAGGAACATAGAGCAAACAAGGAAGAGACGGCAAAGGCGATGCATGCAGGCTTGTCTTCCAAAGTCGGCGCACCGCTTTCTGCCTTGATTAATTCCACCCGGCACGGTGGATGCTGTGGCGTACGCAACGGAAGCCATGAGAACCGCCATAACGGAGCATGACTCGGAGGTTTTGGAGAACCATTCTCTGGCGTCTTTCATGAGATCCTGGTGCGTGGTAAGAAAAATTTCTCGAGGGGTTTCGCTATGTATGTTGAAGAACGGTAAAAACATTCGGGGGCATGGCGTTCTTGACAAACTCCATCCATGGATCAGATTATCATCAGCACACAACATAAACTTCAGTAAGCATATATACATGTATATATATTTATATATATACGCGCACACATACACACATATATATATTGTCATAATTTTAGAATTGATGAGATGGTGAAAGTCAAATAGGAATCAAATATGTAAATGAGACAGATTTGTAGTTTAAGATATGTTATATCTTAAAATGATAAAAGCACAACTTTATACGTCCAAGGTTTGTCTAGTTTTAGGCCCTTTTGCTTGATCGACCCTTTATTAATTAATTGTACAATAATAAGGTTAATTAACAATAAAACTTTGCAGATGTCGTTTAAGTCAGCAATAAGCATCAACAATTTGTCGTTGAAGCCTATCTGTTGCCAAAAAAAAAAAAAAAAAAAAGATTGATAACGTGGTTTATGCGTTTTTTTATCATAAAATATTTTAGGCTAACTACCTTTTAATTTGTTTTTAGAGTATGAAATTAAAAGTCATCGTAGTGACGATAATTTATTGTCTAATTTTTTCTAAGAATATGATTTGTATTGTCATGAATATGTACGTTGGCGGTTTTTTTATTTTAAGAATATGATATAGTTTTTTTTTTAAAACAAAAAGTAAAGTTAGAAATCTTTTTGTTAACAAATAATTGGTATATTAAATTTACGTGAATATGTGTGATTCGAGTTCTTAAGTACGGAATTTCTTTCGAGGGAAAAGTTTCGTATAATTTTGTTACATATGTGAACGATGGCGATTCAATATTAAGCATTTTTTTAAGGTAGAACTTTAAACTAGAGTTTCAATTAAGTTGTTAAACGAAAATATAGTATAAAGCTTTTACATGATGATACGATATGTAATTTAAACTCTAAAATTTAAACTTTTTCACCTACCCACCATATACGTAATATAAAAGTTAATACTAATCTAAATTAAAAAGAGTTGAAACTGCTAAAAATGTGAAAATATTACTTCATGACAGGCATAAGATACGAAAATTAAATATTTTAGTAATTAATAATTTTAGTAAATGTGAATAAAAATTAAGCTTTTTACTCGAGTAGGTGTCGATGTTTTCGTGTGTGTTGTTACATGTGTTGGATCTGTTTGCGGTTCTGAGCCTCCAGTGGGGCCTACATGACTACCTATACATTGTGACTTTTTCCAACAAGGTTAACTTAAAAATGCGATGGAATATTCACGATGAAAGAAAGTTAGGAAGGGTAATATATTGATAATGCTAGACAAATAGGGCGTTTGACATAAACGTCGAAACTTATCAGCCTGAATAATTCATTGTATAGAGCTCTCAATAGATATATTATTAAACTCTCATATAATCTATTATTTTGAACCAATGGTGAGGGGTAAATTATTATTCATGTAAATTTGACAAAAATATAAGTCAATAAAGTACTTAATTAGTACGATATATAAAATACTTCGGGCTTGTTTGACGTGTAGGTGCATAATGATATGGTTTAAAACTTTATGATTTGAAATGAGGTTTTAAACTTTGTGATTTAAACAGTAATTTAAACTGGTGTTTGGAATGTAAAAGTTTAGAATAGAAATAAAACATCACATCAAGTTTAAAACGAGAATTGGTGTTTAGAAAACAATGGTTTATGAAAGAAAAAAGAAAATAAGAATAGTTTTTATTGTAGAAATTGGTTCAAATCATATAAACTTGAGGGGGGCAAAGGTTGGATTTTTTTTGTGGTTTTGGCTAGTGTAAATCTGTCTTCGTAGTTTGAACTGACCTTTCTTATTACTCTATCAAATACTAGTTTAAACAGCCTTCATGATTTGAACTACTCTAAACCCATGCACCAAACCCCATGTGAGTGTATATATAAATTTATTTTATTGAATTAAGTAATGAATTGTACAATGACGATTATTGGTTGTTTAGTGTTATCACTAAAAAGGCGGAACCTAGTGATGTCCAAATATATCGTCCCTAAATACAATCGAGCTAGTTTTGTGTGTAGGACTAGGAAGGATTAGATTAGGTTAAATCTTAAATTTTGTTAGGTGGAAAATTTTAAAGGAGTGGATTGAATAAGCGCTAATCCAGTCTATGCTTAAATTGAATAAGCGCTAATCCAGTCTATGCTTAAATCTCCTTGGAAGGATATTAGACTATCCCTTACGAAAGCATGAGATTAAATTTAACACTTGTACATTGTAAAAAAATTTAGGACCTATTTACAAAAATTTATGAAATTAGGGTCAAATATAACTTTTCAAACATAAGGAGTCAAAATGTAATTTTTATCTTTTATTAATATTTTTAATAATTTTACAATTTTTAAAATTTTTTACAAAAAAAGGTGATCCTACTAACATAACACCTCAAATAAGATTGGATTAGCTAAAGTTGAATCTTATCCTTTATTATAAATTCCAATCTAATCCTCCAAAGATTATTCTATCTAATGTTTGCGTCAAATGGGCCCTTATAGCAAGAGATTGTTAACAATGACAATAGCATTCACCCATGATATTTTGGCTTTCAGCGCTATCAAAATCCTTTTCGTTGTTATGTTATTCTTAAATGTTGGGTTAAGTCCCGCAACAAGGGCAACCCTAATGTTTAGTTGCCATCTTGAGTTTGGAAAATCCTGAAGTATCATAAATTAAGCAGTATTTGCCTAATGGCACGGTTGATACATACCTTATACCACTTGATTTCCCGTTGCATTTGCAACATACTTTCCTGAACAAGCGAAGACTGTACTGCCTTGTCAGATATATAGGCCGCAAGGTGCAACAATGCACTGTTACCTTCGTGTTCCACTTTGCTGAAGACGTCCTTTTTGGGAAAAAGTTCTTTTTGTTGAGTTCGACTAGGCGATGACAAACGAGGGGTTGCCTGTTCTCAACTGCTAATAGAACTACATTCTTCTTCTTCTTCGAGTCCACATCTTGGATCGCCTTTGGAAAATACTCTAGTATTTTCCTTATTATTTCTACTATTCCCGCCGTTGCTGCAGTTAAAGATCGGTGATCGTAGGAAATTGTTCGACCATCAACTAATTAGAGAACTAATTAGAGACGAAGATTTGTTTCTTAAAATTTAGCTTCTCTGATATTAGTTATCCAATCTCTCCATAAAAAAAAAAATAAAATGTCCCGATTTATTTTAAACCAAGTATAATCATTAATATATATCTCTTCTAATTTTAACTCAATATTTGATGTGTGATGCGATAATCATCGAGAGTGCGAAAAGTACAAATAATAAGGGGAATTCAATAAGGTTGTAATCTTAGTAAATGAGACTCGCAAGAAATATAATTAGATAATTTACTTACAAGCTAATCTTTTCCTTGGAGGAATATCAGGAACGTCCAATTGATAAGCAGATATTGTTTCCACCTCTTCAGTCTTTTGAGCTCGATTGGATCCAGCGGCATAAGAAAATATCTGAATATCAACTTATTAGAACCAAAGTTTGTTTCTTCTTTTCATGGTTATAAAATTAAAAAAAAAAAGAAGCTTGTTAGCTTTATCCTGATTTGATGGTGCCAATCTAGTTAGATGTACTATGCTTTCATGATATTAGATATGCTCTTTCTATTTGAAAATAATTAAAACGTTCCGACGAATCCAATTACTTGTGAAATGGTATAAATCTTAATTTATTTATCTCCTCATAATATTTGTAACATTAATGAGATGATCAAGATCGCCAAAAGCACCACTAAAAATCAAATTTAGGTGGTACGATTAGTATTACATGACTCATAACAACTCTATAACAAGATAATTTACTTACTAGATTTCTTTTCATCGCTGGCTTCACTGTAAATTATAAAAAACTTGCATGCCTTTCGTCCATAATTCCCATTTGATCGGATTCAGGGCAATGGAACTTCGAGCTAACCCTAACCAACTCATTCATGGGAAGTTTAGTCAGTTTATGTCGCCGTCTCATTTTCCTAATTTTGTTCAGCCTTCAAATCCCTATGTGTTAGAAAAGTCAAAGTTTAAGAATTAACATTTATATACCTAATGCCACACACACACACACACACACACCCATTTGAGCCTCCATCAGTGGCGGAACTGGAAAAATTTTTCAGCCAGTAGAAAAAAAGATTTGGACTAAAATTACAACATAACAAACATATATTACTTTTGTCGTTCTTTTGCTTTTATTTAATCTACTTCTTTTTCTAAATGAATTAAGTGTGTAATAGAATATAATTCACTTTTTAAAACTTAAAAGCGCCCAAAAATATAGTTTTTTTACAGTACTATAGATAATTTTGATTTATTTGGGATTTTAAGCTTAAAATATGAGTATATTTAAAAGTTAAACTTTGGATATAATTGAAATATTTTTGAAGATTTTACCTCTGTAATATAATTTATAAGATATAGGGGAGAGGGAGGGGGATGATTTGAAAAATAAAATGCTAAAATATTTTTTCAAAGGAGCAAAATTAGAAGAACCCATCTTGCTTCGCAACAAGTACATTTCAAAGCAAAAGTTTTTTTGTAATGACAAAGAAAAAAAAATCTTTTCTATTCCAACTTTTTTGGTAGCCAAATTTGGCCCCAGGAACAAATCAGAGGGTAATTTTTATAAATTCCCACTTTTAAGATTTATTATTATTTTTTTTTACAAACGTCACATATGTTCATTAGTGATATAACTTAACATCTAATATGGATGATAGTATGACATAAATTTTTCTAACTATGGCATAAATAAACACAACTTTAAAACTTTAACATGTAATTTTGTCCAAATTAAGACAAGTTTTAGAGTGATTGTGGAAAAATGGATAGTAACCAGATCGGAGCACGATCGAGAAAGGAACACGTCATAGTTGGGTGGAAAGGCTTTATGTTTCTTCACTGTCTTCCCTGTGTTGGAACACGGAAAATTAAAGCGACCACATGATACGCCAAGTTATTCTAAAGTTGGTTAATTCTACCGTAAATACTAAGCAGATATTTAACGTAGTATAGATAAAGAAAATGTAATTTGTCTTGTGGAATAAAAAAAGATACCCTCAAGTGGGGATATGTATTTTAGACGTCAGATTTATAAAATAAAAAAGAGTATTTTGACAAAAGAAAAAAAAATCCGTAAGCTTAATGATGCGACTTTCTAAAATATAGGGACCCACATATTTTGGGTACGTGCCTGATCAACCCTTTTTTTCTTTTAAATATAATTATTATTTCACTATAATTTAATATATTACCTCTTTCTTACACCCTTTTAGTTTATTTGAATTTAATTGATAATTTATACAGCATTGCTCATCACTTCTCCTATATATTTACTCAATCTCTCTTATTTTCCATACATAAATTTGGGGATTTTGGGGATTTCTTAAAATGGTAATTATTTGCAGTCTCTGACCCTAAATCAAATGACATGTATTTAGACATTTTGTCGCACCTGAGTTTCACTTATTTAAGTAGGGATCATAATTCACATCGTTACAACTTTTGGTGAGAGAAAAAAACCAAAGCCTTCTAGGCTTAGCTTCATATCTAGCCACGTGTTGTTTTCTGCATTCAACAATTTTGGAGTAATTCTAAAGAGGAGTTGAATGTGGATGGAGCTTGAAGCTCGCAGAGGACTAAAGGCTTGCAATATTACTTGGAATATGTCAGTTGAAACAAAGGCAAGTTGTAGAATCAGATTAGGGCGGTGCAACCAAAGGCGAGTCATTGAGGAAGAAGACATCGTGACCTCTGTTTTGGTGAAGTTTGTTTACAACATGTAATTCCAAACCATTGTAAGCGTTAAAAAAAAAAAAACAAAAAACAAACAAACAAAATGGTAGAGTTTTCCTCAAGGGTTTTTGGCAACATTGTAACAATATTTCTATGTCACTCCTTTCTTTATGGGTATCCCTTTTTTTGCAACTTTTATTGGAAGTTAAAATATCTCCAATGCAATATTAAATTGATGTATTAATAGTAAATTTAGTATTTGAGTGTAAAAAAAAAACCTTCTAATATAATATGATTTTTAATGTTAAATTTACCACAAAATTTATATATAACAAATTTAACATTTAATTCTTACTGTTTAATAATTAATTTTTTTTACTTTAATAATTACAATAGCTTTCTGCCGTGCCAAAATCTACCTCATATATTTATTCAGCACTGTTTTTAAGGAACCGACTTCATTTTTTGAACATTTTGTGAACCTTATTGTTGTAGCGAGATCTAAGTGAATATGTACTTACCTAGTCCAAGGATGATTAGTCATAAACTTTGTCAATAATACCACTATGTCATAATTAGGAGGAAATAGACTTTTCCTTTTCTCATCTATCTTTACTTCCTCCAAACCCTAAAACAAGGGAGGGGGAGGGAGGGGGAAGGTTAAAGGGAAGCTTTACTTTGTGTGCATGATCCTTCATATATTACAATTAACTCACTAGAATCATAGGGTAATTGTTTTAAAATACTAATCAAAATTATATAACTTTTCCTTTCCTTAAAAAAAAAAAAATTCTTGCTGGAAAAATAAATTTAAAATGTACAAGACCTTGAAAGACTAAAAATAATTTTTTTAATAATAAATTGTGAGAGTTAATAGTTGATATTAGAAGTTGATAGGTAGCATATTCTAATTTTGTTGGGATCTACAATCAGAATACCGACTCTAATCCTAACTTTTTTACTAACTCTTAAGTTATCATCAATTCATTGTTAGAATACAACTAAATTTTAGAGATAATAGATATGTGATGTTGGACTTTTATTTTTATTTGCACTTTTCATTTTTGAAATGTTTTAGTTTCTTTATTTAGGATTACAATGTAGCTCTAGTATAATTGGCCACTCGTTAGGTGATGTTGTTGGACTTTAATGAAAATAGAAGATGAAATTTTAGCCTTGATTGCTGTTTGGATCTAAAAGTGAAAGTCCAATATAACCTCAGGTATAAATTTGTCCAAGTAATAAAACTAGGTGAATGCAAGGTCGACCCCACAAGGAAAAAGCATTGGAAAGGTCCAATATATCAACTATATTTGTTTTAGCTGAAAAATTTAAGGAGTAAAGTTAATTATTTATAATTTATTTACAATACTTATACATTTTTTACTTTTTTTTTATTTTTAGATTTTTTTAATGATTTTTAGAACTTCAACAACAAGAAATAAGACTTAAATTAGAATGGTAAATGGTACTTTAATAATAAGTACATATTAACTTGGAAGAAACAATAATTTTAACAACTCTGAGGATTAAAGGTTTTATTTTGGCAATAAACTTAAATATGTTTTAGTTTTTTCTAAAATTATTTATTAAAATGGTTCAAGTATGCAATATGCCATCTTTTATCTACAATAAATCAAAAGTTACTAAGCATTTAATGTGCCAATTCATGTCTATAATGTATTAAAAACTTATTTTTAACAAATATGTATGATTTCAAAATTAACTAACTAAAATTACCAGCAAAATTTACAATAAAGCATTTACCGTGTCATTCCCAATCTATAAATAGTCAAAATGTTTTTAAGCATTACTCGTGTTAGCCTATATCTACGATAAATCAAAACTTAATTTTGCCAGAGTTTTAGTTAAGTTAACATGAAAATTATAAGTTTTCTAAAAAATGATTTTAACATTATAACAACTTAAAAAACATTAAAAAACTAAAAATATTTACCTTAATTTTGTCAGAATTTTTCCCTCTCTCCTCAGCAAAAAGAAAATTTAGAAAGACATATTAAAGGTAAAAACAAACATAATTTTACTAAGCATAACTATTTTACAACATAAACTAGAAGTAATTTACAAAAACATAAAACTAGAAATAAAAAAAACTAAAACTAAACTTAGAACAACTTTTTTACAAGAGGATAGAAATTTCTCACAAGGAGAAAGAGTGAAGAATACATGTCATGGGGGGTATATATGGTAGAGGAAAATCTAGTATTTACAAGATTTTTTACATTTTTTACATTTTATATTATTTTTATTATTTTATTTGGATATTTTAGATGCAAGATGAGTAAGATGCAAATTGAGTGATTTAGGATTTTTTTGAATTAATTTTTAGCTGGCCATCACCTAAATTAGATTTGAAATTTGATTTTTTTTTCTTTTTTTCTTTTTTCTTTTTCATTTTCTTTAACGGGTGAATCAGGCTTGGAATCTAGATTTATCTTTGTAATCAGGTGGAGCGCCTATAAGGGACGAACAAATAGAAAGCATAGATCGCGCAGATTGAGACTTGATCTGGTGGCTAAAGAATGCACGTTAGTGCTGGCACTGAGAGGACAAATGCTGGCCATTGGATAGGTCTTTGATACATAGGTCACAGGGCGGAGAAAAGGTGCTCACATGCGCATGCTGCACGCTATTCTTAAGAGGGAAAGGGGATGCATGGACGGTTGAGATGACTTGGGGGTTTTGATCGGATGGCTGACAAAACGCCACATGGTGGTTCTTTTTATTTTTATTTTATTTTTTTGATTCTTGATGTAGTTGAGGTCCTTTTGGGGCTTTTTGCGCCGTTTTGCTCATTTTTCCTCTAGATTTTAAATCTAAGATTCACAAACACACAAAAATAAATTATTTTACGAACAAAAAATTTACAATGATTTTAAAAATAATTTTACAATTAAACACACAAAAATACTTAAAAATAGATAAAAATTTCTATAATTAACAAACCTTAACAGATATATTATTTAAGACTCGGCAATGTATTTAAAAATTACTAGAAATATAATGGAATATATTTACAAAATCAAAACTTATTTACAAATAGTTGAAGACTCAAAATAAAATCACACTACACTATTTTTATGGTTTTGATTATCTACAAACTAAACAATTATGGAACACACAAAAATGATTCCAAAAATTACCAAAAATATTATTAAACATAAAAACACACTAAAAACATATTTTTAAACATATTTTCATGTAAACACTAGGGGTTTAATGAGAAATGTTAATATAAAATGATTGACTTTGGCCTTAAGAATGTGCATTTTACACTCTCATCAATCACCGATAGGGTAACATATTCAATTTGAAATAGGAAAATATCCTTAGAGCATGTGTAGTAATTTTGAATACTTTTGCTTTATAAATTTATGTTAATTGATTCCTAAAAAGGAATATAGGGGTGTTGGTTAACAATGTAATATGCTGATAAGTGGGTTAATTAATGCATTAGGCTAACAATTCTATTAATCAAATTTAATCAATTAGAGATCATAGTCACTTCAAATAAAATCAGTCGTTTTATTGATACCAGAGCCATTAATTTTTCCCACTAGAGCTTGTTTATACTTTTACTTAATTATCGCCATTAGAATTTTAATTAATTTGCACTGCAACTTTATTCAAGTTCTCATTTTTTTAATTTTTATTTCTACCATTTAGATAAAATTAGATTGATGCCATTTTTTTGTGTAATTAACATTTATTAGTAACAAATTATTGTAAGAACGATCTCTTACTTGTCCTTGTATTATTTGCTCGTACGCTTTCGTGCAGTTGTATTTTTACAACAGCAATTGACAATCTAACGACTTTTATAGTTGATTAATTTCGTTGGTTGGTGTGGTCTTCTTTCCCAAATTTCGTCGTCTCTTAGGTCGCAAGACATATGTGCTCACTTTCCTACCTTTCTACTTGGTTTTATTAGCAAGGTTTTTAGTGAAGGCCTAACATGGTGACTAATTTTCAAAGGTATGATTCTTTTCAAGGACTCAAATTAAGGTGTGGTTATGGTTATTTTTTCTCGCATGTATGGTATAGACCAAAAGGATCTTTTCTAGTTGTTTTATTTTAGATTGTCACTGTGCCCTTTGGCTTGCTAGCTTAGTCTATCCTTGGCTTTTTGGTATTTGTTGTTTTCGCTTAACAATGTTGCGTAGGGAGCTTAGTGTGTAATGAGGGTCCTAGTAAGTGTGAACCTAGTTGTGATGTTTGATACCAATTTCTATTTGTTGTTTTTTTAAAATGCTTATTTATCTTTTTATACTATATATTTTAGCTTTGTTCAAACATTATATAATTGGTTTTTGATCTCATGAAATGTATGCATTTATATTAGATTTAATACATTAATTTATACATTATCCCACTTAATCTTCAATTGTGACAAAAAAATTACTTAAGATACCCTCAAATTGGAAAAAAGAAAACTTAAGAAACTTAAAAACAAACTTTATACTAAGATTTTGACTTAAAAATTGTGTAGAATTCTCTCAAAAATAAGTGTTTTATGGGTTCTTTTTTTTTGTTTTTTGTTTTCTTTTTATTTTTTTTAAAGTTTTATTTTTTCTCTTTTACTTCAATAATTTGGTCAGCTTAAAGATTTCAAAATCAACTATTGACTAAAATAAATTATAAATTTATGTGTTAAATCTAATTTGAAGGTATACACATAGGGTATAAAAGAGTAAATATATATAAAAAAGCAATAATTAGAATGCCATCAACTCAGTATTTTTTTATTCTTTTTTATGCCCTCCAATAATATAATGCTACATCAATTAAAATATTTTAAATCATTAATACTACATCAATTGAAATATTTTAAATCATTGTCTTTTATATAATGTGGTATTATATTGTCAATATCATCACATTTTAGATGATATGAAATGATATTTTTAATGTGACGTAAAAGTACTAACAGAAACATGAGAACCAAACTTTATAAGATTTTTGCTTAAAGTTATAATTTTGAGGAAGCTAGAAACTTATGATTGGAACATTTTTAGAAGCTTTTGATGTGATTTTAGCAATTTAAGGGTAAACATTCGAAGAAGTTATGTTTAAATATTAGAAATAAGTTGTTACTTATCAGTAGACATGGGTAACGACTAACCTAAGCAAGATAGCCCGTTTGATTCGAGTATTTGAATAGAGTATTTGAATGAAGATTTAAATTTTTGTGAGAGAAAATACTGTAGCAAAATGATTCAAACCGTGATTCGAGTATCGAAACAAACGGACCCTTAAGAGCTAGTGGAAAACATGCAAAGGAGACACCTGAAAAGGATGCAAGGGTGTGCTTGGTGTTTATAAAGCCACATGCAAGACATGCACAATAACACTTGTGTTAAATGAAGCCAAGTGGCACATACATTGAGTCAAATGTTAAGCATAGGCTTAAGTTTTAATTTGTGATGCTTAAGGAATATTCTATAAATAGGAGGTTTGTTTTCCATCCTTTAGCATGACCGAAGGTAGGAAACTAGAGAAAAGAGAAGGAAAGAGTGGCCAAAAAAAAAAAAAAAGTAAGTAAAGGAAAGTGAGAATGGAAAATAGAGAAAGTTATATTCTAAGTTTCTTAAGTAGCTTGTTGTAAGTAAAACTTCAACTGCATCATTTAAACAATACCATGATTTAATAACATGTTTTCAACTATATGTGACGATCTGTGATATTATTGTGATTTATTTATGATCATGCTTTCACAAAGTTCCATGAAGCGTACTTTATGTGTATAATTTGAAACCCTTGTGCCTATATTGAACCAACCAATTAACGTTATGAGACCTAATCTCTTAAGAAAAACATTTCCAAGAGGGAGTAAATAAATAAAAAATAAAGGTACATGACAGTCATAAAGTAAAAGTTAAAAAGAAGTATTTTAAAGTAGAACTCTATAGTTTGCTTATTGATCAGGCTCTGATTAGTAGAAATTATTGGAGGTTGACTGAATAAGAAGTTCTAGATTTTCGTTTAAATATTAATAATAATTTATTGAAATGTTGTAAAGTCTATTCTACGAATAAATTCGTTATGAAAATTTTATACCATAGTTTAAAAGTTGATTTTAGTCTTTTATGTTTTCTAAATTATAAAATTGTGATAAGAGTTTGAGCAACATTTTTAAGAGATAACATGGCTCTCAAGCTAGATAGTTTTATAACCATGGGCCTAAAAGAACCAAAGAGCTGCCACTAAGAGTAAATTCAATTACTAGAGCATGTTGGCCCAACATGGTGCCTTATTTAGTAAATTTAGTGTAATTGATTACATCATAGAATTCAAAAAGGTAACTTTATGTCTTAAAAGCATTGTGGGAGCCGGCTCTTTTGCATGCAATTCTTCTCGCCAGTGTTGTTCTCATTTTTATCTTTGCTGTTGGCTGTAGAAGAGAGCAATGTACTTGGGAAAAAATATGGACTTAAGGATTGCAATATTTTAGCTATAAAAATATATTCAAGAAATATTACTATAATAAAAATGAAATATGATTAGAATCAGTTCTCGTATAAAAGTATGCATTACATTTTTCTTCATTGTATTCTCAATTTTCATAAGGACGACCCTTAGGTATATCATATATAAATATAAATTTGTTGATATCGTTACTGAGCACCTAGAAGTAAACCACAAGGTTTGAGGAGGCAACCTACCGAGGGGGAAGTATGAAAGTATAGGAATCCGCTTTCATCGTCGAAAACGATATTGGTGACAGATCCTTGATTTGTTTTCCCCAATGTATGCAAAAATATAGGGATTTTGGAATACGATTCATTTGGGACACCTTTGACAATATCTAGTGCAATCTCTCTAGCCCTCCAAGCCTTTTGATAGTTCACATCAATATCTGTTTTGGATCATTGTAATTTAGTTATTAGAAAATGATAAAAGAAATTAATACTATGAAATGTAATCTTATAGTTATAATTAAAAATTATGTTTTATGTTTTTGGAACCTTACAAGTTATTATTTGGAATTTGATAGGTTTCAAAGGAAGACATATAAGTTGAATCTAACCATGTTCCAAGTTGTCATTTCCACCATAGAATCTAATTGGTTTTAAGTTGAAAACTGACGGTTTTCAAAAAAAATTGCTTAAAAACTTTGTAATCAGCTAGGTTCCAACTTGGCATCTGACGGGTTTCAAAAATATATGAGCAAAAAAAAAAAAAAAAAGCATATTCCATAATGGAACCTGCTTTTTAAACTTATCACAATCAGACTAGATTTTTGTATAAATCAGGAACCTGTTAGATTACAAACTTCTATTAAAATTAAGAAAGGAAGGAAGCATTTACCGTATTTATCCTTCATGTATCGTATGATGCTATTTGGTTTGTATGTAGTTTTTCTAGGATTTTTGCACTTCTTTGTTATGCAATCACTAATAATTTGGTTGCTAGCTTGTTTATTATCCGATTGTAGGAGATCTAGAGACCAAGTTTGTATGTTATTGTAAACCGCCACTGTAAACATGTCGATTTCTTTATATTTCAAAGCCCGAAGCCACCATTTGCATTTGCCATCTATGCCGGCCATTGTAAGTCTATTATGTCTGACTTTTTGACTTTGTATTGGACTTGTCCTTCAACACACTCAATGCAATGCACCTCCTCAAAATCTCCCTTTTCTCAAAGAGTTGGTTGACATAAAAGCTGTCACACTCTGTTTCAGCAATCACTGATATAATTTCAATCCTTTCTTTCATAATCAGGCTCATCTCTTTCTTCTTCCTTTTCGTGGTAAGCTTCATTTCAACTTCTACATTTGTAGATTTTTCTTCGTCATGCTTGCATGTTGCCCCACTAATGTCCATTGGTGACAGTTCTTCTCCTTAAGTATGACTTGTAACTCTACGTTTGGCACTATTCCTGGTGATTTTGTTGTTAGCGAAATCTTGTTACTGCCCTCGTCATTTGAAGATATGATTGGCATTGTGCTCGTAGGCACACATAATGGGTAGCGCATAACATCCTTCCTTTATTTAAAGGCCAAAAAAGACTTCACATTCATGTCATTTTTTATTAGAATTCTTAGTGATTTTCAATCATTTGGTACTCCATTATTGATTGCCTCATCTTCGGTATTGAAGCTCAATTGATTTTTAACCATTTCAAGAAACTCGATGTATCTAGTGACCATAGGAACTACTATTCTGGTTGTTTTATAGTTGACATAGATGTGTCTTTTGTTTCATATTCTATCATAATTGTTGAAATGTTTAGGCTTTCTATTTGTTTAAAATAACAAAGCAAGAAAAAGAATTACATTCAATGTACATCATTCAAAACGATTACATGACGGATTACAAACAAGATTTCAAATTAGGAGCTATCAAATTTACAACCGCTACGAACAAAAACTCTATTGCAACTTCACAGTTTCCAGAAACTAAACAAGAAACACATATATCAATATTTTTAAGTAAGTTTCAGGTTCCATTATTAAACCTACCTCTATTTTTTTTTGTAATATGGCAGGTTCTAAAACCAAGCCTATCTCAAATCACACATAATTTTACCGAATTTCTTTGGAACCTGAACCAAGCCTATCTAAAATCACACATAATTTTACCGAATTTCTTTGGAACCTTTCAGGTTCCATAACTGAAGCACACACATGTTGTTCTTCCTTATCTAATCAGTTCTCACGTGCCCAATTTCCTCTTCACACCATTATCAAAATCAGCTGAAAAATTGAAAGCATTTGTAGTAGAAGGAGAGAAAAAAAATCAACCGAAAAAATAAAAAAAAAAAGAAGAAAGAAAACCAATCACCATGGACCAATTCTCAAGCTTCTCCGCCGAGCCGCAATGCCTTGGAGCCCAGTAACCATCAACCAAGGCCATACGACCATCCCTCTCTTCCCCTCCGACGGTTGCAACAGAACCCATACCACAAGTTTATTATTAGTGGACCAAGGGTTCTAGTTGTTGTTGTTGTTTTTTTTTTTTTTTTTTTTGTGGTCATTGACCAGTACACTTTGTGGGTTAGAAATTTTAGCAACAAAATCCATGGCACAATTAGAAAAAATCCATTTATCACATCTTATACAATCAACTTCAGCAGAAGTGTTAGCTCACTTTGTTTTGTTCTTCAGTTGAGCTGCCCGTGTGGGCTTTTTTCTTCTTCTTCTTCTTCTTCTTCTTCTTTTTTTTTGAAAGGACTCGTGCGGGTTTTCTTGTCTTTGTTGTTGTTAGCAACGAATCCTTTTCTACCAAAAAAAAAAAAAAATCACCAGAATTCTCTAAGAACAATTAGAAATGGCTAATTATAATAACAAGAAAAATGCAATACAAATGTTAAGAAGATATGAGATATGTGATTCGGCAAAAATGCAAGTAATAAACCTTGGAACGAAATCAAGTAAAACCGACCCCATTCACAGATAAATATTTCATATATTGAAAGGTAAATCTCCAAATTTTTAAATAGCAATTTCGTTATGCATTCTTTGAAACCAAACAAACAGACAAAGAAGTAAAGATTTTTTCTGTCACAGAAGAAAAGAAATGGAAAAGCAAAAGAAACAGAGAAGACGTGGACGAAAAGAGAAAAGGGCAGAGCGAGAAGGGGGCAGCGTGCTGCAAAGAAGTTTTTTAGCGCGTTCAGTCCATAATCGAACCACATCGTGCGTTTTAGCGATTCTGCCTCCCAGGCGGGTCCAGAAGATAGCCAAACGTGGGACCCACTACTGTGATGCTTAATCAGATTTCTGAAGCCCAACAGAGCGTAAAGAAACAACTGGACTTTCTCAACCCACCAATCCCGATCCAACGGCTTTCCATTGAAAGCTCCACAGCTGAAGAAAAAGGACGAGTTATCCTTTACTTTATAACATTTAGGATTGCATACGTGGATGGCTCGGAAATATCGGATTAATTATCCATTTGGGTTATTATTTCTTTGACTCCAAATTTAGGTGTGCAAGTTTTAATTTGCTAGAACAGAAAAGAGGAGAATAAATTAAGAATTAAGAGTAAAGAATTATTGACTACTGAAGTATTGGAATCGGATGCTTAAAAATCAATTTATGAAAATTACTCTTTTTGATTAATTGATTTTTTAATAAAAATTGGGCATTTTGTTTATCTATTACTATATATAAAAAGGAAAAAATGATGCTCCTCTTTCAACTAAAATGGCAACGTTTTGGTTGAAAGGGTTTTTTTTTTTTAATACTAAATATTTTTAATTTTTCCCCATGTTTTAGCATTTCTTTTCTTTTTTTTTTTCAACTTTTTTTGCTTTAATTTCTTTCTTAAATATTTTTCTTTTCTTTTTTTTCATTTTTATCCTTCATTATAGCACTTCTCTTAAAATTTTATATTTTAAATGTATGCCATTAAACTCCCTTTTTTTTAACTAATTTGTCTCTATTAAAATCATTATCTTCAAATATATTCCCATCTAAATTTTTCTTTCTAATTCTCTAAAATGTTTTTTAATCAAATTTGATTTTCTTGATGGTGTGTCTGAAAATACTGGTTTGAACTACAAATTTTTGGATCAAACCAGTTTTACTATAATATTTTCTTTCATAAAATTAAAATTGTTATAGTATTTTCAATTCAAATTTTTAGTTTGAACCATGTACTCAAACGAATATTAAACATTTTTGAATAAAAAATTTGACAAATTGGGTACGTATGTGCATACATGGCAGAGCTAGAAGTAAACTAACAATTCAAAAAATTCCAAAAGCCCTTTAAATATCGTGTACAAATTTTGGTGTTTTTTCAATATAATTATACTCTAAGAAATTCGTTTAGTTATTGTTTTAAGTAAAATAGATAGAAATGTTATGTTTCAATAGAAAAGTATTTTTGGTTGAATAATATATATGGATATACAAGTGGAGCGTATTTGAGTAGTAAAGATTTTAGCTGAAAAATTAGATAAAAATTATTTAAAAAGTACATTATAGGCAATGCTAAAGAAAAAAAAAATGAAAGAAGGGACATATTTGAAAATACAATTATTTTCACAAGGGCAAATTAAAAAAAGTTCTTTATGAGAAAATAGTAATAAAGAGGGTAGCATAAAAAGAATGCTTAAATATGACCACATTTTAGAAAAATTACTTTTATAGGTCATCTTAACAAATTATAAGAATTTGAGAAACAAAATACTTTAAGAAGAACAAATTAGAGAAAAATATTTCAACAAAACACCTAAAATTTAATAAGAAAATGCAAAACAAAAATAGAATAAACAAAAAAGTATATTGAAATTAGGATTATTGGATAGATATTTGAAATATATATTCATTGACTTAGGTTAGGGACATATAATACATATAAAAAGTTCAAATAAATAAATAAATAAATATATACATTTGAAAAAATAAAATCCCTAAGGGAGGGGGGTTTTGTAACGTCCAGATGTCGTTTTATTCATTTTTTTAACCATTATTTAAGATGAACTATTTAAATGAAAACATAATTCGAAAACATACCCCAAGATCCATGCATACAATTTTTTAAATTCCTTAATTATAAATATTCTTTAATTAGTTTATCAACACCAAAACAATAAAGTCACAATTTAAATAAAAATTGACACAACTTTTAGAATCTGCTTACACAGTTTGGTAGGCTGAACTTTGGACATCGGCAGGCCGAACATGGCCGGCAGTCCAAACTTCAACTATTGGTAGGCCATCCAAGGCTCTGGAAAAATAGGATTTTAAATCACTAAGATCGGCAGGCCGATGCAGGGTGATCGGTCGGCAGGCCGATACCAACATCGGTAGACAGACCAAAATAATCGACAGGCCGATCTGCTGCTAAAAACAAAATTTTATTTTAAAACAAGTCTCAATATTTCAAGGTGTTGAAGGATGAATAATAATCCTATAAAGTTATAGAGACGTAGTTCAAATCTTTAAAACTCTTTAAATAAACATACTCAGAAAATAAAACATAGTTTATAACTTTAAATTTCTTCTTTGGCATTCTTCTATTTTCAATCCATCATTCTTTGCTTACATGCCTGTCATCCACCTATTCCGTAGTCCTTTTATCCTTATCTGCAACATGATGTAAAACTGAATAAGCAAAAGCTTAGTAAGTATATTTTATATCTCACAACGTAAAACATTTTATGACCATTTTTGTGAAACATCATATCCATAATCATCATCATCATAATAGTGCACTAGGGATAGTTTTATATAGAACATATCTTTTGTTAACATTAGCCATATTAAAACTTTGTTTATTTTATCTTTAGGGCCCAAGTGTTGTACCATTATCATCATTATAGGCGCGCCGTCATGAGAGAAGAGGGGTAGCTAATTTCAAACCAAAGATTATATCATAACATAAACATAATATGACATAGGGTATGCAACACTTACTTAGGTGATACATGTATATATATACACATATGTACTTATACACTTTGAAAAACATCATCATCATCAAAACATGCATAAACTTTTATACATCAAATCTTTCATAATAAAACATCAGGTATAATCATCATGGGAAAATCATCACAAAACTATCATGAACATAGATTTCAAACTTTATAAATTTCATTATGTTGCAGGTGAGAATGTATTTACCTGTTTAGCTTACTAAACCTTAATTGAAGATGACGTCGCCGTGGTCTTGATGTGCTCACTCCTTGGTGTGTTCATGTCATACATTCATTTGCACATATACAATTAATACTCATTTTTATGAAATCATCCATCATCATATAACTTCATTCATACCTCTATCATAAGAAATGCAATTTCACAATTGCATTATACTAATCATTCAAAATATACATGCTAACTGCAAAAGTAACAACTTGCCTAACCACTAAGGCTTTACAACTCAATAAATCACCATTCGTACACAATTAAGGCATGAGACTCTAGGGGAACAAAGCTAACACATAAACATAATATCATGATTTTTCATTGGTCATAAAAATTCCATTTGACAAATAGAACATATAATACCAAAAACTGCAAGCAACCACAAAAAAATAAGCAACCCTAACACATATTCATATAATAAATTATCTACATCACAAAATAATCTCATAAAATTTTTGTATGTAGAAGACACCTAAAACTATAACATATTCAAAATTAGCTTAAAATAACTTTAAAAGAATTCAAAACATCCATTTGCATTCAGGTACAAAATATACTCCAAACATATGAAGTAGTGAGCTATACACAATCTTTATTTTCAAACAATTAAAATAAAATTACTTAGACTCTAAAATTTTTATGACAACGTCTAAACATGCAAATACAGTACCACAAAAATTTTGTTGTCAAATAAATTCATTTGGCTATACAAAATATTCACACAAACAAGAAGTCTAGAATTTCACTGATTGATAGCCATAAAACCTAGCCTTAAAGAAAATTCAAGAACTTATAAAATATTCATCAAATCATCACTAAACTTTGTAGTCCATAACTTAACATATACATGAACATTTTTACTAAATTTTGTAAAAATCAAAATACATCTACCCCTTGAACAAAGACTGTACATTTGTGTAACATACCGATCAACAATCATAAAATAGTGAGTGGCAGAGGGTAAAAATTTCATATCTTAGCATAAAAAATTCTAAATAACGTAAAATTTTGAGGGATAACACATAACATATATACAAATAACATATTAGAATTTCAGGGCAAACGGAAATTTCTAGACAAAAATACAATAGTCGGATTAAAGGGGAAAAATACATTTTAGAAATAAACTGAGAACGAATTCTTACCTCAAAAAAATTCTTCTCAATTTTTATTAAATCTGCCCAATATTTCTTTCAATTCTTTGTAGAAAAATTAAGGAAAAGAAAGGGGAAGAAAACATGATGAAGAAAAAAATATGTATGGGAGAATAGAGAGAGAGCGCGATGAAGAAAGGGAGGTGGTTTACGTGAAAAGATGAGAATGGTGAAAAAGGAAAGGATATTCTCCTCTATAATATCAGAAATTTTCTCTAAAAATGCTGAAGGATCACGTGTATGCTAGGGGTTGAAAAAAGGAAAGTCAATTGATTTTTTCTACTTACCATTCAATTCATAAAAAATGGGAAAGTTTATCCATTATCCAATCATCATAAAATAAAACCTCAAAGTCAACTATTTCTTCCTTAAAATGTTCCAATCACTTAGAAAAATCATCCAATTACAAAAATCATTGATATCACAAATTTGGGAGTTTGTCTGCTGATTGCTTGTCTGCAGTCTTTGGCCTGCCGACTGCTCAGTTTGGCTTGCCGATGAAATCCATTGGCCTACTAATCCATGAGAGAAAATTTGGCCCATTGATTTTGAAGGATTGGCTTGCCAAACTATTATATACACCAAAATACCACAAAACATAATTAATTATTATGCACACATTATATCTTACATGAACACCTTGAGCATACTAATTCCACGTGACTGTCACCTGTCATCAACTTAAAATAAAATAGTTAGTAACATTATATCATAAGGAAAAATTACTTAACGTCATTTAATATCTATCATTAATCGTTATATGAAAATTGGTAGGTGTTACAGGCTCACCCCATCTCCTTCTGCCCTTGTATACACACATGCTTTTAAACTGCTATATAATTATACAATAATTGATTATTATAATTTGAATGAAACATCATAATGATCTAATTTATTAATGTCTTTTACAAAGTTTTTTTCTTTGTGAACCAAGGACATAACACTTTTTTTAATTTGTTTCTTTTTTATTTTTTTGATTGATAATGACAACACAAAATAAAACTTTCTAAACTCCACTCTTTCCCCTGTTATTTAACATAGCTCAAAATATTTCATAAAAAGAACAATGTGCTTATGAAGTAAAAGGTGGAAAATTATATCAAGGCTCGGCTAAAATTTGGTTAACAAAAAAAAAAGATGAATTAGGTTCAAAAGGATATACTACTATGGATGCAAATACATCAAGATAGGTTAGAAAGACTATAGTTGTAACGCCTCCTTATGGATGTCACAAGAACTATTAACTTTCATCGTTATTTCTCAATTATTCGATAGGAAAATCTAAACTTGTAAGTATTATCTAATTATTAATCCATGATTTTTGGAAAATTTTTTTAATTTAACATTATTATATGAACTTGAGAATTATAACTTTAATTTACTTTTAAACATTTAGATTATTTCTAAATATATTGTACTAACATTTCATAGTATAACAACTTTCAAGTAGAAGCAATACTTACTTACTTCAAATGGTTTTCCTACTCAGTTTGCTTGACAGAATAAACAAGGCATTTGGCTAACCAACTACCTATAGAAGTAGTTAACCTTGACATAATAAATATATAACGCAAAATCAAATCATAATACATAAATTATTACAATGCATAAATTATTAGAAATCAAAATCAATTAAAAATATCCCATAATGTGTGGAAATAAATTCAATGTGGCGTTATCATTATTTCATTTCATATCGTGACTCCGTAATCCAACACCATATTTCCTGCATACACATCTGTCCATCTATCCTTTATCTATAACTGTACGCTTAACCTTATTTGCAACGTAATGTAACTTAAGTAAGTATTAAGCTTAGTAAGTACATTATGTGTTCTCCCAAAACATTATAAAAACTTAAATCATAAAATGAATTATAGAATCTTTGACATAATCATTGTAGTGCAAATAGTACACTTTATAAGAACATATCATAACTTTTCCTTTTTCCATATTAAAACCATTTATTTTATCTTTTAAGGCCATTGTGTTGCACCATTAATATATGGTTTACCGTCATGAGAGGAGAGGGGTAGCTAATCCCAAACAAAATGTGAAAAGTCCACCTTAACGAACATCATTGTTGAGTATGCAACGCCTTAATTATGTGATACATATATATACATATATTTTTGAGAAAATGTCTTAGGCATCATAAAACAAACGTTGAAATTATCCGTAAAAGACGTTCTTCAAACCATGGTAAAGGGAATCTTTTGATGAGAAATACATAAACATTAATAATATAATAACACATAACATTTCTTCAAGTTTTTCATAATTCTTAATCATGTTACAGGTGAGAATGCACTTACTTGACTTGTAGCAAATTTACTTAACTTTTTGTAAGTGGATGGTTCCTCTCTACTTTCAACAACTGAAATGCCTCAAACGTCTTTAATATTATAACATGGTGATAAAAAAAATATTTTTGGTACAAGAACAAACTCAAAACGTCACATTCATCATCATAACAATAAGCAATATTAAACTTAATCACATAGAATAACTTGTACAACTACCACATTCTAAGCATATCATAATTTCAATCTGGTAGTGCTCACTCCATGATTTTTATAAACTCATTCAAAATTTCAGTAGCTTTGAAATTTAGTATAATGTTTCTAATATCCATATATGTAACCAGAATAAAATTCATGACTTTTCAATTTCTCTAAATACTACTTTCATATTTTCTAAAACATAATACCATTTCTAGAAAAACAATACAGATAGCTAGCTTTATATGAATTTTAAAAAATTACACAAAATTCAAACCGATCTTAATTTTTATCAAGCATTTTAATATCTATAACTATCATCAGATTTAATTTCATCATAATTGGATCAATTAAACTATTATTTCATGTTCTGCTAATTATAACACTGTTGCTGGAAATTTGGTTTGGTAGTGTAAAATTAACAAATTTTATAATAATCATCGGAATTTTAATGGCTTTCAAATTTTTAAAGGCTAAACTAGACATCTAAATATACCATAAAATTTAATTTCATCAAATTTAAGCTACTATTAGTATTTTTCCTACATTTTAGAAATCACAAAAATAATCTGCCACTGCAAACAACCTATGGGTAGTCAATGATCAATGAATTTTCTAAAATCACACAAAATTCCAATTGATTTGAAATTTGAGCATAACATTCAAAATATCCATATGTAGTACCAAAATTTATTTTTATTATGTTTGGATTGCTCTAAGTTTTTTCAAATAGTCTAATTTTTACAAAAACATTATAGGAAAAATGCTAAACTAGTGAGCAATGTTCTTTCCATGATTTTTAAGTTCATTTCTAGCATACACATGAGACCAAAAATTTGCAGACTATAATTAGACATATAATGAGCATTTATAAATTTTTTCAGTATTAGAAACATTTCGTAATATCATCAAACAAATCGTTACATTTGAAGATAGTTTAAATGTTATAAAAAACAACGTTTCGTATTAATTCACAAACAAATCAAAAATAGTATATTTGAATCTGAAATTTTTATGGAAGATGCCTACCATGTATATGAACAATACTTAAAGGAAATTTTCTCAAAATCTTATCTTTATTCTTCCCAAAAAATCCCATAGTGCAAGTTTTTGGCCTAAAAACAGGATTAAAAATAATATTCACAAAAATATTATTTCTTAAACAAAAATCAAACATGAAACCACACAAAATTATACCCACATACACCATAATATCAAAGTAAAAATTTGGTATAAACATAGATTTAAAATCAACCTTGAAACATCGTCACAACTCCATTCTGGCTTTGATGATGGTTTCGGCGAACACACCGTAACTTATTCGTTTAGCTCCCAATTGAGGGTGGAGTTTCAAGGCGTAAGTTGTTGTACGTAACTGATGGCATAAGTTGGCTGAGTGTGTGTACTCGTGTGTGATCTCGGGTCGTCTTAGTCATTATAAAGAAAAACAAGGGGAAGAGGGAAAGGAAAAGAGTTGGATCAAAGAGGGGTTATGGCCTATAAGGTGGCCTTTTACAACAAAGAACTCAGCCAAGAGCAAAGGGAAATGTGGGGTGGTAGGTGAGCATGGGTGAATAGCGTTCATGGCTTTGTTGGGTGAAGTTGGTGGAGAACATAGGAGGGACAAACAAAATGATTGGTCACATGCTTTTGTGGATAATGGTTTATGACATAGCATTACTTCGTGCTGAAAAGAAGGGGATGGGCATAAAAGATAGAGATGGTGGGGATGGCATAGGCATGCATGGGCATACGAAGTGGGAGAATGGCACCCATATTTTTCTTCCAAAAAATACTCTCCAAACATTTGAATAATGATCTAGATAGGTTTAGTGGAGATATTTAATCACTTTGGACAAGAAAAGTTGAAGAAAACTAATAAAAAAATGATTTGGAAGACATGTGCATGCTCTACAAATGAGCTAGTTAGGTCTATTTTTTTTTTCCGTTTCAGCCGCCTAAAATGACATGTCATTTTGGTGTGGGCACCTCCCAAACGACAAGATTTTTTTTTTTATTTTCTTTTCATTTCAGCCCCACAAAACGACATGTTGTTTATGAGTTTTTTTTTGATATTTTTTTTGCAAAAATCCAAAAATATAGAAAATTGTCTAAAATTAGACAAAAATTATTTCTAAAGTTAAATAATATCTAAAAATTAAAATAAATCTCCCAAAAATTTAAAATATTAGAATATCATATCCAAACAGATAAAAATCTAAGTAAATCACCAAAATAGAACATTTTTCAAACAAAAAATCACAATAATCATCAATTAGGCACTTTTATGTCGTTAAAATTTCCTTAGTCCATCCACTGCAAAAGTTGTCAGTGCATAATAAATTTCATAATTATAATATCATACTAGAGATATCACACAAAATGTGTTTCTAAGTCATAATTTCATTTGTATTATCGCTTAAAATTGTTAACCGTCACATATCGTTAGTTAAAGAAAACAGCGGGCGTTGCAATCCCCCTTTTTTATGAAAGTTTCGTCCCCAAAACTTATAATAATTAAGAACTAGATTCTTATATCATCTTATCGTTCCAATGTAACCAGTTCTACTTTGTGATTGCGCAAAGGACCTTGACCAATATGATTTTTTTATTCCTTAGGATCTTGGTTCTTCAATCTAAAATCTTTACCGACTTCTCCTCATAGCTAAGATCTTCTCATATCTTGATGGCTTGGGATTTAAATACATGCGTGGGATCTAGGACATACGTCTTAAGCATCAAAACATAGAATACATTGTGGAAAGATGACATGTCTAGTGGTAAATTTAGTTCATAAGTTGCATTACTGATTCACCTCACTACTTTGTAAGGTCCTATTAATCTCGGGCTGATTTGGCCTTTCTTCCCAAATCTCATGACTCATTTCATTGGCGCCACTCTTATAAACACAAAATCACTGACTATAAACTTAAAAGGCCTCCTCCTTTTGTCGGCATAGCTCTTCTGGTGACTCTATGCAACCTCAATTCTTCTACGTATTGGTTTCACTGTTATAGTTGTTTCATTAACAAAATCCGTCTTCTTTTTAATTTAATCTTTTATCCTCTTCTTTTACCCAGCTTCATGCCAATAGATAGGTGATCTACATTTTTGTCCATAAAGCACCTCATAAGGTGTCATTCCAATAGTTGCCTAATAGTTGCTCTTGTATGCAAACTTTGCCAATGATGGCATCGTAAACTAGCTAGTCCTGTAATTAAAAGCATAAGCACAAAGCATGTCCTTTAAGATCAAATTTGTGTGGCATCCCCGGCCCCACTCAAGCGCCCAAAAGGCCTCGGCCTCTGGCATAATTGGCTCTTATTGCGGCGTAACCGGGCCCACTCATCAGTACTGTCCTTGGAAGCAAATGAACACCTTCATGATTTTCTATCCTCTCTTCATGCATTCATATGTCTCCTTAAATATTGTGTTTCCTTATTCTTTTCTTTCTTTTTCTCTTCTCGGTTTCTTCCTTATTTCCTCACGGTTCATCCCCTCATTTCTTAAGTCTCACATAGACATGTCTCTGTAATATCTTTCTTGCTTCAACTGTTTCATTCTTTGATCTTCTTTCACTCTCACTCTTGGAGAAGAAAAGGAAGACGTGAAATAAGGTGAGTGGAGATAATAATAGGAAGGATAGGAATAATATGTAAAAGAATAGATAACTTCCTAAATGGGTTTGAGAGGATTTGTAAGAGATATAAAAAGAGAGAACAATTCGGGTGAGAAAGAGAAATATAAGAAATGATGGGATAAGAAAGGAATAATTAATACATTACAAATGTTATGCCAAAATGCAATATATCCGTGAAAGGTAGAGAGAAATTAAAGGAAAGTCTAAGTCAATGATTCAATTGGGAACATAATGATATTACCTTGAATATATCCGTGAAAGGTAGAGAGAAATTAAAGGAAAGTCTAAGTCAATGATTCAATTGGGAACATAATGATATTACCTAGACCTACCACATGTATAGGATTCCAAATAAGTCAATAAATCAGTTATAAAAGATGTGAAAAGATTGAAGATAACATAGGAAATCCAATCACAATAAAAAAATACCAACTACTTCCCCATAAGGAAAAAGGAAAGTGAAGATAATATGCCAATAAGTCAAAATTATACCACAAAAAACACACACATCCACTTTCTCAAAGTCATCCACGGCCACCAAACATTGCAACTTATACATATAGTGCACATTACACAAAAAAAATAAAAATAAAAAAATAAAACATATTTATATAATCTTAACTAGACCCCTAGCTTAAAATTTGGGGTGTTACAATTTGTTCTCTCTATTTGGTCGTCAGTCTGGGGTTCGTAAACACAACTTTATACCCAATGCATTTTGCACACTTTTTTAGAATTAACAAGTGAACCTACTATCACAGTCTGAGATGATGGACTTTGGAACACCATGCAGCATTACAATTTTCTTGACATAGAGTTTTGCTAGCTATTCCATCGAATAGGTGATTCTGATGGGAATAAAGTATGCCATCTTAGTTAACCGATTGACTGCTACCTAAATATAATCAATACCCATTTGTAGTTCTTGGTAGACCTATGATGAATCTATCGCAATCTCCTCCCATTTCTAGTTAGGGATCTGAATTAGCTATAAGACACCTCCTGACATTTGGTGTTCAACCTTGACTTGTTGACAAGTCAAGCATTGTTTTATGTACTTAGCCACTTCATGCTTCATAACCACCAAAAACCGTCCTTTATGCCCTCATATATCTTCGTTGTACTTGGATGGATTGAATAAGGAGCATTATGGATTTCTGATGAGATCCTTTCCTTCAAACCATCAACTTATGGAACACACAAATAGTCCTTGAAATATAATGTTCCATCATCTACTACTCGGAACCCTTCACATTTGCCTTCCTTGATTTCCTACTTGATCCTTACTAGGCTTGCATCTCCTCTTTGTTGGTCTTGAATCTCAACATATAATGTTGGTGCAAGAGTCAATGCTGATAGTTGTCAGGAAATTATTTCAAGACTGAAGTCTAGAATTTCTTTCTTCAAGGGTTATGAAATTTTCTGTAATGACATCAAGGTTGTAGAGGACTTCCTACATAAAGCATTTGCCACTCGATTTGCCTTCCCTAGGTGGTAGAGGATTTTACAATCATAGTCCTTGATTAATTCTAAATACCTTCGTCGTCTTATTTTAAATTTCTTATGAGTGAAGAAGTACTTTAAAATTTGATGGTTAGTGTAGATTTTACATTGAATTCTACACAAGTAGTGTCTCTAAATTTTCAATGCAAAAATTACCACGTCAATTCGAGATCATGATTAGGGTAGTTCTTTTTATAATCCTCTAGTTGTCTCGAGGCATACACAATCACTCTACTATTTTGCATCAGCACTACACCGAGGCCCATTTTTGAGGCTTCGTTGTATATGAGAAATACTTCTTTGCCTTCTAGGATTACCAAAATTGGAGCCGAGGTTAGCCTTTTCTTTAGTTCTTAGAAAATCTTCTCCCAGTTTTTAGTCCATTCAAACTTTTTCCCTTTATGAATCAAGTTGGTGAGTGGCAAGGCTATCTTGGGGAAACCTTCCATGAACTTCTGGTAATATCCAGCCAAGCCTAAGAAGTTTCTTATCTTGCTTGCATTCTTGGGCTGCTTCTAGTTGAGAACAACAAATTATTAAAAACTTATTAATTTTTTAATTTCTTTTTTTTAGAACAAAAGCAAACTATAAAATTTTTACCTCTCCAAACTTAACATGTTCACTGTCCTTAATGTGTAAGAAAGCATGAAACAGAGAAGGTTTTAAGAAACTGTCCCCTACAATTGCACCAAAAAAGTTGTTTGCAAAACACACATAAATATACATGGTAATAGAGTGATGAATAAAATATTGTTCCCATAGAGATTAAGTTTAATTATTGACTAATTACCAAAATTGATTAACTGTAAAATTATTTCAATAATCCATTTCAAATAAAAATAAAAATTAACTTACAAAATTCAAACAAACTAAACTAAATAATAAAAGAGAACTAAATAAGAAACCAAATGAAAACAATTAATTAAGTAAAATAAAATGCTATAACATTCAATTTCACCTAATTATGTCACTAATTATCTATTAGTCGCCTTAATTGTATTGCCTAGTTGAATGAAAGTTGAAATCTCCTAAACTCTCTAAAAGCTCCCCAATAGTCAAGTGGAAATGTCCTACTTTAATTAGTAAGTTATATTCCAATGAGTAATAACTAACTAGGATTCATTATGTTTTTAGATTTTGTTAATGACTACATAATCCTACTGGTTATATTTTTATCCTTTTATGGCATGTTACTTTATTATTAGCTTAGCATGTAAATCTCCCTCCTTGAAGTAATTCACAACTTCCTAATCGGCTAATTCATGATTGATCAACTAGAAGCATTAATACTACACAAAATAATTATCAAATATAATTTAGACATTCACAATTAATTTGAATAAATGAAAAAAAATCAAAACATGAATTAAGATACATAGAATCCCAAGAACACCAACAATAAAATCATAAAAAATAAAAAAGTCAAAATAAATAACACCATTATTCAAGATTTTTCATAATATGCAAAAATTTAGAAAATAACAATGGGAAAGAAATCACCAACATGTAGACGTCAAAAGCTCCAAAATCTTCTTCCTTAAGCTTCTTCTTTCTCCTCTTTGTAGCCCTAAAATGCTCTATTATGATGCTTTATTGAAAATAAAAATCTAACTAAAACTAGGAACAAGTCCTAAGAATAAAATACCACAACTTTAAAAATATAGATATATTTTTTTCTTCCATTTTCGTCCCATTTTTGCTCCCCCCTAAATTAGTTCCTTCCTTTTAAATCCCAAAGCTACTCTCCCTTAATTTCCCTATGCAGTAGTAGCCAAAAGGAAGGATAGAGACCCAAGTTAGGGCATCTTATGCAAGTGAAGCGTGGCACAAATTGACTAACAAACAGGGCTACGTGGGGTGTTTGGTGATGCTTGGCTGGCTGGAGCAAATGACACATTGGACGTCTAGTGAATCGTGTTGCACGGGATCACCAACGGGTAGAAGGTAGCCAATAGCAGGGAGACGAGGTGCATACTCTTTGGGCGAAGGGCTACTACACTGGTCTTGAGACACACCATTGTCTAGGTGTGATTTGCACGCGACGACTTGATAGATTTAGAGGTTTGATCTGACTGTTCGCGTAGCGAGTTGGAGTCCTATTAGCTTTGCGCTCGTGGTAGTTTTCTGAGCACATTTGAATTCGATTTTTCACTCTTTTTTCTAAAATTTAGCTCCAAAATTTCATATTTTTGCATTGACCTAATTTTCCTACACAAATGAGGGAAAATTAAAATAAAATTAAAATCAAATCAAATTAGCTAAATTAAAAAATATAATAAAAATAACATGAAATTAAAATGCCTAGATCATACCAGAAATATATGAAATTTAGTACATAATAACTCTATTTTTATAGAGTTATTACACCATCGAACTTAATATTTTGCTAGTCCTCAAGCAAAGCAAGAAAATAAATAAAAAATAAAAATGAACTAGAAGCAAGTTGCACTAACATGATGCTTTCTAATTAATTCCTCATATATTTACTAAAGAAAACTTTATGAAAAATGCAAATATTGACCACACATCATGATCAATCCTATAGTATGTTCTATTTTCACTTGGATTTTCGAGGTGTGTTTGCATGTGTAGCCTTTCTCTTATATGCAATCTAGATAAGCTTATGAAAACGTGAATAAATATAAAATCTCAAATATGATCAAGTCCTATAAGTTTGCTTTTCATGTTTCTCTCTATTGATGTAGACTAACACCACACCAAAGATCATTAGGACTTCATTAAGCTTGTGATATATGGTTAAGGTAAAAGTACAATATGGGATAATTATGTGGCTCTAAGTCACTCTATGCATATTAATCACTCTGGGGCCTTCATAGAGCTCTATTAATTCAAATCTAGTATCAACTTTTTTTGTCAAGCACTTTATTGTTTTATCTACTCTTTTTTTTTTTGGTTGAGCTACGACATCCCTAAACTTTTTTTTTTCTTCCTTTTATGAACCAAGATGTAGGACTTTTTTTATTCTTGTTTTAATTTTCTTCGTTTTTTTATTTCTTTATTTATATTTTGATCTTTTCCCTTGAAGTGAAAACATAACATGAAATAAAACATTCTAAACTCTACCCTTCCTCCCGTAAATTAGAATAGCTCAAAATAATTCCTAGAAGGATAAATATGCTTCTAGGATAAAAGGTTGAAAATTATTTAAAAGATGGCCAAAAAGTGTGGCTAATAAAGAGAGGATAAATTAGGCTCAAAGGGTATACTAGGGATGCAATTGTGTAAAGATAGGCTCAAAACACTCAAATGGTTCAAAGATGACATATATCATTTTTCTTAGCAAAGTGTGGTCTAGGATTTCACCTTGAGAAAAAATTAAACAAATTCTAGGACTTATGAGATTAGTGAAAATAGCATATTCACATAAACATTTTCTATATACACACACAACTCAAAGATTAAACTTTTGTTTGGCACCAACAGTTGGAACCACGGTTCTAATCATGCACAATAAAAAACACTATATAGCTATGACATAAAGTAAAAAACCGCTACAGTATTAGTAAAAATCGCAATCTGATTTGCTTACATTTGAAATTTAAATTGATTGTTGACTATTTTTATGGTTATCTTTTTTTACTAAAATTCTTAAATTTGTCAAAAATAGAATTCTTTTTATGCTCCCAATTGTCCACTCTTTTTTTAATTAAATTTTCATATAATCATTTTATGTTTTTACTTCTGTCCTTTGGCAAACCCAACAAAAAGAGGTTATATATATATATATATATATATACTTATTCTCTTGGTTTCCCAACTTAAAAATGTTGTTTTCCTTTAATTTTTCTCATTTAAATCCTTACCTGCTCCGCCCACGCCCCCCCCCCCCCCCCCCACAAACCTTCAAAAAAAAAAAAAAAAAAAAAAAGAAGAAAAAAAAGGGCTCCTGAGCTCCTAATTCTAAAGCTAAAAATAAACAAATCAATTTCCGCACCATTTCAATGTACATCTATACCCTCCTAATTCTGTAAAATTCTCGACTCAATTTGTATATCTTCATAATATTATAATTTGCTATTTCATATTATCATAACTCAATTGTTACCTGATTGTTTGGAGATTCCCTCGCTCCGTTTGAGATCCTCTCCCTCATCATCCACGTTCTCGTCTTTTTTTTTTAAAAAAAAAAACTTTTGTTTGGAGTAGACTATTAACTTTGAATTAAATTATATAGAGCGCATTGAATAAGATTTCAAAAACAGAGCAATTTTGAAAAAAATGTAATTTTTATCGAATTGAAAAATGTGATAATAATCTTATATATAAACACACCAATCATCAATTATTGTTAAAATATACCGTAACTAAAAACACAACCACCTATTAAAAACAAGCTTGTATAATATTTATACATATATATATAGACTGGTTTTTAATGGTTACGTTTCCGGTAGTTACGTTTCTAGTAAGGGTGCATATGCATATATGTATATAGATGAGTTTTTAATAGCTACGTCTCTACAGGTGGTTACATTTGATGATGTGGTTTTTATATGACTTGCTATAACAGGTTTAGCAACTTGTCATCCTTAAGCATTAATTAAAAAAATCTTTTTTCTCTTTTTTTTTAATAACTTTTTAACCTTAAGCATTAAATGAAAGAAAAAAAAAAACGAGCTTGATAAATAGTGTATGTTTAAGGGCCATGAGGGCTACTTGACAGGGTATTTTAAAAGCTGTTTTTGATTTTATATGTACAAAACATGCTTTTATAAGTGTTTGAATGATTTGACATAAGTGTTTTGTGTTGCAGATGTGGAGTCAAATCAAATCGACACCCTAGTACAAAGGAAGGAAAAAAAGGGAGAAACGCGTCCTCGGAGGCAGAGAGCCAGCACCGCGGCTCTGCTAGGAGAGCGCCCCGGCTTTGTGGGACAAGGACGCACTACAAGAAAAACTACATTTAACGACATATTATTTACGACATTTAGTTTTTGAATGTCGTTGAAAAGTACATACAACGACATCTCCAACAAAGATGTCATTAACGACATTTGAAACAATAATTAATGACATCTATATAAATGTTGTATTAAAGGTTTCCTTTTAACGACAATAGTTTAGTGTTGTTAAATTATTTAACGACAAGTAGAAGATGTCGTCAAAACCTTGGAGATTCTACGACACCCTTTATAGACGACATTGGTCAAGATGTCGTCTATAAGGGGTGTTGTGGAATCTCCAAAGCTTTGACGACATCTTCGACTTGTCGTTAAATAATTTAACGACATTAAACTATTGTCGTTAAAAGGAGACCTTTAATACGACATCTATATAGATGTCGTTAATTATTGTTTCAAATGTTATTAACGACATGTTTGCAGGAGATATCGTTGTATGTACTTTTCAACGACATTCAAAAATTACATGTCGTAAATAATATGTCGTTAAAAATAGTTTTTCTTGTAGTGACGCCTAGGCGCCAAGTGGAGGGCGCCTAGGCACTAGGTGAAAAACGCCTAAGCGTTGTGTGGATGGCGCCTAGGCGCCAGGAGCAGAGCGCCTAGGCGCTACAGTGCTCGTTTCGAGCGCCGCAGCATTGACGCGCTGTGTTGTGTGATATTTTTTGAGTTAGAGTCGGACTCAAAGGCCCCAAAAAGGGGAAATTACTAGGGTTTTCCATTAGTTGCTATTTTTCTCCTCCTTTGGCTATAAATAGACACAAGGTGGCTAGGGTTGGGTGTATGTGAAATTGTGTGTGACATTAAGAGTGGCATTATTTTGTGAGAGACAAAATTCTTGAGAGCTCCATCCTTGAGAGAGAAAAATTCCCATAGGGTGTTAGATAGAAGAGAGTTTTGGTAAGCACAATTTGTGAGTGTGTGAGAAACTGCTCTTGTAATCTATAATCTCCTTCATCATAGTGGAATCTGCAAGCGACAGAAACAGGACATAGTCTCAATTTTGGACGAACCTGTATAAAATTTGGTGTCTCTTTGTTATTCTTTTCTCATATTTATTTTTTGTAATTGTTTGTTCTTGCGATCCTTGGAATTAGAAGTCGTCTAATTCTCCAACATTTTGTTGACTCTTTAAAAGAGCTGACACTTATAGCTATAAAATATGGCTTCTCAAGAACCTTTGAAATCGATTTTGAAACTTGTACAGCAGAGTTAAGTCTTCGATGGGGAGCAGCTTGTTTCGAAAGAATCTTAGGGTGCTGATTGGGCTGATTTTGATAATCATGAAAAGTCGAGAAAAAAAGGAAGCATTTAAATCTGGTAATTATATAAAAATTAGAGTAGGGTGTTTGATTTGGACGAGCTTTTTAGTGGGTGCACACCTAGTAAATAGTTGGGAAGTGCTCAGGTTCTCTAATATTAGTTACACTTGCTCTTCATCTGTATGAAAAAAAAAATACTTCGTAAACAAAATTAGAATAAAAATAAGTTAATTAATTAAGTCTGTTTTACCAGCAAACAGGCCAAGATACATGATACAACAGAACAAACATCTTTGATATATAGTAATAACTTTGATAATATCAATCCTCATGAATTTAACAAGAAGGTCGTAGCCAAAAACTTAAAATTACATCACTCAATCGTGAAAAGCAAATTATAAACTAAGACGTTATTGATATCACATCAAATATGAATAGCAACAGGGATGAAAATGTCTACCATTTTCTCAGATATTTCTACGACATTATCTGAAAATCAAAACTTCAACAATCTCAACGACATTGGATTTTCGTTCCTGAATTGCAAGCTACTTATATTTTTTGCGGAATTTTTTGGAAGATGCTGTTCAGAAGGTCAATAAACAGGGACAACAGTGACCAGGTATAAAACGCTAATGGAAAGCACAGTGCTGCATACAAAGGATAAGTTACGTCTCTGAGTTCATCTTTGAGAATGAAACTGTGTCCCCCAAAGAAGGAAGCCAGCATGGAAACTATGGAGATGAAAAGAAAAGTACATGCTAAGAGAAGCTTCCGAGGCAGGTCTACGGCAAAGTCTTTGTACCGGTGTCGAGATGTAACGATGGAAAGAAAAAAGACCAAGGCAGTGACAGAGGAACACAGAGCAAACAAGGACGACATGGCGAAGGTGATGAATGGAGGCTTGTTTTCTAACATCGGCGCACCGCTTTCTGGCTTGATTCCACCCGGCACCGTGGACGCAGTGGCAAATGCAACGGATGCCACGAGAACCGCTACAACGGAGCATGACTCGCACATTTTGGTGAGCCATTCGCTAGCCTCTTCGATGAGTTTTTTGTGTGTACCAAGAAAGACGTCTTTAGGGGTTTTGTTTTCATAGTTGTAGGAAGCAAAAAAATTCAGGGGCATGGATTTCTTGACAAACTGCACGGATCAGATTATAATCAACTTATAACATAAACTTCACTATGCATACATACATATATATATATATATATATATATATATATATAAAAGACTAGTTTCAACATGATAATGTTATTATCAGCGTTTAACATAAATCTGATGGTTGTAATAAATTAGATAGTTGACAAAAAAGTCTATAATAGTTAATCATGTTGAATTTTTATGACGCCATATCATTAATTGTTGTTAAAAGATACTCTTATTAAAAATTAAACTAACCATGGAAAACCTAACTATAAAACAAGTCTATCTATATATATAAATACTATATCAGCATTAAAAATCAGTAATGAGCTGCGACATAATGTCATTGAAGTCTATTTGTTGCCAAAAATAATCGAATTTCTTGATTTAGATTGTTGTTGTTAAACCTTTTCAATGACGACATATCGATGCTAATAATCTCTTTAATGACAACCAATTGTTGTTAAAACATTTTGTATGAGAAAAACCAACGCAAAAATCGAAAAACCCCACGATAGCGTTCTTTCTCTTCTTTTTCCTCTTCCTTCTTCTCTAAGTTTCAAATCCACTCTTTCACATCCTTATTTTCTTTCTTCCATCCCCTTTCTCTTCCTCAGTACTCCTCATTCCCTCATCAATCACTACCAATGTCGCCATTGACAATCCCACGACCATGCCTGGCGTCGCCATCGTGACCTACTCGCCTCCGCCAACGCATTTTCCACCACCATCACCATCATTAACCGGGCTGGGCTTTAATTTGGAGTTTGTTATATTTATTTTTGTCTTTGTATTTACGTTTTTTTATTTATATATGAGTTCTTTTTTCTTAAGCTTTTTTTTTGTTTTAATATTTTTTTTTTGTTGGGGTTGGAATAGTTCATTTTATTTGTATACAAGTATTTTGTGTTAGTCATTGATGATGGTTATGATGAGAGGGATTTGTTTTATATTTGCAGGAGTTGTGTTATGTTGATGAAATAAGAACGATATTCGAAAAAATTGTTGCTTTGAGCAAGGACACGATTTCGAACAACTATTTTCTTGAGAGAATGAGATAACATATAGCAAAAGGAGGATATAGAGAGTGACAAAAAAGAGTGTTGTTAGTATTTCTTATATATATATATATATGATTGTGGTTTCAATGGTTACATTTTAAATAGGTATTATTATTATTAGTTGTTTGATATGAATCTGACAGTTATAATGAAGTGAATAGTTGTAAAAAAAAAACTAATAAGATACATTAAAATAATAGAAAATGTTTGTTAATGCTATATATATATATATATATAATTTTATGGATGAGAGAGTTATATATAAAATTTTTGTGCATAAAAAAGAGATATATAAAAAAAATTGAAAAATATAGGCAAAAGCATAAATTTTTAAAAATCCAGGGGGACATATGGCCCCTCTGGGCCAAGGCTCCCTGCGCCCCTCGTTGTGGAGTTTTGTGGCTGATTAGTGTATTTTGTTTAATCGTTCTTTTAATATTCTAAGTTCTCTTTAAACTTAGTTTTTGTTTTTGGTTTTTTTAATAAATTGAGAGATATATACAAATTAGAGAAGAATTGTAAAAAATAAATAACTCTATATTCATATGCTATAATATTATTTTTTGTATTATTTTAATTTTAAAATTTTATTTGATAAGAATGAATCATAGAAACTATTTAATTGAACAACTAAGGATATTGAGAAGGGTTATTAACTTATTAATTCCTAAACTATGAGCCTTAAGGACAAATTCTTAAATGTCATCGCTAAATGCCGTAATGTGACCTCATTTTGCCATTAGTCAGCAATTGTTCAATAACAATTATTGGCCCACTAGAGTTTAGTGGTGTCAAATTATGTCCTCCATAGATACATTTTTAGGAACAGAATGTTGCAATCACAGCAGCCTTTACCTTACCAAGTTTCGAAATCCTTTTGTTTCAGCGTTATTCTTGAGCTTAATTAGGCAGTGTGCTAATGCATGCAATAGTTTAGTGTTTGAATATATACCTCATACCACTTGAGCTCCAGTTGCATTTGTAACGCACTGACATGAATTAGAGAAGGCCGTTCTACCCTGTCAACATAAGTAGCCGCGAGGTGCAATGCACTGTTACCAGTATCATCAACTTGACTGAAGACGTTTTCCTTTGGGAATACCTTCTTTTTGTTGAGTTGGACTAAGAGATCATAAACATGGGGTTGCCTATTCTCGACCGCCAACAGAACCACATTCTTCCCATTCGAGTCCACATCTTGGATCGCCACTGGAAAATCCTCTAGTATTTTCGCTACCATTTCTACTATTCCTGTCTTAGCCGCAATTAATATTGGCGAGCCTAGAAAAATTCCCGACCATCAACCAATTAGAATGAAAATTTTTTTGTTATTTTCATGTATATAATATGAAAAATTAAATATAATTTGATTATCTTCAGCTTCTCTGATATCAAGAAATTGTGGCTTTAGCTACCAAATTTTTAGCTACAAAATTTTTGATATTTTGCAATAGAAATGTTTCGTTGCTAATTTCAAGTTTTCTTGCAGTGTCAGATTTGATCTCTTCATTTAAAAAAATAATAAACATGTCCCGATTTATCATATCCCAAGCACTATTCATTAATATTCATCTCTTATATATCATTTCAACTCAATATTCGATATAATGCGATGATGATCAAGAGTGCGAAAAGTACAAATAATAAGTGGAATTTCGGTTGTACTACTCGCAACTGAGACTCGCAAAGAATATAATTAGTTAATTTACTTACTAGCTAATTTTCGAGAAATATCAGGAATATCATCAAGAAAATAAAGAATTTCCCCAAGTTCAGTCTTTTTGGGCTCGGATCCAGAGGCATATATCATCCGGCTAAGCCTAACCAACTCATTCATGAGAAGATCAGCCAGTATATGTCGCCGTTTCATCTTCCTAATTTTGTTCAGCCGCCATATCCCTATGCGTTAGACAATTCAAAGATTAAGAATTGACTTAGATATATCTAATGCTATATATATATATATATATATATATATATCCTATTAGTGGCAGAGCCAAAAATGTCTTTTTAGGGTAGAAAAAACAATGAACTAAAATTATAACTTAACTATTTTCAAAAAAAAAAAATATATAATTTAACTATATATATATGTATATTTAACTTTGTCCTTCTGTTGCTTTTATTTAATCTATTTTGTTTCTAAATGAACTAAGCATGTAATAAAATTCAATTCTTTTTGAAACTTAGAGCCTAAAAAATACAAGTTTTCATAGTACTATAAATAAATTTTAATTTATTTGAGGTTATAAGCTTAAAATATGAATATATTTAAAAGTAAACATGTAAATATAATTAAAATATTTTCAAAGATTTTACAGCTATAATGCAATTCATAAGATTTAAGGAGGAATGAATAGAAACAAAATTGTGAAAATATTTTTTTAAAGGAGCAAATTAAAAGGAGTGCCTCACAACAAATACCTTTCAGAGCAATAATTTTCTTGTCATAACAAAGAAAAAAAAAACTTTTTAACCCCCTTTTGTTTTTTTTTTTGTTTTTGTTTGTTTTTAAACCAAAGGCTTTAGGAACAAATTATATACGACACAAGTTTTAGAGTGATTATGGAAAAATGGAGACTAACCAACTCCTAGGATCGCGAGCAACAGCTTCAAAATAAACTTGAAAAATGAGACACACGAGTCATAATTTGGTGGAAAGAGTCTATGTTTCTTCACCGTCTTCCCTGTGTTGGGACATGGAAAAAGAGACCACATGATATGCCAACTGTATTCTGAAGTTACTTAATTCAACCGTAAATACTACAAAGATACTTATAGTAGTATAGATAAAGAAAATATTTCATTGAGGCTTAATGATGCGAGAAATAGGGGCGGAAGCATATTTGGTGACCAAATTAAATTTGGTCGCAGATAGTAGACTTTCAGTGACCAAAGTTTGGTCCGAGAACAAAAGATTTCTGTGACCAAAACCTATTTGGTCACTCAAAGGTGGCGCGAAAAAATTTCAAAGCAACGCCAATAATTTCAATAATTATTTGGTTGCAAATTCATATCTTTTGTGACTAAAACGTTATTTTAATTTGGTCACAAATTGCAATGTTTTTTTTGTATTTATACTTCTTAGCTTATGCTAATCTTAATTTTTTTTTATTTTCTTTTTCAATTCATTTCAAAAATTTAGAATTTGCTTATTTAAAAAAAAGAATTTGCTATATGTAGAAAATGTGGTAGTTTTTTAAGGAAATGAAAATTGTAATTATCGACAAGAAGTACTGTAGCGGTGTCCGATGAAGATAATGCATGTGCCATAGTTTTCAGGGTGATTTACACTATTTGCATTTGCTCTATCTTCTTCTTCTTTGAAAGTTTTCTCGTTCTCAATTTCAATATCCACAACTTGACGTAGCATATAAATTAACAATGGGAAGTTACCAATATTTTCTTATTCTTTGAAATAATCATATCGTATCCCTTTTTATCCATCAAAAGAATGGGAAAAGGAAAAAAAATAAAAGAATTGTATATTGGAGATTTTGTGTTCATACATATAGTGGTGCATGTGCATATGCTATATTAATAATGTGTTTTTCAGACAATTAACAGCTATGCAAAACTCAAAATCAGACTAGTTATTTTGTGTACTTTTTTCCGCCGACGAATACCTAAGTATCATGTATTTCATACTGTCTTTTGATCCTAATTAACATTAATAGTGATAATAAAAAGTTTCCATCACAAGTGGTAGCTGTATCGAATACACATGGTATCTTAATATATGTTCCTACCTGATTGTTTCTCTTCGTCAGATTTGTTGTCATCTTTCTTATCATCTCCGAACAGACTCCTTCCTAAAAATCAAATCAAATAGAAGGAATTTTGTAAGATTTCAAACAGAATATATTATCATTAATTAGTTGAAGAAATTATGTATAGAGGACGTGCTACTTTTTTTTTTTTTTTTTTTATGGAAATGAAATAAAATTGTAATTTTTTATGATTTTATATCTTATATACTCACCAAACCTCAAGAAGAAGTATTGCAGTGTTCTGATGATGATCATGCATGTGTCATAGTTCTCAGGATAATTTTCGTTATCTTCTTCTTCTTCTTCTTGGAATGTTTCCTCCTCCTCGGTCTCAATTCCAATATCCACAACTTGGCCTAGCATATATATTAAAATATTTTAAATTAATCAATATCTATTTTTTATTGGAAATATTCATAATATATTCCACTGTAAGACCGTTTGGTCTACAGGCATACAAAGTTAGTGGAGTGGAATTTCGGGGGGATTCTAAATTGAATCCAGCCTTATATAAAAAAATGTCCTTTTTAAAGGAAAATGTCCTTTTATGTTTAATGGCTCAAAAGCCAAAAACACAAATTATATATTGAAGATCATGATTATATTTAATAAACTGTATTGTATTGTATAAGTTGTATTCGATTACGTTGTAATGCATTATGGAAAAGGGAATATAAAAGAATTGTATATTGGAGATTATGTGTAGATACATATATGATATTAATAATGTGTTTTTCAGATACATTTCAACTGCAATATAATTGAACTCTTAGAAGGCATAATTAATTTCCTGTCAATAATAAATGAACATTTGCGAGAATTGCCAGAAATAATGCAAAGAGAACACATTTTTTTCAATTAAAGTACTATAATTAATTATATGAATTGCCTTCCTTTGTATAGATACACACACCTTGGTTACATTATTGTTATATTAATCATTTGATATAAATGTAACGGTTTTTACAAAATAAGTTCTATTCACATCTCTCTTTAACTATTTGCATCTTTTTAAAATAAGTTTTTCATATATGAAAAAACCCTTGAATAAAATGATAAAAAAGACAAATATAATTGACCTAATTATATAATTAATTCCTTCTTTAATACATGAAAATTAACTGTGCATATTTTTTCTTTCTAGACATATCTATATGTCATCTACTTAACTGAACAACCTCCTAATATATAATTTCTTGCCATTTTGAAATTTATAAAAATCCTAATTTTTACATGTCAATGACTATTTCAAAAAATCTTATGGTGGCATATTAAATTCTTTTGTTTGATAAGAAGGTTTGAGTCTGGTTTTGTAACAATTAACAATTTCTTTGCTATATCTGATGCAATTGTTCTACCATTTGTTTGTTTGTTTTTTCTGTTGATTGCTTATTTATTGTTTTTAAAATAATTAGTCGAATACTACTTTTTGAATGAAATGTAGTAAACATATACATATATATATATATATATATATTAATTTACAAATTGCCTTCATGTATGAAAATGTTTTATGCCTAGAGCTTCAATGAAAAAAGGAAAAACACAAAAAATAAAGAGAGATAGAAAAATACGAATGTTAAAATAAAGAAAAATAAATGGTAAATGTAAAAAGAAAAATAAAGTAACAGGAGATAATAATTTTAAGGGTAGTTTAGAACTATAAGGGTGTGTAATAAGTAGATTTAGTCTTGAGGTGGGTGCATTTAGAAAGAGACGTAAAGAGTTAAAAGCGGATACAAACAAAATCATCTTTAAATATAATTTAGTGGGTAGCTTGTTTGTAATTGATGACATGGCCTTTTTATTTTTATTTTTAAATTTAAATAGAATGTAAATTAAAAATTAATCACACCTGATTAGTTGATTGTTTAAATAGAATGTATACTAAAGTTTCAAATCTTTGTTTTCCTTTTTGTCTATGAATTTTTTTTATGAAACTTTGTCAATTAATTTGTTCATACATTTATATGTTATCTTAATCATTTACGTCAATAATAAACATTTTAAAATGTGATGATTATATTAGTGTTGGCAATTACATTTTCAAACAATACTTGACCAATTACAACCCTATTTTTTTTATTGCAAGAAAACTAGGCTTATATCTTCAATAAGCTTTTATTGCCTTAAAAAAAAAAAAAAATTTCATGGCAGCGTAAAGTGGGCAAAGCACAAGATTCAAATATATAATATTAAAAAAAATCTAATATAACTTGTAGAACTTTGTTTTAAACCGTACAATCTCTCCACTTCAACACTCAAAGCTAAAAATCACCGTGAAAATATCCAATAAAAACATATTTCACTAACATAAAACGGGCAAAATAGCATAATTCATTCTCTGCGTGGTCGACATTTCTATATTATTATTAAAAAATTGAAAGCAAGAGAAGATCCTTTTTAATTGACGCTTAAGGTTACATTAACAAATTGCTTAGCCTGCTATATCATGTCATATAAGCACCATATCTTCGAATTAATTAAGATAATGCACTTATTACTATAATTAGATAAAAATGATGTAGCTATTAAAAACTTGTATATATATATTTGTATTACTAACAGCTAGTTATCTATTGATAACTAGCTAGTTAGATTGATATATGTAGTACTATTTGCTCACCAAATAATAAAGTTGTGATTAAAAGGTAAATTTTAATATCTTTTTCCCCTCTCTTAACATTTAAAATCATTAATTGTCTATATTTTCATCTATCTAAACCTTCAATTTAAATGCAATGGATGAAGAAAGATTAAATAAATGTATTTAAAGCAGCATGTTTTTCTCCAGCGAAAAAAAAAAAAAACACAAAAAAGAAGAAACAAAAACAAAAACAAAAAGATGCGCGTTTTGGGACAAGAAGGTCAATAAGATAGATATTAGATTCTTACAGTAGTATATGAATCTGTCCAACAACCCACGACGAGTGCTACTTTTGAATGCATTGGGCTTATTCGCCAGAAGGTGAAGCGGAGATTCACCATTCTCATTCAAAGAGTCCGCAAGACCTGGATGGCCCTTAATTATCTTCAATGCCATACCTAAAAATTAGACACAGACAAAAAAGAAAAAAAAAAACGACACAAAAATCAATATGAGCATACAATTTAAACATAATTGTACATTTATAACCTTACAGTGAATCCAGACCACGTTCTATCACGACCATTAAAAGTTCAAATTCTCTCTATCACAGCCATTAAAAGGTTCAACTCCTTTTACCCTAAATTCAAAAGACTACAATGAATTTAAAATAAAAAACTAAAGAAAAAAATAGTGGCACTTTTTGACTGAATTTACTTATAAATAATAGCACTGGCTAAAAAGAAAATAAAAACAGTTTAAGCAACTAAAATATGCGCAAAATAATGATCTTATCGTTTAAACATCAGACAACCAACGTATTTTACCGTTTTAGAGGCATTATGAGGATAACCAAAAAAAAAAAAAAAACTATGACTAAGTTTGATAAATACAGTAGTTGCAAGCAAGGGTAAGCCTACAGCTGATTTTATTACAAAGTTTAGAAGTTATAGTTGCAAAAAAAAAAAAAGAAAAAAAAACGTTAGTAAATAGTGTATATTATAATATTAGTAGAAAGGTTTATAATAAAGCTATGTCTTTTACTTTTAACTTTCTATTTTTAAAAACTACAAAAGTTATTTTTAAATTTGAACAATGTGCAGTTTTCAATTTGATCCTTGTAGATTTTGTTGACCAAAAAAAAAAAAAAAGACAAATATACCAGTAATTATACTGAAATTATAAAAACTTATTTTTTCCTGGGAAAAAATTTTAAAAAATATTTTAGCATTTAAAAAAGATCTTTTTTGACAATTGATGTTTTTTGTTAAGGATTTTTTATGTTTTAAAATTTATAAAATATTGCATATGTTTAAAGGTAGATATGCCGTTTCGTCAATATTTTCCGTACATGAAGTACACAAGAAACAAATTGAAAATTTTCAAACATAAAGAACAAATTTGTAGTTTCTAAAAATAGGGAGCGAAATTGAGAAACAATTATAACTTTAAGGTATATTTATATAACTAAGGCTGTTCACACGAACAAAAAAAAAAAAAAATAATCCGCATTTGGAGTACTTACTAAAGTATTCACCCGAGACAGCCATGTGAAGGGCGGTATTCCCATCGTGTGATCTTCTTAAAAGTTGTTCATGTGGGAAGTGAGAATGGAGGATAAAGAATGTCCTTTCCCTGCCATGACTAGCTGCCAAGAACAGAGGAGTCTCCCCTTTGTTGTTACGAAGGGTTAAGACTTGGGGACTCGACTTGGAAACTATTTTTCTGCAAACTTGAAGGTCTCCTTGCGCAGCTGCCAAATGGAGAGGCGTGTTTCCTTCAATGTTCACGATCCACTCAAGGATATCGTAATCCTCACTGTCGTAAACCACATCAAGCAATTTCAAAGCAATGTCACTTCTTCCAGTTGAGACTGCTATGTGTAAAGCTGTGTCTCTCGATTTGGTGATTTGGGCACGACGAGCCATCGGTGTCGTTTTGTATGCTTCGATGACATGATCCCAGTTGCGTTTCATGGCTTTGTCGAATAAGCGAGCTTTGAGCGCTTCCAGTTCCTCATGATTTTGGTCTGATGAAGGCATGGCGAAATCTGGTGTGGACATGGCGAAATCTGGTGCGGACATGGCGAAATCTATGTTAATTTACTTTAAAAATTATATGATCTCTCAAGCGAAAACAGGTCTAATAATATTTCTAAGCTCAGTTGCATACATATAGGGAGGGGGGAGGGGATTGGGTGGGGGTGAGAATTCTTTAAGGTTCTCTTGGGTGGAAAGAGTGGAACTGTAAAGTGAACGATTGAGAGGAATGTTGTAGAGTATGTTTGTGTTGTTTGGCAAGAAAGAAGTGTGGAAATAATGAATAATAGCCATAAATATCTAATTACTAAACATTCATTTTACTATTTGAAATAACAATTACTTTTGAAAAGTAACACGGTATTTTTAACTTGAGTTGGATACATTTATTCGTAGGCTCAAAAGGAGACCTTCTTCCCTCCTATTTCTTCTCCAACTAAACAATGCATTGAGACCATTCTTCTGTCCATCTCTCCAATCTGTCTATAAAAACCTCGATCTTACTTACACTTTACTAGTTGACATGTGTATGGGGATCCCCCTTTTTTTATTACATGTATCTAATTAAAACATATGGTAGTTAAAAATCGTCATGGCTACAAATAGAAATGCTCGTATATATAATGGTTATTATAAATACTTTTCTTTCTTTTATTAGATAATTTAGCTCGTTTAGATAATAGAAAGTGCCTATTTTAGTTATTATATATCTCTAAAGCAGTTATAAAAAACAAAGTGTCAAATGCATATCCGCTTATAGTTGCAAAAACTTTTAACTGAAAAGACAACTACAACAAATATTTTCAACAACAGAGCAATACTAAAATAGTTCTGTTCAAATTTATAAATAAGGAAATCTAAGAAAAATATTAGAAATATAAGTAGAAAAATATAATTAAAAAAGTAGAGGGAGAAAGAAACCTTCCATAAGGAATAAACGTCGTAAAAATAAGAAACACAAGTACGCGAACAGGTGTCAATAGGATATATAAAGAAGTCATGTTTCTTATATTCTATGAAAAGAAAGTAAAATGAAAATAAAGGACATTCACCCAGCTAGCTAGCTTGATTATTCCATATAAATGGAAAAAGAAAAAAAGTTTTTGATTACCATATAAACAGTTTTATTTCTTTGCAATCACGCCAAGTTTTTTTTTTTTTTTGCTCAAACTATTTTTTGTTTACGTCTCTTACTTTTTCTTTAAAAAGAAAATAAAGAAAGATGCTCTACTATTTATATGCTTCACAAATCACTTTAAATAGCTTTAAGTTTCGTAGCTATAATCTTTATTTTATTCTTTGCCTCCAAATTTGTTGTTTAAGTTTTAATTCTTTAGAAGAGAAAAGAAAAGAATAATTAAGATCAGTTAGTACTCAGTAAAACTTAAAAGGAATAATTATGCCATTTCTAGTTAACGATTTTTTATGGAGAAACTTAAATCAGAATCATGGGGAATATCAATATGAAATGCGTAAATAGTGGTCCATCGATCAACGAAAGCTATATGTATAAGTAATGCAGGAGCTGTTGTGTGTTCTAAACTTTTTACTTCTATGCTGAGTTTGGTTGGTTAAGTCAAACCAAACCCCCAATGTCACGACTCGAAAAGACGTGGAGGTTTAATTCAAGAAAATAATTTAAGTTGAGTGAAATATATTTATTTATTTTATTTTTTAAAACTTGTAATCAAATTATAAATAGGAATTATTTAGATGTAATTTAATTATTTTCCTTAGCCAATCCCTGAATAATAAAAAAATAAATAAGAACATTTATTTCAACTTTCGCTTATTTATATAATATGACCATTTTACCGAGTATTTAAAATTTAAAAGAGAATAATATTTACAAAAGAAATCTCAAAACATAACCATTAAGGAAAAATACCTCTGGCATTGGTTCGAGATTAATGCACAACCCCACGTCCAAAAGAAACAATGGGGAATTTAAATAAGTGCAACACAAACGACATCAACCACAATCCAAATGTAAAGACTAAGAGAAAATAAATAACGGAAATTAAGGTTCTATAAGCCTTGAAGAAAAGAAAGGAAAATAACTGCAAATAAGATCTCCACTTGAGGTCCAACTTCGTCTCCAAATCGCAACCCTTACAGTCTACTCGATACTGTTCTTAACACCACCTGAAGGGGGTTAATTTAAGACACAAAAAATAAACAAAAGGCCCAATAGGATAATATTTGAACAAACTATAACACATCAAACAATTAAGATATTTAAAGAAGCAATAAGATAAACAAGTAAATAATTAGAATATCAAAGATTACAAATTTAGTAAAATAATAAAGAAAGAGATGACACAATTTTAATTAATTTCCTATTCCCAAACTTTTGTATATCATATACTTAACATACTTACAATGCCTCAACCAACGCCTATGCAATGGAGACCCTGATCGAGATTTAGGGGTCTGCCCCCAAGGTTACGCTCTATATAACCTGATTTTTCTGGCTACTAAAAACTAACCATCAGGAGCTATATGTCCTCGGTAGCATTTGGATTCCCTATTATGCTTAGAATTTATTATTCTGAGTCTAAATCATAATATTTTAAATTCATTTTTCAAAATATAAAACTACTCATATTTATGTATTATATACATTTCGCAAACTTATTGCAACATGCAAAAACACATTTATAAAGATTCTTGTACGAAACATGCTCATCTTAAAATAACAATATTGGCTGAAACAAAACAATTTAATTTCAAATCATGGCTACCAAGAAAGAGATCCTCTTTAGTGAAATGTCTAAGAACAACCTTAGTTCTCACAAATCAAACTCACACAATGTAAGCTCTAGCGCTATCCAACCTTGACTATTTCCAACAAGGTCAGCAGGGAACCAAAACAAGGACAAATGAAATTACAAATTTCTTATGTTATGCATAAATCAATCTCTAGTGTGCCATTATATGCCTTAAAATGATCATGAAACATAAATTGATTTTCTACGGCTTTCGAACATAAGAATAGGGGTTTAGGGTGTTTAAACATGATGGAATACAGAGGAACCAAACCGGGACAAACCAAGAGGTGTGTTGGGCTCAGGTGGAGGTGGCAACAGCTCATGCCACTATCTTCAGTTGACCACCCTATATAGGGGAAAAGAGTGATGAGTGTATAGTGTGCTCAATATAGTAGGATGGTAGTCTCCATGTGGTGCATGTCTCTAAGCTTTGAGACTAACAAAAATTCTGATGTTGTCTTGTTGTGTGGGGGATGCATGGGTGAGAGGAGAGAGAGTGGGGTTGGGGGAAGTTTTAAAATAAAAGAAAAATATTGGGTATGAAGGTAAATTATATAAATAGTGTGTATAGTTTTAAAAATTGAAATTGTGACAAAATGTATTCTAAATATGTAAATAGATATTATTTATGCAACAATAAATTTTTGCATCTCAAAATTAATTAGGCACACAAATTGATCGAATTTACATGTAATAAATTGTAATTAAAATTTTTGGATGTTACAACTCCACCCTTAAAGAAGTTTTGTCCACGAAATTTAAAGCTTACCACAAAAAACAGATAGGTGTAGGTATACTTTGTGTATCGTTGATTCTAGTTCCCAAGTCGCCTCATCCTCACAATGGTGTTGCCATAGTACCTTTACCAACGGAATTTCTCGACGTCTCAAGCTCATCACCTTTTGGTTAATGATCTAGGTTGGCACCTCCTCATATGTTGTGCCCCCCTAAAGCGGCAGTCCATGGCATGAAACAACAGTGTCGGGGTCGAATGGACATTTACAGAGCATAGATACATGAAAGACGTTGTGAACATAGGACAACTTCGGAGGTAGGTAAAGGCAATATGCAACGACACTAACCTGTTGCGAGATTGAAAATGGCCCAATATACCTTGATGCGAGTTTCCTACTAACATCAAAACAAGAAACTCCTTTGCGAGGGGAAACCTTCAGTAAAATATAGATACCTTCTTGAAATTCTAACGGTCTACGTCTCCTATCTGTATCACTCTTCTGATGATTCTGCACAGTCTGCATCCAATCCTGAATAATGGTAACCTTCTCATTGTTGTCATGGATGTCTTCTAGCCCCATGGTGAGTCAGACTTTAGGTTCGAGCCAACAAATTGGTGATCTACACGGTCACCCAAAAATAGCCTCAAATAGAGCCATACGAATGCTTGACTGATAGCTATTATTGTAAGCAAACTCCGATAAATGCAGATGCTTTTTTCAATTTCCATCAAAATCTAAGGCACAAGAACAAAGCATATCCTCGAGGATTTGAATGATTCGCTCAGATTGTCCATAGGTTTGAGGGTAAAAAACAGTACTAAAATTCAATTCTGTCCTCATCGCTTCCTAAAAACTTCTCCAATACTTAGCGTTAAAATGAGTATCCCTGTCTGATGTGAATGATAATGGAACCCCATAAGTTGAATGATATGCTAAAGATATCATTTTGCTAAGACTTTTTTGGAACAAGTAGACCAAAAAGGAATAAAGTGTACAGACTTAGTTAATCTATGCACAATAACCTATATAGTGTCATAGTTATATTTTGTCCTTGGCAATACCATAAGAAATTCCATAATAATATGTTCCCATTTCTACCCTAGAACAGGTAATGGCTGTAGTACACTTAGAAACATACTCATGAACATACTTTTTCATTCCTCTCCACCAAAGCTGTCTGTTAAGATCATGCTACATTTTTATACTTCTGGGATGGATAGCAAAACAAGACTTATGGGCCTTTTCCATAACTGCTTCCTTAATCTCTTGCACATTTGGTATTGATAAGCAGTCCTTGAAATACAGAGTCCCATCTAATCTAATATTTCATTTTTCAAATTGTTCACTATTCTGTATCTAAACGTAAATACCATAAAGATATGAATCCTGCCACTGATTCTATTTGACCTGTTGCACAAGAACTAGTGTAGAGTCCAAACTGTATACCATGGCTTGATTAGTCTTCATGGTACTAGAGATTGAAGTCACCAGTTGTTGCCATCCATTTCCAATCCTCTAATACCAAACATGCTAAGACCCCTGAGGTCTTTCAACTCAATGCATCGGCCACTATATTTGCCTTACTTGGGTTATACTGTAATGAGAAATCACAATCTTCTATATACTCCATCGATCCCTTTGTCTCAAATTCAAGTCCTGTTGTGTGAACAAATACTTCAGACTTTGTTGCCTCTCCCATGTCTTTCATTTCAAAGTTCTTAGAGAGGAATTTCTTAATTTCATGTAATAAATCAAGATTGTTAGTAGCAAGCAAAATATCATTAACATATAGGACTAAGAAAATAAATTTGCTCCTACTGACCTTCATATACATACATGAATCAACGTTGTTCTCCTTAAATCCAAATGAAGTAATGATATCGTTAAATTTAAGATACCATTGTCGGGAGCCTTGTTTAAGTCCATATATTTACTTCTTTAATTTACACATCATGTCTCCTTTCCTTTTCTTAAAAAGCCTTCAGGTTGGTCCATATCGTCTTCTTCCTCTAAATTTCCATTGAGAAAGGCGGTTTTCACATCCATTTAGTGTAATTCTAAATTAAAATGAGCTACCAATGCCATAATAATTCTGAGTGTCTTTCTTAGAGACCGGTGAAAAGTCTCTTTGTAGTCAATGCCTTCTTTCTAAGTAAAATCTTTGGCAACAAGTCTAGCCTTTCAATATTGCCTTTAGAGTCACTCTTGGTTTTAAAGATCCATTTACACCTCGCTCTCTTACAACCTTCAGGCAATTCAACAAGATCCCAAACTTGATTTTTATCTTTAGATTTTAACTCATCTTTCATAGCATTAAACCACTTGTCAAAATCAATACAATCCATGGCTTGTGAAAACGAAACTAGATTTGAAATTGGATCATTATCTCTTTCCAAGTGAATTTTTGGTTCTTGTAGATAAACCACATAATCATCAGGAACAACAGATTGCCTTTCTCTTTGAGATCTTCTTAATGCTGCTTCTTGTGCTTCAGCTGCTATAGGTTCCTCAAGTACAACTTTATGATGAAATGGTTGGTCATTCATTTGTTGTTTTTTAACATGTTGGCTGTACAGCAATGTTAGGAACAATCTTGGAGGTTATAGGTAGAGGTATTTCTACCCTAACTTCTTTAATGACCACATTACCTGGTTCTCCACTTCTACTAATTTCACCATTCTCGATGAACCTAGCATTTCCAGATTATATTATTCTTGTAGTATGGGTAGAACAATAAAATTTATACTTTTTGGATTTTTTAGAATAACCAATGAAATAACCATTAGTCATCTTAAAATCTAATTTCTTTTCATGTGGATTGTAAATTTTCACTTCCGCTGGGCAACCCTAAACATACAGGTGCCTTAAACTAGTTTTTCTTTCCATCCACATCTTAAAAGGAGTTTTTGGGACTGCCTTACTAGGAACCCTATTTAGTATATACATGGTGGTCTTTAATGCATGCATCCAGAAAGACAAGGGTAAAGATGAATAAATTAACATGCTCCTAATCATATTCATTAATGTATGATTATGCCTTGCTGCTACACCATTTTGTTCGGTGTATGTGATATAGTGTATTGCATACATATGCCTCGCTTTTCTAGGAATTTAACAAATGGACTTAGACATTGCCCTGACTCCTCATACTTTCTATAGTATTCACCACCTTTATTTGACCTTACAATTTTCACATTTTTATCTAATTGCCTCTCAACCTCATTGATAAATACCTCAAGGGCTTCAACAGATTGAGATTTTTCATGCAATAGATAAAGATAACTATAACGTGAAAAATCATCTATAAAAGTGATAAAATACTTTTCTCTGCCAAAGGATGGAGTGTCAAAAGATTCACATATGTCGTTATGTATGAGTCTAAGAAGCTGTATACTTCTTATTACCCTTTCTTATCAATACACACACCGAGATTAGTAAAATCTAAATTTGAAAGAATTCCATTCTTTACTAATCTCTCTAGTCTTTCCTTGGATATGTAACCCTAGCGTTTATGCCACAAGTAAGTAGAACTTTCATCAACTAAACTCCGTTTAGTTCCAATACTTTGATGCATGGTTAACAAAGTTTTAGCAAAAAATTATCAAGCTTTAACTTATATAAACCATCATAAAGGATTCCAAAATGAATAAAACTATTATTTTTATATAAACCAAAAGATTCAAATCCAAACTTACAATAAAATCCTGCTACATCAAGTGTTGATAAACAAACTAAATTGTGAGAAAAAGTAGGAACATAAAGAGTTTAATATAAATCAAGATAATGTCTAGTATCTAATATGAAGTGATAAGTGGCAATTCCTTCCATTGAAGCTTTATCTCGATTCTCCATGTAAATAAAACTTTCGTTTGCTCTTATGGGTTGGATCGTAAGGAATCCCTACATTGTATTAAAAGTGTGAGTAGTTGAACTTGAATCAATTCACTAAGCATTATGAGTAATTCCAATTAAATTTGATCTAAAACAAACTAAAGCAGAAGGCTTACCTTTCTTTTTGAACCAAGCCTTACGTTTTGACAGTCTTTCTTTAAGTGCCCAAATTTGTTACAAAAATAGCACTTAACATAGTGCTCCTTCTTGTGGATTTGAGTTGACTCATTTAGGTTATGCAACTCTTTTTTGAATCCTTTCTTCTTGTTATTTCTAGGCTTCTTGTTAGTGCTCTTTTTAGCCTCTTGATTTATAAGATGAATGGAAATGAGGTTTATGATTCTTGAACAAGCATGCTAGTCAATTCATTAATATTTCATTTATCCTTAACTGTGTTATAGCTCATTTGGAATGGACCATATTGTTCAAAAGGAAGCGAGTTGAGAATGAATTGTACTAGGAAGAACTCATCCACAGACATCCTCAAAGACTTTAATTTTGCTGCTATACTTGTCACTTCAAGGACATGCTCATGCATAGTGCAAGAACCATCAAATTTCTTGTTGGTCAATTTAGCCATTAATGTACTAACAAGAGACTTATCAGTAGTTTGAGAGCGCTCTTCTACAAGTTTCATAAATTCTTTAGCACTTTTAGTCTTAGGAAGAGTACTTTTAATGTCGCTTATTACTGTCATCCGTATGAACATTAAGCTTAATCTGTTTGACCTTTCCCGTATTTTATGACAAGATTTCTCCTCCTCACTACTAGCATCAGTAATAGTAGTGGGTTCCTTATCTTGAAGTGCTAAATCAAAATTTAAGACACCTAAGTGAAATTAAACTTGTTTGTATCAATCAAAGAAATTCAATCTATTAAATAGGGGAACATATGACACATATGAATGCAGAGAAACAAAAACTGATACTGCAAATATGCACGAAACATTCATACATTAATACTTTGAGATGATCACATAATTAGATTCAAACTAAGACAATAATTGTATATCCTAGTTCTCCTTTGGGTGATACTAAGACATACAAACTATAAATAATGCTAATTAAAAAAATTTAATTTGGTAATCACAAATATGTCCAATAAAAAAATGTTTACTATCTTTGGATAAACAAACAAAAATAGTAGAACATATTAATTACTAACTATCATATTCATCAATTATAAAGATAACTAATCAGCCTTTGAGTGATTCTTAAGTTCTTATAATAGATGAAATTTAATGACTCATGATCTATACATGTCATTTCAATTATAAGCATTAAAATTCATGAGTTACTAAACTTTTGTTTCTCAATTTGAAAATTGCTAAGATTTAAAATTTGGTCACTTTGATGACTAACAAATTGCAATTATGCAATTTTAAAATTAGAAAGAATAATTTTCATTTGTTTCATGAAATAAATGACCATATTTCTATCTCTAAACATTATATATAGCCATTGTAAATCATTAAAACAACCCATAATTATAACTGTAAAAGCAATATATCACACACACACACACTAAACCACAAATATGATCCCCTATATTCTTTCCGACAATAACAGAAAGGCTTTTATATTATACACAATCAATGATCAATACAGTGTATACACAATTAACTGAGTAAATTCATATATACATAAGTTTGAGCATTTTGTAACATAATTCGCAATAATTTGACACAATTAATTATCAACACGCTGTGTATTGTATCTTTAATACAACAAAATTAAAACAAAGATATAAGATCATAACAGTATTTTGTGTTACGAAATGCGTATTATATATATAATACATGCTTAAAGGTTCATAACAGTATCTTACATATATACAAATATATATATTATGCATTCAAAAATTCATTGAATAACTTTGAACATTGATCGACGAAGATAACATTCCACAAACCGAAATCCAATTTTCTTAATTGCAGTGGAACAATACAGTTAATTAGCCATAACAATTCTAGGATTCATATATAATTTGTAATATAACTTTGAAGGAAAATCATGAGTTCAAAAACCTGAATACTCTTGACACCACGTGTAAATAAATTTTGAATTTTTGTAATTCCTAATAATTTTAGAACTCAATAATTTTTATAGAAGAAGATTTAGAGCATATATTAATTCATGACTTTAATTTGCAAAGAACCCTTGTACAGAAAGTTTATCAAAAAAGAAGAACCTAGTTTCTCTTTCTAGAGCCACAATTGTTTTTTTAACGTATTTTCTGATGGAGAGAAGGAATACAATTAATTGAGTGAAAAGAGGACTAGACTTTTATTTATAGACTCTTAATAGGTGCTTTTTATCAAAACGCACATCATTTAATTAGAGTTGTAACCCCTCATAGCTAATAGGATTTTAACATTCAAATAATTATTAAACTAAATAAATAAATAATAAATCTGACAAATTTAATAGGCCTTTAATTAATCATGGGGGTTATAATTTAAACACAAAATCCATGGCACAGTTAGAAAAAATTGATTTATCACTTCTTATACATTCAACCTCACCATACGTGTTAGCTCACTTTGTTTTGCCCTTCAGTGGTCTTTTGGCTCTGTTGAGCTGTCCGTGTGAGCTTTTTTCTTCTTCTTTTTAAAAAGGACCCATGCGGGTTTTCTTTTCTTTGTTGTTGGTAGCAATAAATCCTTTTCTACCAAAAAAAAAAAAAAAAGAATTCCTCAAGAACATTTAGAAATGACTAATTATAATAACAAGAAAAATGAAATACAAATGTTAAGAAAATATAAGATATTCGATTCGGAAAAAATGCAAGTAATAAACCTTAGAAAGAAATCAAGTAAAACCAACCCCATTCACAGATAAATATTTCATATATTGAAAGGTAAAGCTTCAAATTTTTAAAAACCAATTTCGTTATGCATTCCTTGAAACCAAACAAACTAACAAAGAAGTAAAGCTTTTTTTGTCAAAGAAGAAAAGATACGGAAAGGCGTGAGCAACAGAGAAGGCGTGGACGAAAAGAGAAAAAGGAAGAGAGAGAAGCGGGCTGATGGCTGCAAAGAAGTTTTTTAGCCCGTTCAACCCACAATGCAACCAAATCGCGCGTTTCATCAAACACATCCACAGCTTTCCTCTGGTGTAGAAAAAGGATGAGTTTAGAAATTCACCATGGAAATTCCTTTACTTTATAACATTTAGGAATATATATGTGGATGGCTCGGAAATTTAGGATTAATTTTCCATTTGGTTTATTATTTCTTTGACTCCAAATTTAGGTGTGCAAGTTTTAATTTATTAGAACAGAAAAGAAGAGAACAAATTAAGAGTATTGGCTACTGCAATTTTTGAATCGGATGCCTATAAATCAATTTATGTAAATTACTATTTTTGATTAATTGAATTTGTTTTTTTAAATAAAAACTTGAGCATTTTGTTTATCTATAAATACATATAGAAAGGAGAAAATGATGCTCCTCTTCCAACTGAAACGGCAACATTTTGGTTGAAAGGTTTTTTTAATCCTAAATATTTTTATCTTTTTAGTTTTTTTTCTCTATTTAGCTTTTCTTTTCTTTTCTTTTCAACCTTTTTTTGCTTTAATTTATTCCTTAAATTTTTTATTTTTTTCATTTTTACCCTTCATTATAGAACTTCCCTTAAAATTTTATATTTTAAATGTATGCTATTGAAGTACCTTTTTTAATCTAATTTGTCTCTATTAAAATCATTATATCCCGGCTTAAATTTTTCTTTCTAATTCTCTAAAATGTTTTTATATCAAATGTGGTTTTCATGATAGTGTGTTTGAAAATACCGGTTTGAACTAAAAAATTGTGGATTAAACTAGTTTTTGCTACAATATTTTCTTTCATAAAATTAAAATTATTATAGTGTTTTCAATTCAAATTTTTAGTTTAAACCATGTACCAAAAAAATCTTAAACTTTTTTAAATAAAAAATTTGACAAATTGTGTACGCATGTGCATACGCATAGTGGTAGTGCTAGAAGCAAACTAACAAATTTGAAAAATTCCAAAAACCTTTTAAAATATCGTGTACAAATTTTAGCATTTTTTCAATGTAATTATACTCTAAGAAATTAGTTTAGTTATTTTGTAAGTAAAATAGATTGAAATATTACATTTTAATAGAAAAGTGTTTTTGGTTGAATAGTATATATAGATATACAGGTGGAGTGTATTTGAGCAATAAAGATTTTTGCTAAACAATTAGATAAAAATTATTTAAGAAGTACATTATAGGAAATTCAAAGAAAAAAATGAAACTAGGAACACATTTGAAAACAAAATTATTTTAACAAGGGAAAAATGGAAAAAGGTCTTTATGATAAAATAGTAATAAAGAGGGTTGCATGAACAAAAGCTTAAATATGACCACATTTAAAAAAAATTACTTTTGTAGGTCATCTTCAAAAAAATTATGAAAATTTGAGAAACCAAATGCTTTCAGAAGAGCAAATTAGAGAAAATATTTCAAGAAAATACCTAAAAGTTAATAGAAAAACACAAAACAAAAATAGAATAAAAAAACATATTGAAATTAGGATTATTGGGTAGATATTTGAAATACATATTTATTAACTTAGGTTAGGGCATATAATACATATAAAAGTTCAAATATATATATATATATATATATATAAGTATAATTAAAAAAATAAAAATCCCTAGAGAGGGTGGGGTTCACCGCCACCTCCCTCCGCTACTTTTAAACTACTATATAATTATATAATAATTGATTATTATAATTTTAATAAAACATCATAAGGATCTAATTTGTTGATGTCTTTTGCAAAGTTTTTTTTTTCTTTGTGAACCAAGGATATAGCACTTTTTTTAATTTGCTTTTTTTTTTTTTAATGGTATAGACAACACAAAATTTAAACTTTCTAAACTCTACTCTTTTCCCCTTAATTTAACATTGCTCAAAATATTTCCTAAAAAGAACAATGTGCTTATGAAGTGAAGGGTGGAAACTTATATCAAGGCTCGGCTAATATTTTGTCAACAAAAAAGGATGAACTAGGTTCAAAAGGATATACTACTATGGATGCAAATATACCAAGGTAAGCTCGAAAGACTCAAACAGTCCAAAGATAGCCTAAATCAGTTCTTTGGTCAAGTGTAGTCTAGGATTTCACCTCTAGAGAAAATCAAACTTTTTTTAAACTTGTGAGATCAACGAAAATCACATATGCACATAAACACTCTCCAAATATACACACAACTCAAAAAACAAGACATATGGCTCAAATATGATTATCACAATCAAAATAAAAGTAACTCAAGAATGGAATACAAACCTAAACAATATTCACACTTTTCTAAAAGCTATGAACACATTCAACCATGGTTATTATAATTAGAACAAAGAGAATGACTAAAGAAAGCACAAAACATCTCAAATTATTCAAAACTTTAATTTTTTTTTTTTAACAACAGAAGCAAACTATAAGAGTTTAACATCCCCCAAACTTAACATGTTCATTTTTTTAATGTGTAAAAAAGCATGAAAGAGGGAAGGTTTTAAGGAAACTCGCCTCTGCAATGGTGCCAAAAAAGTTGTTTGCAAAACGCACAAATATACATGGTCGCACATAAGTAATAGATTACTAAGTAGAATATCATTCTCATAGAGATTGTGTTTAATTATTGATTAATTATCGAAATTGATTAACGTTAAAATTATTTAAATATTCCATTTAAAATAAAAATAAAACTAACTTACAAAATTCAAACAAACTAAACTAAATAATAAAAGAGAACTAAATTAGAAACTAAATGAAAATAATTAATGAAGTAAAATAAAATAAAATAAAATAAAATACTTTAAAGATTAAATTTCACCTAATTATGTCACTAATTATCCATTAGTCGCCTTAATAGTATTGTCCAGTTGAATAAAAGTCAAAATCTCCTAAACTTTCGAAAAGCCCCTAGTAGTCAAGTAGAAATGTCCTACTTTAATTACTAAATTATATTTCAATAACTAATAATTAACTAAGATTCATTATGTTTTTAGATTTCGTTAGTGACTACATAATCTTAGTGGTTATATTTTTATCCTTCTAAGATTACGTTACTCTATTATTAGCTTAGCATATAAATCTCCCTCCTTTTAGTAATTCATGGCTTCCTACTCGGCTAATTCGTGATCAATCAATTAGAAGCATAAACACTATACAAAATAATTATCAAATATAATTTATGCATTCACAGTTAATTTGAATAAATGAAAAAATCAAAACATAAATTAAGATACATAGAATCCCAAGAAACACCAACAATCAAATTATGAACTAAAATAATAAATAAAAGTCAAAATAAATAACACAATTATTCAAAAATTTTATAATATATAAAAAATTAGAAAATAAAAATAGGAAAGAAATGGCCAACATGTAGGTATCACAAGCTCCAAAATCTTTTTTCTCAATCTTCTTCTTCCTTCTTTTTGTAGCTCTTAAATGCTCTACTGTTGATGCCTTATTGAAAATTAGAATCTAACTAAAACTACGAATAAAATCCAACAAATCTAAAAATAAAGATATATGTTTTTCTTCTTCCATTTTTGCTCGTCTTACTTCCTTCAGTTGGTACCTCCCAAATTAGCTCCCCCCTTTAAATCCCAAAGTTGCTCTCCCTTAATTTCCCCATTTAGCAGCAAACATAAGGAAGGAGAGAGACCCAAACTAGGGCATCTTATGCAAGCAAAGCATGGCATGAGCTAATTAACAAATAGGGCTACATGTAATGTGTGACGTGTGGCGATGCTTGGCTAGCTAGAGAAAATGGGACATTAGAGCTCCGGTGAATCGTGCTGGACGGGACCACCAACACTAGAGGGTGGTCAATAGCAGGGACACATGGTGCATGCTTTTTGGACGAAGGGCTACTATGGTCGCCTTGAGATGCACCTTTATCTAGGTTTGATTTGTACTCGACCACTTGATGGATTTAGAGGCTGATCTGACTGTTCACATTGCGAGTTTGAGTCCTATTAGCTTCGCGCTCGTAGTAGTCTTCTGAGCATATTTGAATTTGATCTTTTCATTCTTTTTGCAAAAATTTAGCTCCAAAATTTGATATTTTCCATTGACCAAATTTTCCTACACAAATGAGGGAAAATAAATAGTTAGAGAGAAAATTAAAATAAAATTATAATCAAATCAAATTAGCTAAATTAAAAATATAATAAAAATAAAATGAAATTAAACTACCTATAACATACCATAAATATAGGAATTTAGTACACAAAAATAGAGTTATCACACCTTCAAACTTAATATTTTGCTAGTCCTCAAAGCAAGAAAAAAAATTTAAAAATAAACATGAACCAGAGGCAAGTTGCATTAACATGATGATTTCTAATTAATTCCTCATATATTGACTAAAGAAAACTTTATGAAAAATACAAATATTGACCACACATCGTGATCAATCCTAGAGTATGTTCCATTTTTGCTTGGATTTTCAGTGTGTGTATGTGTAGTCTTTTTCTTGCATGCAATTTGGATAAGCATATGAAAACATGAAATAAAATGTCAAATATGATCAAGTCCTAAAGGTATGCTTTTCATGTTTTTCTCCATTAAGGTAGAATAGCACCACACCAAGAATCATTAGGGCTTCATTAAGCTTGTAACGTATGGTTAAGATAAAAGTAGTATATGGGATATTTATGTCGATCAAGTCACTCTTAGCACATTATTCATTCTAGGGCCTTCATAGAGCTCTATTAATTCAACACTTCAAGTATCCCTCCTCAAACATAGTGTCAACTTTTTTTTGACAACCACTTTATTCTTTTATTTACTCTTTTTTTTTTTTGTTGAGCTACGACATCCCTAAACTTTTTTTTCTTCCTTTTTTGAACCAAGGACATAGGACTTTTTTTATTCTTAATTAATTTTCTTCTTTTCTTTTTTGATTTCTTTATTTCTATTTTGATCTTTTCCCTTGAAGTAAAAACATAACATAAAATAAAATATTCTAAACTTGACCCATTTTCTCATAAATTAGCATAGCTCAAAATAATTCCTAGAAGGATCAATATGCTTATAGGATAAAGGGTTGAAAATTATTTAAAAGATAGCCTAAAAGTGTGGCTCATAAAGAGATGATAAATTAGGCTCAAAAGATACACTAGAGATGTAATTGTGTAAAGATAGACTCAAAATGCTCAAATGATTCAAAGATGGCACATATCACTTTCTTAGCAAAGTGTAGTCTTGGATTTAGCCTTGAGAGAAAATCAATCAAATTCTAGGGCATATGAGATATATGAAAATCACATATTCACATAAACATTCTCCATATATGCACACAACTCAAACATTAAGCTTTTGTTTGATACCCATAATTAGAACCACAGTTCTAATCGTCCATAGAAAAAAGCATTATATAGCTACGGTATAAAGTGAAAAATAGCTATAATGTAACTCCCAATAACTATAATATTTCAAATCAATATTGGTTCTAATAAGGTTTCAACTGATCTCGTTAACAAGCTATAAGATATGGTGCTCAATAAGGAATAGTTACGATCAATTATTCAAACTTTCTCAAAATCTATGCAACAAACTCAACTATAGTTACAGTCAAGAATAATTAAATGCAAACATAAATAATATTCACACTTTTTAAAGTGCTATTCAGCAAATTCAACTATAGTTCTTATCATGACCTGGACGAAATGACCAAATGAAGCACAAAAAACCTCAAGTCATTCAAAACCTTTTAATTTTTTTTAATTTTTTAAGCAAAAAATAAAAATTAAAAATTTAATCTCCTCCCAAACTTAACATTCACACAACCCTCAACGTGTAAGAAAACAAAAAAATCGAAAAGTGTAAGAGAAAGATACTCAGGAATCTTCCCTCGATTCGTAATAGCTTCAGTTTTTTCTGAACGGACCAGCGGTATAGAGCTTCGATCTAAGCCTAACCGACTCATTCATGATAAGTTTAACCCATATGTTTTGGTTTATTTTCTTAATTTTGTCTATCCTTCAAATCCCTACCCGTTAGCGATTTGGAAAATTAGTAAGGATTTTTGTTAATATTGACTGTGGAATTAATTTAATCTGATTTACTTACATTTGAAATTTATATTGATTGTTGACTATTTTTATGGTGATCTTTTTTACTAAAATCCTTAAATTTGTCAAAAATAGAATTCTTCTTATGCTCCCAATTCTCCACTCTCTCTCTCTCTCTATCTTTTTTTTTTTTTTCTAAATTTTCATATCATCATTTTATGTTTTTACTTCTGTCCTTTGGCAAACCCAACAAAATGAGGTTTTATATTTGTACTTATTCTTTTGTTTTCCCAACTTAAAAATGTTGTTTTCCTTGTATTTTTCTCATTTAAATCCTTATTTATGCCCCTCCCCCCCACACCCACCCCCCCCCCCCCCCCCCCCCCCCCCCCCCAAAACAAAAAAAAAAAAAAAAAAAAAAAACACTCCTGCGCTTCTAATTCTAAAGCTAAAACGCAATCTGATCAATTTCCAGACCATTTAAATGGGAAAATTACTTCAATACGCTCCTAATTCTGTAAAATTCTCGACTCAATTTATACTATTTCATATTATTATAACTAAGCTTTTGCTATTTCATATTATCATAACTCAATTGTTACCTGATTGTTTGGAGATTCTCTCGCTCAGTTGGGGATTCTCTCTTTATCAGCCATGTTATCATCATTTTTTTTAACTTTTGTTTGGAGTAGGCTATTAACTGTAAATTAAATTATATGGACACAGATCAATTATGAAAAATGTAATTTTTTTGTTGAAATGAAAAACGTTATATTAATCTTATATATAAACACACACCAATAATCAATTATTGTTAAAATATACCTTAACTGGAAATGCAACCACCTATCGAAAGCAAGCATGTATAATATTTATACGTATATATGGATATGTTTTTAACGGTTAAATTTCTAATAAGATTGTATATGCATAAATGTATATAGATGAGTTTTTAATAGTTACATATCTTCATATGGTTACATGTGGTTTTTATATAACTTGTTATAACAGGTTTGGCAACTTGTTATCCTTAAGCGTTAATTAAAAAATCATTTTTCTCTTTTTTTTTATAACTTTTTAACCTTAAGCATTAAATGAAAGATAAAAGAAGAGGAGCTTGATAAATAGTGTATATTGTAACGGCTATTTGGCAGGGTTTTTTAAAAGTTGTTTTTGATTTCATAAGTCTAAAAAATGTTTCTAGAAGTGTTTAAATGATTTGGTATAAGTGTATTGTCAAATCTTTAAAAGTGCTTATAATTAAACTATAAAATATGGCTTCTCAATAACTTTTGAAATCGATTTTGAAACATGTATAGCCGAGTTAAGTCCTCAATGGGGAGCTGCTCGTTTCCAAAGAAACTTGGGGTGCTGATTTGGCTGATTTGGATAATCATGAAAAGTCGAGAAAAAAAGAAGGAAGCATTTAAACCTGGTAGGTATATAAAAATTAGAGTAGGGTGTTTGATTTCGACGAGTGTTTTTAGTGGGTACACACCTAGTAAATAGTTGGGAAGTGCTCAGGTCCTCTAATATTAGTCACACTCGCTCTTCATTTGTATGAAAAAAAAAAAAACTTTAGGAAAAAAATAAAAATAAAAATAAGTTTATTAATTTAGTCTATTTTACCAGCAAACAGGCCAAGATACATGATACAACAAGACAAACATCTTTGATATATAGTAATAATTGATAATATCAATCTTCATGAACTTAACAAGAAGGTCGTAGCAATGAATATTACATCACTCAATCGTGAAATGCAAATTATAAACGAAGATGCTATTGATATCACATCAAATATGAATAGCAAAAATGATGAAAATGTCTACTATATTGTCAATATTTCCACAATATTATCTATGAATCAAAGCCTCGACAACCTCAGCAACATCAACATTTTTGTCCCTGAATAGCAAGCTAGTTATATACTTTATGCGGAATGTCTCGGAAGATGCTCATCAGAAGGTCAATATACAGGGACAAGAGTGACATGGTATAAAGCGCTAATGGAAAGCACAGTGCTGCATACAAAGGGTAAGTTACGTCTCTGAGTTCATCTTTAAGAATGAAACTGTGTCCCCCAAAGAAGGAAGCCAGCATGGAAACTATGGAAATGAAAAGAAAAGTGCATGCTAAGAGAAGCTTCCGAGGCAAGCTTACGGCAAAGTCTTTGTACCGGTGTCGAGATGTAATGATGGAAAGGAAAAGGACCAAGGCAGTGACAGAGGAACATAGAGCAAACAAGGACGACATGGCGAAGGTGATGAATGGAGGCTTATTTTCAAACATCGGCGCACCGCTTTCTGGCTCGATTCCACCCGGCACGGTGGACGCTGTGGCGAATGCAACGGATGCCACAAGAACTGCAACAACGGAGCATGATTCGCTCATTTTGGAGAGCCATTCGCTGGCCTCTTTGATGAGATCCTCGTGTGTAGCAAGAAAGACGTCACTAGGGGTTTCGTGTTTATTGTTGTAGAGATAGAAAAAATTCGGGGGCATGGATTTCTGGACAAACTGCAGGGATCAGATTATGATCAGCTTATAGCATAAACTTCACTATGCATATATATATATATATATATGTATGACTCCGGTTTCAGCAGTTATATATATTTCCAACAGATACTATTGTTAACAGTCGTTTGACATAAATATGATGATTATAATTAGGTGGATAGTTAATAAAAAAGTTTATGGTAATTAATCAGTTTGAATTTTCATTACATCATATTATTAGTTGTTGTTAAAAGATACTCTTATTAAAAATTAAACTAACCATTGAAAACGTGACAATTGAAAGTAAGTCTATACATATAAATATATATATATGGATAAATACTATATGGGCATTATAAATCAGTAATCAGCAACGACAAAATGTCACTAAAATCTATTTGTTGCCAAAAAGGATCGAATTTCTTGATTTAGATTTTTGTTGCTAAACCTTTCGAATGAGGACATATCGATGCTAATAATCTCTTTAATGACAGTCACTTGTTGCTAATACATTTTGTGCGAAAAAACCAACGCCAAAATCCAAAAATCCCGCGAAAGCATTCTTTCTCTACTTTTCCCTCTTCCATTTTCTCCAAGTTTCAAATCCACTCTATCACATCCTTATTTTCTTTCTTCCATCCCTTTTTCTCTTCCTCAGTACTCCTCATTCCCTCATCAACCACTACCAATGTCGCCATTGACAATCCCACGACCATGCCTGCCGTCGTCATTGTTACCCTCACCTCCGCCACTGCGTTTGCTACCACCATGACCGTCATTAATCGGGTTGGGCTTTAATTTGGAGTTTGTTACATTTATTTTTTTTCTTCGTATTTACGTTTTTTTATTGACATATGAGTTCTTTTTCTTTAGCTTCTTGTTTTTTGTTTTTTGTTTTTTTTTTTTTGTTGGGGTTGGAATAGTTCATTTTATTTGTATACAAGTATTTTGTGTAAGTTGATTGGTGATGTTTATGATGAGGAAGATTTGTAATATATTTGTTTGGAGTTGTGTTATGTTGATGAAATAAGAATGATATTTGAAAAAATTGTAGCTTTGAGCAAGACACAATTTTAAATAACTATTTTCTGGAGAGAATGAGATAACATATGGCGAAAAAAGGACATAGGGAGTGATAAAAAGAGTATCCTAAGCATTTCTTATATATATATATATATATATATATATAGGTGTGGTTTTAATTGTTACATTATAAAAAGTACTGTTATTATTAGCTGTTTGACATAAATCTAATGGTTGTAATGAAGTAAATAGTTGACCAAAAAAGCTAATAAGACACATTAAAATAATTTTAATCAGAATAGATTATAGAAAAAGTTTGTGAATGCGGTATATATATAAAATTTTGTGGATGACAAGGTTATATATAAAATTTTATAGATAAAAAAGAGACATATAAAAAGTATTGAGAAAATATAAGCAGAAACATAAAATTTAAAAAATCCAGGGGGATATATGGCTCCTCTGGGCCAAGGCTCCCCTCGCCCCTCGTTGTAGAGTTTTGTGGCTGATTAGTGTATTTTGTTTAAGCGTTCTTTTAATATTCTACGTTCTCTTTGAACTTAGTTTTTGTTTTTGGTTTTTTTAATAAATTAACATAGTTTTTGTTTTTGGTTTTTTTAATAAATTAACATAGTTAGAATATTATTTTTTTATTATTTTAATTTTAAAATTTTATTTGATAAGAATGAATCATAGAAAGTATTTAATTGAATAACTAAGGATATTGAGAAGGGTTATTAGCGTATTAGTTCCTAAACTATGAGCCTTAAGGTGATGTTCTTAAATATCATCGCTAAATGCCGTAATGTGACGTCATTTTGCCATTAGTCAGCAATCGGTCAATAACAATTATTGGCCGACTACAGTTTAGTGGTGTCAAATTATGTCGTCCGCAGATACATTTTTAGCAACAGAATGTTGCAATCACAGTAGCCTTTACTTTACCAAGTGTCAAAATCCTCTTTGTTTAAACGTTATTCTTGAAGTTAATTAAGCATTATGCTAATGCATGCAATGGTTTAGTGTTTGCATATTTACCTGATACCATTTGACTTCCAGTTGCATTTGAAACGCACTGCCATGAATGAGAGAAGGCCGTTCTAGCTTGACATTTTGAGCTGCCGCAAGGTGCAATGCAGTGTTACCATTCTCATCAACTTGCCTGAAGACATTTTCCTTTGGGAATACCTTCTTTTTGCTCAGTTGGACTAAGAGATCATAAACATGGGGTTGCCTATTCTCGACCGCCAACAGAACCACATTCTTCTTTTCCGAGTCCACATCTTGGATCGCCACGGGAAATTCCTCTAGTATTTTCTTTACAATTTCGACTACTCCCGCCTTTGCCGCAATCAATATCGGTGTCGCTGTGCTTGGCAAAATGTCTGATCATCAACAAAATGAAAAATGTTTTCATAACATCTCATGTGCCTAAAATCTCATTATTTATGAAATACTAGATCACGGTCTGATATATAATGTGTTTTAAGACTGATACCTATTATTTTGTAAATAATAAGATTTTAATGCCATCAAGTTATATAAAAGTGCTTAAAGAAATTTTTAAAAAATATTTTTCATTTTCATAGGATTGAAATCTCACTTTTCACAAAACAATGTGTCTCAATCTAATATATATGTTGTACTTTTAAATTAGGACCTATTATTTTTGCTAGTAGAGAGATTGTAACCTATAAAATTATAACCTTACTCTCGCAGAGGAGTAGAGCCCACATGAACCTATGAGTTAGACTCATTCTTTGTAAGAAGGTGGTGCTATACTAGACAAAAAGTACATTGCTCTAAAAAATATTTATTTCGGAATATATTTATAATATTGATGAATATAATTTAATGTAGACCATGTATTTGGCATTTTTGGTATGAATCATCCGATATCTCCATTTAACAAAAAAAAAAAAGAGAAAAAAATAAACATGTCCCCTTTTATCTTAACCAAAAAACATGTCATCAATATTTATCTCTTATCATTTCAGCATAATGTTTGACGTTCAATGAGGAGAACACCAAGAGTGCCAAAAGTACCGAAGGAGACCGGAATTCGTGTTGTACTAATAGCACATGAATTTCAACAAATATTTGAAGACAATTTACTTACTGGGAGATTGTTTTACGGTTTGAGCAATACCCACTTTATAAAATGTCATTTCCGAAGTTCCAGTGGGATCGGATAGTTTTTCGATTTGAGGAATATAACTAATTCCCACTTGATAAGGTGTCATTTCTGAAGTTCCCGCTGGATCAGATAGTTTTTTGATTTGAGCAATGTCACTAACACCCACTTGAAAAGACGTCATTTCGGAAGTTCCAGTGGGATCGGATCCAGCTGCAGCAAAATATTTGAGGTTTCATGAGATGATCACCAAGAGTGCCAAAAGTGCCAAAGGAGACCGGAATTTGTGTTGTACTAATATCACATGAATTTCAACAAATATAAGAAGAGAATTTACTTACTAGGAGATTGTTTTTTGATTTGACCAATAGCCACTTCATAAAATGTCATTTCTGAAGTTTTGGTGAGATCCGATATTTTTTCAATTTGAGGAATATCCACTTGAAAAGGTATCATTTTCGAAGTTCCAGTGGGATTGGGTAGTTTTTTGATTTGAGCAATATCACTAATACCCACTTGATAAGGTGTCATTTCCGAAGTTCCAGTGGGATCGTATAAAGCTGCAGCAAAATATTTGAGGTTTCATGAGAAGATCACCAAGAGTACCAAAAGTACCAAATGAAAGAGGAATTCAGATTGGACTATCACACATGACTTGCAATAAATCTATTTTAACCATGGTATTTGAAAACAAGGTTAGGACTGTAAGTTATAATTAAAAGTATTGCAGAGAGCTTTATATTATAATATAAATTTATTATATGCTATAATATATGAGAATTTAATACTGTTAACACTTGGAGTTGTAAGTTAAAATTAGGTTTTGAAATGGGCTATATCATTACTATATATAAAAGCGCCACGAGGTGCTTTTGCGTTTTTAGGAAGGCTTCTTTAGTGAGAATCTCAACCGTGGTATATGTTTTGAAACTATTAGATTTAGTCAAATCTTTTTTTTGTATATCTAATGATGGCTAAAAAATAAATACTCATTGATGGGTATTTTTCAGTTCTCATAAAAAAAATTGCCTTCTATTTCGTTCCCTTTACATCTTTTTTTTTTCCTCTTTAAACGATTTCTCACTCTTCTTTTCTGGTTTGTCATCCTTTTTTTTTTTTTTTGGTTTGTTTTGGCTTCTTTTTATTTCTTCTTTTATTTACAATCTTATATTTTTTTCCACTTTTGTTTTTCTAAAATCTTATTTATTTTATTTTGAAATATATCAAACTTGTCCTTATTTAAATCATTCTTAAAAAAAAATCACTCTCAAGTGTTTTTTTATCTGTGTTCCTAAATAATGTAATGTCTAATTTGCTCCTCTAGAAGTCAAATGTACTATGATTTAATTTTTGAGATCTCCATATCTAAAGAATTTGACATGATAGATACATGCAAGTGTGCAGCACATGAAAACAGCAATGGCCGCTTGAGTTTTCGTCCCCTATACGGAGAATGAAACATTCCGTCCCTTCTTCTTTGTTTGGTGTTTTCATTATTTTGACCTTTTGTTCTCTTCTCCATCATTATGTCATTTTGTCCCAATTAAAATAACTTCTTTAAAATGTGATGTTGTTGATTGGACAATTCTATTACATATACGCTTCTTTGAAATACTTTTTTCCCTCTCACTCTCTTATTAAAATTTGTTTTGTGTTTTTCTAATTGATCTACTGCATCAATTTAATTCCTGAAATGTGTATTCTTTTAAAAGTTATTTTCACAACATCGCTTCAACTTTTATTTTCTAATAAATACACTCACTAATTTGTTCCCGTCAAGGTAATTTTAAAGGGCTTTTTTGCCCTTACTCTACTCCGATTAATGTAATTTCTTTCTTATGTATATGTGCCTAAATTTTTTGACTTTGCTAAAAAATATCCTACATTGTAATTCCTCTTAATTGTGTTTTTTTTTTTTCAAATAGTTTTCCCCTGCATGTTTTATTTCAATATGTCTCCATTTAATTTATTTTATTGTGTAATCTTTTTCCTTTTTATTTTAAAAGCGATACTTATAAAATCGCTTTACTATTAAATAACAACTAAGGCGTTATTATTAATAAATTTAAAATGATAACACAATAATCAAGGTTAACACACAAATAAAACCTATAAAATTACTTCCCATATTTATAGCATGGAAGTTCAACTAGTATCTATAATAACATATATATAAGAGGGAGCTGTCTAACGTAGCTCCTCACACACTTTACTATTCAACGTTTTGGTTAAGTTTTTTTGTATTTATCTCCCTCTCACTCCCATCAAGTCAAAACTCTTCTTTCTCAATCAATCATCCCATTTCTACTTTAAGTTTTCTCTCTCTTTTACGGTTTTTTTGACAATTTCCCTTGTAAGAACTAAAAAAGATACGCACCGATGAGAATCTATTTTTCAACCGTCAAATTTATAGAAAAATAATTTTGACCATATCTAATTTTTTCAAAAATATGCACCATCGATAGGGGTTATCATTAGAGAAATTCATTTTTCTTTTATTCCTAAAATTATATCTTCAAATAATTATCATTGAATTTCACCTTTTATTTTTTGATCTGGCGTTTTCTTCGTGTGTTTTTTAATGTTTTATTATCTATAATCCATAACAAATATATATATATATATATATATATATATATAAAAGAATAATCTATAACTCTACTTAACTCTATATTTTACTATTAATAGGGAGAGTTTTCTTCTGATACTATTTTAAAATAGTCAAGTTCTTTTTTTATCTTTATTTTTTACTTTTGCTAATTAATTTTTCTTTTTTGCATTCCTTACCTTTAAAATTTTATGTTTTTTTATTGCTAAAAACACTCAAAAATATTACTATTCCAACTGTGACCTTTATAAATACTTTTATTTTTCTAATTTTTCTACTACAATATTTTTTCAAATGTGACCTTAGCTAAATATCATTTTTCTTCTTCATACATATGTCCTAATTAATTTCCTATTTGATATCGAATCGAAGCACACATTTTAACTCGAATGTGTATTTGATAGATCCAATTTTTTAACTTTATATTCAAATATTATTGTCTCGTATATCCTCCAATTTTGTGAACTCTTTTCTCTCAGCTCTTATTAACGTTTCTTTCTTACTTTTCCCCTAAAATTTTATATTTTCAAATATAATCCACTAGAACATTATTTTTTTAGATGTGACCTTTAATAAATATTTTTCCCTCAACTTGCTACACTGCAGTAGTTTTTTTTTTTTTTTTAAATGTGCCCTCTATGTTTAAACGTCTTTTATTATGTTATAATTATCTTATTTATATTTCATTTTCCCCTATCAGAACATTTATTTTAAACGTGTTACATTTACTTATGTGTGTATATACTATTTGACCGAAGCATATATCTCCATTAAAAACTGACCATTATTTATTCTTTGTGGTATAACCTTTTTTATTCTAATAAACAAAAAATTTGGTTTTTTTGACACTACAAAACTGTAATTTTTTCAATAAAAGTCAAAAAGTAATTTTTAAAATATCTAAAATACAACCAAAACTGATATTTAAATGTTTGAGCATAAAAAGACGAATATAATATTAATATAGAATTCTCACGTGCAAAGTACGTGGTTTCAACTAGTATAATAAAGAAATTACTTACTAGGAGTGCCCGTCATTTCTGCGTAAGAACCATACCCAACTAACTCTTTCATGATAAGCTTAGCCCGTTTGTGTTGCTGTTTCATTTTCTTGATTTCGTTTATCCTCGAAATACCTGCGCATTATTAGAAAATTGACAAATTATGTATATGTACTCCAATAGTTACGTTTTTACCGGTAACAACTGATATAATTATAGCATTAAATGCATATGATTATTACATTTTTTTAAGGGTACATATGTTAATTATATTTGATATTTTTATCAATATTCAATTCAATTCTTTTTTTTTTTTTTTTGATATAAGGGAGGGGAAATACCACCTACTTTTGGCAATGCTTGACTTGAACCTTCAACCTATGGTTAAGGTGGAAGAACTTACAACCAACTAAGCTGCCTTCACTTGTCATTTGATTTATATCTCATAAATAAAACAACGATAACTATGCATGGATAAATATTAAAGTAATCAAGTGTATATGTATACATACACGCACTAAGAGCCCCGCAACTGGTACATTTAATTAAAAAAAAAAAAAAAAACGATTCTTTTCCATGCCAATTAGTCTGTACTTTTTTAACGTCAGGAAAAATTTAGGACACATAAAGTGAGTGGAAAAATGGATACTAACCAAATCCCAGGACGACAAGCAACGCCTTCATTATACACTTCAAAAATAAAACCCAGCTGTCATAATTGGGTGGGAAGAATTTTTTTCCACTCACTAGTTTCCCTTCGTTCGAACCTGGAAAACAAGGCCAGATAAGTATATGAGAACATATATATATATATATACACACATATAAAGAAGTAATTTCTCCTATAAGGAGAATCAGCCAAGTATCATAATTAGAATTTAATTATACTCTTATCTCTTTCTCCTCATTAATTCCCTCTCTCTTCCCTCATCAGCACCAATGGCGGCTGAAAAATTCAGTAATTCCCAATCAATACTGTATGTCCTAGTAAATACAAAACTTCAAGACATCGCCGTACATCACTGACATAGACGATATTGTTGGCGGTTGGGTTATGCTATGTTTCCACCAAATACATGAATTTACCAGCAATGTCGTTTGACATTACTGACACTAACAACATTGTCAATAGTAAAAAATATATATATATATATAATTTATTGGTGACATTATTTCAAATTTTTATAATTAGTGATGTTTCTGGTGGCTGGGAAATAGCGTATTTCTCTAGAAATACATTATCTTCCGGTGAATACTAAATTTACTGAACTTTTTTAACAATTAACAGCTATGCAAAACTCAAAATCAGACTAGCCATTTTGTATTTTTTTTTGCGCCGACGAATACCTAAGTATCATGTATTTCATACTAGTCTTTAATCCTAGAAAAATTTATTTGTTTCAAATCTTTCCAATTAACATTGAAAGTGATAATATAAAGGTTCCATCACAAGCAATAGAATGTATCGAATACACATGGTCTCTTAATATATGTTCTTACCTGATTGTTTCTCTGCATCAGATTTGTTGTCATCTTTCTTGTCATCTCCAAACAGACTCCTTCCTGCAAATGAAATTATAGAAGGAGTTTAGTAAGATTTCAAATAGAATACATTATCGTTAGTTCGTTGAAGATATTATGTACAGAGGACGTGCTACTTTTTTATAGAAATGAAATAAAATTGTAATTTTTTATGATTTTATATTATATATACTCACCAAACCTCGAGAAGAAGTCTTGCAGTGTTCTGATGAAGATCATGCATGTATCATAGTTCTCAGGATGATTTTTACTACTGTTTTTATTTTCGTTATCTTCTTCTTCTTCTTGGAAAATTTCTTCGTTATTTTTTTTAAGTGGAGATGTTTCCTGGGTCTCAATTCCAATATCCACAACTTGACCTGGCATATAAATTAAAAAATAGGAAATTAATCAATATCTATTTTTTATTTGAAATATTCATATTATATTTCACTATAAGACCGTTTGGTCTACATGCATAAAAACTTGGTGGATTGGAATTTCGGGGGGGATGGAATCCAGACTTATATAAAATAGATGTCCTCTTTTAAGGAAAATGTCCTTTTATGGAAGACTACTATATATACTTGAAACAGTGTATATCTTTTTCGGGAGAGAAAAAACTAAAATAAAATAAAAAAGAAGGCGTGTTTTGTGTAATAATACAAGCAACTCAATAAGATATATTCTCACATTTGTATATGATTCTGTCATAAAGCCCAAGATGGGTGCTCCGTCTGAATGCATTGGGCTTATTCGCCAGAAGGTGAAGCGGTGACTCACCATTCTCATTCAAATAGTCCGCAAGACCTGGATGGTCCTCAATTATCTTCAATGCCATACCTAAAAACTAGACACAAATCAGGAAAAAAAAACATAAAAAGTTTATGAACATCGAAATTAAAAATGATTGAACTCCCTTTAAAAGAATGATTGAACTGCATACCTTTAAAAAAAGAAATATAAATGATCTTTCTTTATGTTGTAGGCATAGCCTAAGAGGATCTCCAATGAAGTTTTAATACCAAATTTTGACATTTAAGTACGAAAAGCACTCTCCAATCTGATAAATTTGGCATTATATATTGACTATTTCTTTTAATTGTTACAATATGATCATTTTTAAAATATTTTAATATTAAAGGTTTGTTTGTACAAATTTTGAGAGTTAATAATCATGATAATATATATATATAGCACTTTAAATAGCGTTATAAATTAAAAAACAAAATAAAAAGCATACCAATGTGCTATTTTCATATTTTTAGAGCCAAATATAATATTAACATTGGCAATCACATTAGATATAGTCTAAAAAATAAATCTACACTTTATTCTATCACAGGGTATGGAAATCTATCATCACACCTCAAATTCAAAAGAAAATTATAAAATTTTAAATAAAAAATAAAAAAATTTATAGCATGCTTGACACCACTCTCAATTTTTTTTTTAATAAGGCGTCTAAAATATGCACAAAATAATGATTTGGCCCTTCAAACCTTATACAAACAAACATATTTTGATTGCTAATTCAAATTGCACGAATGCTAGTTTAAATTAGAAATAGCATGTAGCAATTCAAATTATATGAAAGAAAATATTATAGCAAAATTAGTTCGAATTAGTATGAGTTGGACCGAACTGGGGGTTTGTGTCAATCCCAACTTGAAATCCCCCTTTCCAAATTCCAAAAAATAAAAAATTATATGTTTGATGGACAGAAGACACTACAATATTAGTAAAGTTAAGAAAAAACATTCTCGTTCCCATGAGGCCAAAACCTCACTACTCACATAACTGTTGGTCTCAGTCTAGCATGTAATGTATTTTTAGATTGAGTCTTATTGTTTTGTTAATAGTAGGATTATAATCTTTTGGGATTAAACAGGGTTGATCATAAGTCAAGAATCTCAGTGTAATATTTCTAAATAATAATAATTAAAAAAAAGGATTGCATTTAGAGTACTTACGAAAGTAATCACGAGAGATAGCCATGTGAAGAACAGTGTTCCCATCCTTTCTTCTTAAAAGCTCTTCTTGTGGAAAGTGAGAATGGAGGAAAAAGAAAGTCTTTTCCTTGCCATGACTGGCTGCCAAGAACAGAGGAGTCTCCCCTTTGTTGTTACGAACGTTTAAGACTTGAGGACTCGACATGAAAACTATTTTTGTGCAAACTTGAAGCTCTCCTTGGGCAGCTGCCAAATGGAGAGGCGTGTTTCCTTCAATGTTCACGACCGTCTCAAGAATATCGTAATCCTCGTTGTCGTAAACCACGTCAAGCAATTTCAGTGCAATGTCGCCTCTTCCAGTTGAGACTGCAACGTGTAAAGCTGTGTCCTTCAGTTTGGTGATTTGTGCACGTCGAGCCATGGGATTTGTTTTGTATGCTTCGATGACTTCATCCCATCTGCGTTTCATGGTACTGTCGAATAACTGCGATTTCACGGCTTCTAGTTCCTCACGTTCTCGACTCGATAAAGCCATGTTGAGGTCTGATTTGGGCATGGCGAAATCTGGTGTGGACATGGTGAAATTTGCGTTAATTTGGCTAATTTGGTCTGAACAAGTCTAATAACATTTCTAAGCTCAGCTGTGTATATATATAGAGAGAGAAGAGGTAAATTCTTTAAGGTTCCGTTTTGGTAGGAACAATTGACTAAAGAGAATGAGAGGAATATTATAATACCTTTATGTTATTTGGTCGGAAAGAAAAAAAGTTGAAATGATGAAAGATAATTATATATTTAATTATTATTAGATTGTTTATTTTACTATTTGTTAATAATTTACGGTTTTTTAAACTTGAAAAGTTGAAATGATGAAAGATAATTATATATTTAATTATTAGATTGTTTATTTTACTATTTGTTAATAATTTATAGTTTTCTTAACTTGAGTTGGATGGATTTAATGGGTCTTTCCTTTACTTAAAGGATCCAAAATAATGGCCGTCCTGAGGGAGCATTCTCCCTCATCTTTCCTTTAACTAAACAATAAATTAAGGCTCTTCTTCTCTCTATCTCTTCCAACTACCAAGCGCGTGTATGTGGATCTTTTTTTTTACTGCCTCTATTAAAATTTAACACATGAGAATAATGGAGTTAAAAGTCCTCGTGGGTACAAACAGATGCTCCCATATACAGTGGTTATTATTATTCTTTTTCTTTTTCTTTTTTCTATTACATAATTTAGTTACAAAATTGTTGTTCAAATTAATTGTTTTTAGATCCCCGACTGGCTTGCCAGCCTCAGCTGCCTTAAACTAGGCTAGTGTGACAAGTACAAGGGACAAAAGAGTAGTAGGGTATAAGGATGGAGGAACTATACACGCCCCGCCCCATCCTACGCACCCCACCCTACCACGTTGCCATTCTAAAAGTTTTGAATAGGCTATGAGAAGAAACTTAAATGAAAATATAGACATTTACCCAGCTAGCTTGCTTGATTAATCCATACAACAGGAAAAAAAAAAAAAAAAAAACTTCATTGTCATATACACGGATTCTGCATGGAGGACCAGTTTTATTTATTTGCTTTCACTCCCAACTTTTTGTTTGTCATACTTTTTTTTTATAAAGAGATATAAAGTAACGAACGAAGCTCTGTTTTATATGCCTCAGTACAAATCATTTAAATAGCTTTAAGTTTCTTAGATTGATTTCTTTGCCCTCACGCCAAGGGTTTTTTTTTTTTTTTTTTGGCTCAAACAAGTTTTTGTTTCCGTCTTTTACTTTTTCTTTAAAAAGAAATAAAGAAAGATACTCTATTTTATATGCCTAACAAATCACTTTAAATAGCTTTAAGTTTCTTAGCTTTAATCTTTATTTTATTCTTTGCCTCCAAATTTGTTGTGTAAGTTTTAAATATTTAGAACAGAAAAGAAAAGAACAATTAAGATCGGCAAGTACTTAAATCCTTGTACCAGTAAAACTATTATGTCATTTCTAGTTAATGATTTTCTATGGAGAAACTTAAAAAAGAATCATCAAGGGGAATATCAATACGAAATGCATAAATAATAGTCCATCGATCAAAGGAAACAATATGTATAAGTATTGCGGGAGCTGTTGTGTGTTCTCAACCTTTCGCTTCAATTTTAGGTTTAGTAATTGGTTAAGTTTTTCCCACTAAAATCCAATTAAAATCTTTTTTTTTTCTCTAAATTGGTAGTGAAAATAATAGTTTTTATTATATATATATATATATATATATATATATATATATAATACACCTCACAATTTATCACACATGCCTCTAAAACGTTATTTTTTTCAATTTATGGGCTAATATATTAAATAAATCTTTATTCTAGGCTATCAGATAAGGTTAGCACAATTAAAGTTTTCAATTTAGGTTTTGGGTTTTTAATGCATTATTTAGTGTAGGCCTCTTATGTGTAAAGACCAAAACATAATCACTGATTTTATATATGCTAAATTGGTAATTAAGGATAACTGATGGGGTTTGCAGTTATATAAGGTGGTTGTCGTCCCCAAGTCTACAAGTACATTTTTTTTTGCCACCCATCTTTAGAGAAATTATAGAGAAAATACAAAGACTTTCTTTAAAAATGCGCTTACTTACTAGACTTGAAGGATCCTCAATCTACAGACTTAAGAATTATGTTCCAATCCATGGATTTAGGTTAGCTTCCACATCTTTTTAATTCTTTCAGTGATTTAACATGAACTATCCGGATCAGACGATAGTTTTCATCTTAGATTAAGTTTTCCATCAATTGGTATCAAGAGCTTCTTCATTTTAAATCAATGGGAATCAATTCATTTTCTAGATGTGGTTCTCGTATGAATTCTCAAATTTAACAATCTATGGTCTTGAATTGTTGAATTGGAGTACAATATTGGAGAATTTTTTGTTTTAATTTTTATAGGTATTTTGTGTTATATTAACCCAAATTAGAAAGTGGCGAGCTACAAACTTTACCGCCGTCAGCACAAGGATCTAGCGGTCATGCCAACAAGATATAGTTGCGGCCGGTGACCGCGACAGAGTAAGGAAAAGTAGTAGCCTTTGGCCACTGCCTAAGGAAGAAAAAGGGCGGGCCCAATGGCAAGGTTAGCTGCGGCCTGTGGCAAAGGCTGCCGCCTAAGGGTAAAAAGGGAGTGGATTTTGTTATGGCTAGTGGTAAGCCCTACCACTGCCGACATCGGCTTCCCTTGGTTGCGGTAGTTGGGCCGTGCCGGAGAAGGATAGTTGCGGTCATTTGGCCACCTGGTTCTCTTAGGGGTTAAAACCCTTAGGGTTTGCAACATCTGTGAGCTATAGCTGAAAACTGCAAAGGATTTACATGGGCCTTATTGGGCCCGTGACTAATAGAAAGGCTGCGGGCTTAGGCCTGCAGCATTAAGAAATAGAAAAAAAAAAAAGAACAAGGGATGACATGGGCCCAATTGGGCCCATAACGCAATGGAAAGAAAGTGGGTTGGTTCAAGATCCAGATTGGGTTCACCTAACTCGGTCCAGGCTAGGGCCAGCAATACGGGTTGCGACACGACGACACGACACGAATCCGACACGTTTTTTTGCGGGTTAGTGTCGGAAAATTTGACCACGGGTCATTTTAGTGTCGACCCGAAACTGACCCGTAAAAAAACGGGTCGTGTTCGGGTCAACCCGTCTGACACTAAAATGACCCGTTTTTGACCCGTATTTAATTAATTAACTTTAAAAAAATTAATATTATTTCATATATAATATAAGCTCTTAAAATATCAAACCTTACCTCTCTTATCACTCATCTTCTTGTTGAAGTGGTATGAAACTCTTCTAATTTTATTTTTTTTAATATTATATATATTAATGTGGGCGGGTTAGAGGCGGGTTGTGGGTCATAATCAGGTTACGGGTCAAAATCGGGTCACGGGTTATTATTTTTTGGCACTATGCATAAGAAACGGGTTGACATGGGTCGGGTTAGTGTCAACCCGTGTCAAAACAGGTCGGGTTAGGGTTGAGAATTCTCAACCCGTTCGGGTCACGGGTTGGGTTAGTGTCGACCTAATTTTGTAAAAATTAACTCCAACCCGACATGAACCCGACCCGCCAACACGTTTTGCCACCCCTAGTCCAGGCCTAACCTAATCAGCAGTGGACTAGTCAACAGTTGACCGATTGACTTTGACCAAATTATTTTATTTTATTTTTTGGTCAATTTTGGTACAATTTTAAATCCAAATATTATTTTTTATATATATTTTGAGATGAATTGATTGAAGCAACATTTCGCTAAAGTGACCTTTCTTATGGAAATTGATTTATTTTGGAATATAGATGGTTGTATTTGTAACACCCCCTTATGGACGTCACAGATGTCGTTACGTTCATACATTCATACTTATTTAAATTTAAACATAAACATAATTAAAAAACTTATACGATACTTTTAATTGTAAATGAGTTAAACATACATAACCAGGATTCATTCATACAATTTTTTTATTATTTTTTTATAACATTGCATAGCTTAACTTATTCCATATCATAATTTATTCAATTACACTTTAAATTAATCATAAACTTGCTTTAATAAAATAGATATACCAAGTTGTAAAATCATAACTTATAAAAACATCACATCATATCTCATTAACCATCACATCATTTAAAAATTACTTACTCTCACAGTTTGACAGGCCGAACTTGGGACTTCGGCAGGCCGAACATGATCGGTAGGCTAGAGTTTCCTCAACCGGCAGGCCGGCGAAGGCTTTGCAAATCTGGCATAAAAACTTATCAATGTTCGGCAGGCCGACCAATAATGTTCGGCATGCCGACCGAGCCAAAAGTTTTTTAGAAAACTTAATTTTAAAACAAAACCAACTTTTCATAAAAATGCAGAAGATCAAAATTCTTAAAATATGAAATAAAATATAAAAACATAGTTCTTGTATTCTTAAAACTTAACATAAAAATATGTTCAAAATAGAAAACTTGATTTAAAACATAAAAAAAAACATTCTTCTTGGCGTTCTTCTGGTTACAATTCATCATGCTTAATGCTCACACGTCTTCCTATGTCCTCCGCCTAATCCATGATCTTCTTACCCTTATCTGCAACATGACATAATCTTGAATAAGCTAATGCTTAGTAAGTACATATAATTCTCACAATTAAAAAAAAACATTTCATATACATCATTATCATCATCATATCATAGAAGTGCCTTAACCACAATTTCATAGAAACATATCTTTCATTACATTGACCATATTAAAACTTATTCCATTTTATCTTAAAGGCCCAAGTGTTACACCATAAACATCATTGTAGGCGCGCCGTCATGAGAGGAGAAGGGTAGCTAATCCTAAACCAAACATGACATCATAACATATCATTTCATAACATTGGTGTGCAACACTTATTAGGTGATACATGTATATACATAACTTTTCATACTTTGAAACATGTCATCTTCATACATGCATAACTTTAAATCATAAAAATTTTTCATAAGAAATCTTTTAAGAAAAATAACCATAAAATCATCATGAATATCATTGTGAACATATCATCAAACTTTATAAAATGTGTCATGTTGCATGTGAGAATGTACTTACCTTAAAGCTAGCTTACTTAACCTTAATATGCTTTGGTAACGACGCCGCGGTCTCGATGTGCTTGTTCCTTTGTGTGTTCATGCGATTTATCCATTTAAAAACATAATAAATTTAATACTTATCATAAAACATCCATTCATATATCATCCATTCATATAACATTCATTCATATCACATCACATATACATTCGTCTCATATTACAAACATAATTCATAACCATAATTGTCAAAAAATAAAATTATCATCACATAAACATGTTATCACGATTTTTCTTAAGTCATAAAAATTACATTTAGCATGTATAAACAAACCATACATTTTAAACATAAAATCAGGCAACATTTGTAAGGCAGTGAGTAATCTTTTAAATACATTTTTCTAACAATTTAAAATACATATATTTTAATTTCAAAATTCATACAAACATCTTATTATCATGTATTTCAATATCATAAAATTATTTCCTCATTAATAAAATCATTTAACCATATAAAACATTTCATACAACGAAAATCCAAAAATAACATTGTTAAAACAATTTTCTTAACCTAATTTCATAGAAATTTCATAACATAAAATACACTCATCAAAACATTACCAAACTTTACAGTCAATATCATAACATATACATGAACATTCTTGTTAACTTTCATGAAAAACAAAACACATTTACCTCTTAAAATAAAAATTACTTTTTCATGCATCATAGCCAAACAACAATATTTTACTGTGAGGGGTAGAGTACAGAAAATTCATAATTTTTCATAGAAACATCAAAATGACTTGAAACTTGGAGAAACATCACATAATACATACATGCATAACATATTGAAAAAAATTAGAACAAAATACAATACCTAGAGAAAGATATTGTAGACGAATTGAGGAGGAGAGACGCTTTTCAAAAACACCAAAAGAAATGAATTCTTACCTTAAAAATTTTCTTCTCAAAACCCTTGAATTCAACCAACGAAATATAACTTTTTCTTTCAATATTTGTAGAAAATTTTTGAGAGAAAGAAGGATGAAATTCGTGGAGAAGAGAAGGAGAAGAGAGAAAGACCAAAGAAGCGTCTTAGAAATTTGAGAGAGAGAAGACGTGAAAGGATGAGAGAAAAATGGAAAAAGAACGTTAAAAATTTTTAACGTAATGAGCATAACCGACGAAAAATTCAATACTCTCCATTAAGTCAGAATTTTCTGACTAATTGATGGCTAATTGGCGTGGAGGAAAGAGAGAAAAGAGGGAAAGTCAAACAAATCATTCATCATTTACCATGTTTTGCCCTCTCAAAATAGGAACCATTTAAAATAATACAAATTAATGCAAAGTCAAATGTTTTATTTCCTTAACTGATAAAATTATTCCATTATTATGCTAATTAATCACTCAATTAACGTAATTATCTCAACCATAAATTTGGAGAGATTTCTGCTGACTGCTCGTCAGCTGTCTTTGGCCTGTCGATTTTCCTCTTCGGCCTGCCGATGGTTTCCATCGGCCTGCCGATCTTTGGCAGACTTTTCGGCCTGCCGAACTGCCCTTAAAATACCATACTTATAACATTCATATCATCATTGCATCATAAATAAAAATACATTATATTTCACATGAACACTTGAGCACAACGATTCCATGAGGTCGTCACCTGTTATAAAACTTGACATAAAAGTTAGTAACATTAAAATCATAAATCATATCATATAACATAAATTATTATTAAAATTTCCTTAACGTCGTTACTAACTTTATCATGATCCATTACATAAAAATAGGTGGGTGTTACAATTCTCCTCACCTTATAAAGTTTTGTCCTCGAAACTTAGAATAATTGCGGATACATAGTTCTCATGTCATCTTCACATTCCCATGTGGCTTCTTCAACTTGATGATTTCGCCATAACACCTTGACCAATGGAATTTCTTTATTCCTCAAGGTCTTGGTTTTTCGATCGAGTATCTTCATTGGCTTTTCTTCATAACTTAAGTCTTCTCGTATCTCAATCACTTGTGGCTCAATCACATGCGTAGGGTCCGGGACATACTTCTTGAGCATGGAGACATGAAATACATCGTGCATTGCAGACATCTCAGAAGGCAACCTCAGCTGATAAGCTACATTGCCTATTCGCTTCATGATTTCATAAGGACCGATAAATCTTGGACTTAGCTTGCCTTTCTTCCCAAACCTCATAACTCCTTTCATTGGTGCAACTTTCAAAAACACATATTCGCCCACGACGAACTCTAAGGGTCTTCTTCTCTTGTCGGCATAACTCTTCTGACAACTTTGACAGTCTCTAGTCTTCTTCTTATCAACTTTATCATCTCAGAAGTTTCATTTACAAAATCAGTTCTTTCAGCATCGATGCTTTTCATCAGCTTCTTTTCACCAGGTTTGTGCCAACATAAAGGCGACCTGCATTTTCGCCCATACAGCGCTGTTTGGTATACGCCCCGAATGATGCCTATTCCTCTTAATAAACAGTAGACGTATGTAGTATAGAAATATTGTCGTATCCACAGGGAGGTGAAAATTTGTAACTCGAGAGATTGATAAAAATAAATGGTCAAAGAGGCAAGCAATTTTTGAAAGCAAAGTTTAAAATGAAAGAAATATTTTTGTGGTTTTTATTCAAAATTTAATTCAAAATTTAAAGCATAAAATTAAAATGGTGAAGCTTTGAGAATCCCTTGTATATTTCGCAACTGATATGAATTTTAATTCTAATGAATAATTATCTAAAGCATTTGATTTATTATATCTTTTCTCATTAATTGCAAGCACTTTTTACTAATTATATAGGTCAACCTAAATCGACAATATAGCAAGCCATAATGCAGTAAGGGTTTTCCTATAAAAACTAGCAAAATAATCATCTGTCACTAATGATTTGGTGCACTAATTATGAAAATTATAACCGCTGTCACTCAATTATAATTAACATAATTTAAGATAGAAAATATAATAACAAATCAAAATTAATATATTTTTATGGAATAAATTATTGCGTTAATTTCGGCAGCACCTTGACTTATTAAATGGTCTAGGAATACACTATGCCATCCTCTGTCTACAATAAATCAAGAATAACCAAGCATTTACTGTGCCAATCCACGTCTATAATGTAGCAGAAACTTAGCTTAATAAACGAGCATGACTTAAGTATTATTAATATTAATTATGCAACATAATTAAATTACATAAAGAAAGCATGACTGAATTTATGTAAAAATTGGCAGCATAACAACAATAACAATAATTATTAAAAACATAAAGATATAATTTATTCCACAAAAATATAAGCATTATAACACAGTATAGAGTAAAAACCCATACCAAAATACTATGCATATAAGATCATCCCTCTGCCTCACCAGACTCTCTACACTAATTTAAGCATTATTTTATTATTATTTTTTACCTAAAAGAGTTACTACTGAGTCTAACTCAACAGTAAGGAAAAGAAGAAAAAGGGCCAAAGGCCCGAAGGAGGTGTGTCAACTGAGGCATTTGCCTTAGTATTTGTAGAGGCTTAAAAATCAGAACTTGCCGTTCGTAATTATAATTTTTCCCTATTGAGAGTTGACAATTTTGGATCATTTGATCTATTTTTCTCTTCTTCTTTTTTCACGCTGAGATTCACTCATTGATGTGCGAATTTTAGTTTGGGATCTTGTGCTTTGCAGGTCACGGCAGCACAAAACAGACACAATCTGACCCGTTGAACGCGCGATCCAATGGCTGACAGAGGCGTTCGAGAATGGGCCTAGGTGGGACCAGTGGGACAGCAATTTTCGACCGTCAGATTGGTCTCGGTCATCGTATCGCACGGCTGGAAGAACAACTGCACGTAGACTCACCCACACACGAGCAGACACAGCCTGCGACTCCCCTCTGAAGCGTCTGCAGCTGTACCCTGAGATTCCACTGACGCACCGAATGACGCGTTGACACGCGTCTCTTCCTCGGATGGATGAGATTGATTTGGCAGTGAATCCGACGGGTCTCATGATGCCACGTGTCCCATCTAGATGAATCCGAATATTTTAAGGATTTTTTATGCATTTGATGTCCAATTTTGTCCGTTTTGGTGTCGTTTTGCTTCGTTTTTCCTCCAGATTTCAAATCTAAAAATCACAAACACAGTATTTTACAAACATAATATTTACAAAAATATTAAAAATATTTATTTTACATTAAAACACACAAAAATAAATAAAAACTCATAAAATTTCCAGTCTCTTACGGTTTGACACAGATATAATTTTTATGACTTGGAAATATTTTTAGAAATTACTAAAAATATAATAGAACATATTTACAAGCTTAAAACACACTATCAAACACTCTAAAACTCAAAATAAAATAACCGCATTACTTTTACGGTTTTAAGTATTTACAAACTAGGCACTTATTTAACACACACGAAATGACTCTAAAAATTACTAAAAATTTTATTAAACATAAAAACACACTAAAAACATTTTTTTAAACATATTTACACACTAAGACACAAAAATACTTATTAACATAAATTGCTATTAATTAGAGGATTTAATGAGAAATAAAAGCGTAAATAAATTATTTAAGCCTTAAAAAATGTACACTTTTACAGTCTCATCACACCCCCCAACCAGCTTATTGCTAGTGTCTAGCAATTAAAGCGATATAATTTTGAAATGATATATTGAATAATCATAAAATGGAAACCATTTAACTATAATTTGACTTATCCAACGAGATAAACTAACAAAACCAAAATTTTATTTGACCAATTTATATGCTATTTAACAAAATGTATATAAGCCAGACTTAGTGTAGAAAAAAGGGGTATAATGAATAATTATGAAGTTTCATCAAAAACGAGGAATATTATGGTTATGATATTTTGCTTCAAATCACTCCTGCAGGCAGCAACACTTCAAATTATTGATTTGGAACAATTAAAAAGCAGAAACATAAAATACAAATATTTACAAACTTTACAACTGTGGATAGTGCAATGTTTGGCTCCCTTAAGCTTTCTCCATAACCCATTTAACGAGCTTTAGGTCAGTAACTCCTAGACCAGTTGGTCTAAGGTACTAGGTGTTGAAGCACCCCTTAGAACTTACTTACTCGAGCTAAAGAGGCTACGAAACCAAACTTATCCAACTTTATTCATTAATTTACATAATTACACACTTTATTTATTTACAATCATTTTTTTTCTTTTTTTTTTATTTTTTTATTCTCTTTTTTTCTTTTTTTTTTTTTTTTTTTTGAAATATTGCTACCTTTAATTGTTCATCTTCACAAAATAACAAAACTCAGATATTCATAGCTTAGACTTACCACCACAATTAAGCATTATAGTGAGTGTGTGAAAAGAATGGCTTACAAACACTTTGAAAAATAAACACATAAAAATGTTAAATAAAACTAAAGTTTTGAAAGTGTATAAAATTAAATAATTCAAAGAATAGAAAAATAATATTACATTAATATGAAATTCAAAAATCAAAACAAAATAATAACACATTAATTACTAAGAAACTAATATTTACAAAACTTTTTTATTTTTATTTTTTTAATTTTATGACCCACACAAAAAAATAACACACAAAAATGAAAAATGTACAAGAATCTGGAGCAAAATAAAAAAATTTGGGCAAAATCGAAAAATTTTTGCCACAACATTGAAGCACAAATCTCATATGCACAACTTTGAAGTACAATCCTCTCATGTATAACTTTTAAGCACAACCCTCTCCCCTCAACATAAAATATATATTATCCTAAAAGAATAAAAATAGTGAGAGCAGCAAAAATAGTACTTGAATCAGCACAACTGCAGAGATGATTTGTAGCAAACTAAACTAAAAACTAACAAAAAAAAAACACACATTTTTTTGTTGAAATTTATTTGAAAATCCAAACCAATTGCATTTACAAAATCAAACTTATTAGAATGCGTCTCGAGAGAAAATAATTTAATTCCTTAACTTAGCCATTCTGAACAAATTTAAATAATAGCCTTCATTTTAAATTTTCAAACAAATCTCATTTTTTTTTTGGAAAATCAAAATAGCACACAACAACGCAAGAGAATATATTACAAAGAAGGGAAGTTAAAGATATTACTTGAAAAGTGTTTTCCCATCGCTTGATGCTCTAAAATCAGTAAATCTTTATTTCAGCTCCTGTTCCTAGTGGACAATCGTCAAAGAGCGGCTTTCTCCCATAGTAAGTGTCAAAAGACATCACGTATGGGTCTTGTGTAAACATGCCCTCAAGATTGGTAAAATTTGAAACATTTAAGCTCATGCAACTTAGACACATTTTATATTCTTGCTAGGTCCTTAAAAACAATGCTAGAGACAGTGGAGGAGGTGTTGGCCACATAGGATCTTGGTAAAAATTCTCTTTGGTGAATTCTTGTAGCAACTGAGGTTGAGAATCTAAGACTAAGGGTGATGATTGTTCTTACTCTATAGCTAAGTCTTCATTCTCTTCCTTACATTCCTCTCCTAAAAGTTGTTCCTCAAAATAGGTGGGTTCTAAAATTTCTTCAATGATTTCTCCCGCACCTAAAGAATCAAGATGATATTCAAACCTATCTAGTTCTATTCTTGCCATGGTTTCCATATATTTGTCTACAGTTTCTTCCAATGTTTCTAAGGTTTCTTCCAGATTCACCCTATTCGGGTCACTATATGTTTCTTGCAGTTCAAAATTTGACTCCAAAATTTCGGGTTGAGTTTCAGGCCAAGGTTCTGAAAAATTTGAATTGTTCTCCTAGATTAGATTGTTCCTAGAACTATTCAATCTCCAATAATCATATTCGGCCATATCTTCTAACATATAATAGGCTTCATCAATAGATAATTGGTAGAAGGTGGTGGTACCATCTCCCCTCTCTACCCAATCTCTAGTTTCAGGACTTAACCCATATATGAAAATTTCTAAAAGATAATCCCTAGAAAAACCATGGTGAGGATATTGATTTAGCAGGTCCTTAAATCTCCACCAAGCATTACAAAATGGTTCTAAGTGTTGTTGGGAAAAGTTTGCAATGATTTCTTTATGAACTTCCCAAAACATTTTTTTCTGTTTTTAATTTTTGATTTTTTTTTATTTTTTTAATTTTATTAATTTTTTTTAAAGAAAAATTTTCAAGCTGAATAATGCTCAATTAATTGGATTCCCAGATCGTTGGGGGGTCACAGTGGACACGCTTAGAATTCCCAACTTTCTTAGGCAAGGGTGTTAGCCTTATGGTCGTGGGATCAAGTCCCAACGATGGGCCTTTTTGACAGAATCCAACAAATTTTACAATTACCCAAACTTGCAAAACAAAAGACAGAATGCAAAGCTTTTCTTTATCCGAAATGAATAAAGTAGTGAGTGAAAAGCATCCGTCCGTTTTTTTTATTTTTTTAATTTTTTTTAATTTTTTTAATAATAAACACACAAATTAAAAATGCAAATAACTAAAATAATATTTACAAAGGATAGGGATAGATTACTTACCTGTTTTTCTGTTTAATTCAGCAATCTGACAGAGCAACAGCACCTCCCCGGCAACGGTGCCAAAATTGTTTGGTGGTAACGCCCCAAATGATGTTTATTCTTCTTAATAAACGACAGACGTATATAGTATAGAAAGATTGTCGTATCCACAGGGAGGTGAAAATTTGTAACTCGAGAGATTGATAAAAATAAATGGTCAAAGAGGCAAGCAATTTTTGAAAGCAAAGTTTAAAATGAAAGAAATATTTTTGTGGTTTTTATTCAAAATTTAATTCAAAATTTGAAGCATAAAATTAAAATGGTGAAGCTTTGAGAATCCCTTGTATGTTTCGCAACTGATATGGAATTTTAATTCTAATTAATAATTATCTAAAGCATTTGATTTATTATATCTTTTCTCATTAATTGCAAGCACTTTTTACTAATTATATAGGTCAACCTAAATCGACAATATAGCAAGCCATAATGCAGTAAGGGTTTTCCTATAAAAACTAGCAAAATAATCATCTATCACTAATGATTTGGGCACTAATTATGAAAATTATAACCGCTGTCACTCAATTATAATTAACAGAATTTTAAGATAGAAAATATAATAACAAATCAAAATTAATATATTTTTATGGAATAAATTATTGCGTTAATTTCGGCAGCACCTCGACTTATTAAATAGTCTAAGAATACACTATGCCATCCTCTATCTACTATAAATCAAGAATAACCAAGCATTTACTGTGCCAGTCCATGTCTATAATGCAGCAGAAACTCAGCTTAATAAACGAGCATGACTTAAGTATTATTAATATTAATTATGCAACACAATTAAATTACATAAAGAAAGCATGACTGAATTTATGTAAAAATTGGTAGCATAACAACAGTAACAATAATTATTTAAAACATAAAGATATAATTTATTCCACAAAAATATAAGCATTATAACACAGTATAGAGTAAAAATCCATACCAAAATACTATGCATACAAGATCATCCCTCTGCCTCACCAGACTCTCTACACTAATTTAAGTATTATTTTATTATTATTTTTTACCTAAAAGAGTTACTGCTGAGTCTAACTCAACAGTAAGGAAAAGAAGAAAAAGGGCCAAAGGCCCGAAGGAGGTGTGTCAACTGAGGCATTTGCCTTAGTATTTATAGAGGCTTAAAAATCAGAACTTGCTGTTTGTAATTATAATTTTTCCCTGTTGAGAGTTGACAATTTCGGATCATTTGATCTATTTTTCTCTTCTTTTTTGTCACGCTGAGATTCGCTCATTGATGTGCGAATTTTAGTTTGGGATCCTGTGCTTCACAGGTCACGGCAGCACGAAACAGACGCAATCTGACCTGTTGAACGCGCGATCTAATGGCTGGCAGAGGCATTCGAGAATGGGCCCAGGTGGGACCAGTGGGACAGTAATTTTCGACCGTCAGATTGGTCTCAGTCATCGCATCACACGGCTGGAAGAACAACTACACGTGGACTCACCCACACCGAGCAGACACGGCCTGCGACTCCCCTCTGATGCGTCTACAGCTTGTCGGCGTGTGAATCACATGTGCCAATCGTTCTTCGACACGTGGACTGTACCCTGAGATTCCGCTGATGCACCGAATGACGCGTTGACAGGCGTCTCTTCCTCGGATGGATGAGATTGATTTGGCAGTGAATCCGACGGGTCTCATGATGCCGCGTGTCCCATCTAGATGAACCCGAATATTTTAAGGATTTTTTATGCATTTAATGTCCGATTTTGGTGTCGTTTTGCTCCATTTTTCCTCTAGATTTCAAATCTAAAAATCACAAACACATTATTTTACAAATATAATATTTACAAAAATATTAAAAATATTTATTTTACATTAAAAAACATAAAAATAAATAAAAACTCCTAAAATTTTCAGTCTCTTACGGTTTGACACAGATATAATTTTTATGACTTGGAAATATTTTTAGAAATTACTAAAAATATAATAGAACATATTTACAAGCTTAAAACACACTATCAAACACTCTAAAACTCAAAATAAAATAATCGCATTACTTTTATGGTTTTAACTATTTACAAACTAGGCACTTATTTAACACACACGAAATGACTCTAAAAATTATCAAAAATTCTATTAAACATAAAAACACACTAAAAACATTTTAAACATATTTACACACTAAGACACAAAAATACTTATTAAAAAAAATTGCTATTAATTAGAGGATTTAATGAGAAATAAAAGCATAAATAAATGATTTAAGCCTTAAAAAATGTACACTTTTACAGTCTCATCAAGCGCTTCATAAGGTGCCATCCCAATTGTCGCCTGGAAGCTGTTGTTGTAAACAAACTCTGCTAACGACAATATTTTACACCAGCTGGTCTTAAAATCGAGAGAACAAGCCGGTAGCATATCTTCTAAAATCAAGTTCGTCCTCTCTATTTGGCCGTCTGTCTGAGGATGAAAAGCAGTTCTGAAATGTAGCCTGGTTCCCATTGCAGTATGTACACTCTTCCAAAACTTAGATGTGAACCTGTCATCACGATCTGAGATGATTGACTTGGGAATCCCATGAAGTCGTACAATCTCCTTAACATAGAGTTCCGCTAACCGTTCCATAGAGTAAGTGATCTTGATAGGAATGAAATGCGCCATCTTAGTCAGCCGATCCACAACTACCCAAATTGCATCATAGCCATTCATAGTTCTGTGCAAACCGGTAATGAAATCCATTACTATATCCTCCTATTTTCATTTTGGTATTTGGATAGACTGCAGTTCACCACCAGATCTCTAGTGTTTAGACTTTACTTGTTGACATGTCATACATTTCTTCACATACATTGCAACATCACGTTTCATTCCAAACCACCAGAAGTTACCCCTTAGATCATTATACATCTTTGTTGCACCTGGATGAATAGAGTAAGGAGTGTCATGAATTTCTGCCAAGATTGTTTCCCTTAAATCATCAACATTGGGAACACATAAGCGGTCCTTGAGGTACAGAGTTTCGTCTTCCACAATACGAAACTCTTGACATTTTCCTTCTTTCATTTCTTGCTTAATCCTTACAAGACTTACATCTTCATCTTGTTTTCTTCGAATTTCATCATACATCGTCGGAGCAAGAGAGAGTGTTGATAGCTGTCCTGCTATAAGTTCCAAACTGAAGTCCAGAATTTCCTTTCTTAAAGGTGGAGACATCGCTTGCATTGACATCAACGTGGCAACAAACTTCCTACTTAAAGCATCAGCTACTCGGTTAGCTTTTCTAGGATGATAAAGGATTTCACAATCGTAATCCTTCACCAACTCTAGCCATCTTTGTTGTCTCATGTTCACGTCTCTTTGCGTGAAGAAGTACTTCAGACTTTGATGATCAGTGAAGATCTTACATTGGACCCCATATAAATAGTGTCTCCATATCTTCAATGCAAAAACGACTGCTGCTAACTCGAGGTCATGAGTAGGATAGTTCTTTTCGTAATCCTTCAGTTGTCTTGACGCATAAGCAATCACCCTTTTATTTTGCATTAATACAGCTTCGAGGCCCATCTTGGATGCATCACTATAAATTACAAACCCATCATTTCCTTCAGGAATAGCCAATACTGGGGCTGTCATCAACCTCTTCTTTAGTTCTTGAAAACTCTTCTCGCATGCATCTGTCCATTCATATTTCTTTCCCTTGCGAGTTAGGTTTGTAAGTGGAACTGCTATCTTGGAGAAGTCTTCTACGAATCTCCGATAATAACCTGCTAAACCCAAGAAGCTCCTTATTTGACTTGCATTCATCGGTTGCTTCCAGTTGAGAACAGCTTCTACTTTAGCAGGGTCAACCATAATTCCTTCCTTTGAAATAACATGCCCCAAGAAAGACACTTTACCAAGCCAGAACTTGCACTTAGAGAACTTTGCATAAAACTGGTGTCTTCTTAAAGTCTCCAACACAATCCTTAAATGCTCCTTATGTTCTTCTTGATTCTTAGAATAGACAAGAATATCATCGATAAATACAACAACAAATTTATCGAGGAAATCCTTGAATACCTGGTTCATCAAATCCATAAAAGCAGCTGGTGCATTCGTTAGATCGAAAGGTATAACCACAAATTTATGGTGACCATACCTCGACCTGAAAGTAGTCTTGAGAATATCTCCTTCTTGATCTTCAACTGATGATATCCCGATCGTAGATCAATATTTGAAAACACGGATGCACCCTTGAGCTGATCAAACAAATCATCGATTTGAGGCAATGGGTACTTGTTCTTGATCGTCACCTTGTTCATCTCTGTAATCAATGCAGAGTCTCATAGTGCCATCCTTCTTCTTTACAAACAAGACTGGAGCTCCCCACGGTGAGTGACTTGGCCTGATGAATCCTTTGTCAAGTAGCACTTTTAATTGTGTATGAAGCTCCTTTAACCCTGTCGAGGCCATTCTATAAGGCGCTTTTGAGATCGGATCGGTGCCAGGAGCAAGCTCAATCTCGAATTCAACTTCTCTTTCTAGTGGTAGACTTGTCAGATCATCAAGAAACACATCTGTATATTCATGTACAACAAGCACATCTTCAATTCTTATCTTTTCTTCTTGACTTTTGTCTACAATGTTTGCCAAATAGCCCATGTAGCCACTTGCTAATAACTTCCTTGGTTTCATTGCAGATAAGAACATGTGGGGTTTCTTTCTGGACTCGTCAACATAAATGAACTTCTAATCACCTTCTGGATGAAAGATCACCTTTCGTTTGCGGCATTCAATAGAGGCATTATACTTGCTTAGGAAATCCATCCCAAGAATCATGTCGTAGTCATGCATGTCGATCACAATGAGGTCGACGAAAAGTTCCCTATCAGAAGTCCATAGGGGTACTGCACACAAACAGTGCGTGGATAATATCACTTCCCTGGAGGATAGTGTTGTAGTGAATCCCTGTATCATAGGCTCTAAACGAACCTCTATCTTTTTAACATATGACATAGATACAAAAGAATGTGTGGCACTCGTATCAAAAAGGACATAAGCATCATTAGATAAACTTATTATCTGACCTGTGACCACATTGGAGGCTTCAGCAGCCACTTGTTCTTTCGTCATGGCATAGATTCAGGCATTCGTCGATGGGGATTCAATTCTCCCTTGACTAATAAGTGGCCCTTCAAGGGAAGCTTGCATCTGATAGAGTTGTGCTTGAGGAGGAGCTCTCTGCAGGGGATTGGCATTCATTAGCTTGGGGTAGTTCTTAACAAAGTGGTCTTCAAGCCCACAAATGAAACATTGGTTTGTTCCTAAGCGACATTCCCCTGGATGCTTCTTTCCACATTTAGCACATGGTTGAAACCGCCTGTTATTATTGTTGTGCTGATCATCATTATGCTTCTTGTTGTCTTGGCCCTGCTGATTTTGAGGATTACTGTCACACCCCAGAGTACGGGAGGTGACATGGTGGATTATTTAAATTAATTAAAAGGAGAAGTTAATTAAAATAAAGAATTTTAGGGGTTAAATTAAATAATAAAATGTGGAAGTTTCAAAACGACTTTGTATAAAAGAATTCATAATATTAAGCAGATGAAATCATTAAGTGAATAATTAAATGATAAAGAACCGTGAGTATGGGTCCCACTGACCCACAACTTGTGCACACACATAGTACTGACAATATAATAATACAACTACAGTCCAAGCACAAAGAAAGTTAAAAACATTACATGCCTTGTTCAAATAATACAAATGATTTACTAATCCTTCTACTGTTCCTGAGTTCGGTCCGTTGAATTCTCTCTGAATCTAAATAGGAATCCACCTAGAGGGAGGGAAATTTAAAAACAAAGAAAATGTGAGCGAAAGGCTCAATAGGACTATGTCTTAATAAATCATTTAATTTAAAGAAAAATCTCATTATTCAGGGAATTATATAAAAGAAACATTGAATAAATAAATAAATTTAAATAAAACTGTTTTTATCCAAACGGTTTATTCGGTCGACCAGAAATATCATTTTCTTTTCCTAAGCAAACCATAAGGATATCACCACCGTAGTGGCCCAGTTGGGTTTCGGGACCTGCCCCCAAGGTCGATCGCTACACGACCCGATCTCTGATATGGCATCATGCCTATGTGTTTATTTTCATCATCATTCAAAACCCATTTACCGAGTATTGTCATTTACATTCATTATGAAGTTCATTTCAGTTCACGGTATATTAAAATATAACCGATAAATTCATTTTCAAACAACCGTTGAAAACATTTTTATAGAAACCCTTTTCGAAGTCAAATCATTTTGAAACTAGGCTACCAAAGAATGGGGTAGAAGTCCTACCTCGATACTCGTGCTGGTGCCCCACACCGTAATCCCGGTCAGCTATACGTTAGCTCTGCGAAACCACGAACGATCCTAGATACACACTAAGTCGATCAATATCTAGTTTGAGACCTTTTATGTTACTAAATCATTTCATGATGTCCTAGTGTGCCATTTGTATCTTTAAAATCATTCTATAAGGTTGGAATTTAAATCGGGGTTCAAAACAGTAAAAACAGGTAAAAAATCACAAAATTCCCCACGCTCGGCCGACCTGTCAGACTCCCTGCTTCGGCCGGTCGAACTATGTAGTTTGGCCTACCGAAAACTAGGTCCGGTCGGTCGGACATTCCCGAGGTTCGGCCTACCGAACCGTGCAGTCCAGCCTGCCGATCCCTTGAATCCGGCCTGCCGAACTAGGAAAACCCAAAAATTTCAGCCACGGGTTTTCGATCCCCTAAAATCCAAATCTTGATTTTAACCTGTCTTTCTCAATTCTCAAGCATAGAAAACATTCATAGATGATAGAAAAACATGCTAGAACACTTTTGAGCTCATTTAAACAAGATTTAAACTCAAAAATCTCAAAAATCCAAAAATGGGAAAATGAGGAGAAAAATAAAAAATCTTAAATCTAATCCATTTTTCTTCAATCTAAGCTTAGATTCTAGTTGTTCTAAGTTCATTTAACTCAAATCAAAGGTTTTCTAAGCTCAAACGAACTTTAATTTCAAAAATGCACAAATTTGAAAATTTTGAAAAAAGTTAAGAAATTTCAAAACTAACCTCGAATCGAAGCTTCGATTCGCGTTCTTAGTTGCCAAATCTTGTCCCCGAGCTTCCTATTCGCTAACCCGAAGCTTAGACCTGAATTTTGATTCAAAAATTTGAGAGAGAAATTGAGGGAGAGAGGAGAAACCGATAGAGAGAGAGTGAGAGAGCCCACGGGCAAGAGAGAGAGAAGATTGAGTGAGAGCTAAGAGAGAGTGAAGAGAGAATGAGAGGAGTGAGAATAAATAGAGAGAAACAGTGGGCGGTTTTACTGTGTCAAAACCAATTGCCACCCACGGTTTTGTAAAACGGAATATTTTTTTAACATTTTACAAATTGTTGTGCTTTAAAACTCAAAACATCATTTTAAAACAATAAGGAATCATTTGAATTCATCAAATTAACAAAACAACCAAAAATTCAAAATTCAACCAAATAATCAAATTAATGTTGAAACATTAATTATGGCACACTAATTCATCATTTTACATTACAATAACATTAAATAAATTTCGGGCCATTACAATTGCCCTTCCTCTTGTTATTCCTCTAGTTCTGGTTGTTGTTGTTGCTGTTGTTGTTGTTGTTCCTGTGTGGAGGGCAGTTCTGGTTGTTTGCATTACTAGCCTGTTGGCCAAACTGAGGCTGGTTCCTTCTTAGCTTGGACAAATGAAACTCAGCACGTTGAGCTCTCATGACAACCTGTTCTTGAGTCACGGGTGGACTTGCCCCATCCACAATAGCAGCAATTTCAGGCCTAAACCTTGATCAGCCTTCTAACCCTTTCACTTTCATCCATAACCATTCCTGGACATAAACGGGCTAGCTGGTCAAACTTCGTCACCACATCAGTTATTGACATATCCCCTTGGCGCAAGCTCTCGAACTCTTCATAATGCTTCATTGTAATATTCATATGGAAGAACTTCGTGTTGAACTCATGAACGAAGTCAGCCCATGTCATCTCATCAACATTCCTGCTCATTTTGATGCCATCCCACCAAATTCTGGCATCCATGGTGAGGCAGTACGAGGCACAAAGAACCTTCTCATTTTCTGTGAAATCTATGAGTCTTAAGGTGGCTTCAATCGTCTTCAACCATCCCTGTGTGACTAACGGGTCCTTAGAACCCTCGAAGTCTACTGGCTTAACCCTCTTCCATCAGACTAGAAGAGGTTCCTGATATGCCGCTCTTGGTTCAGCAGCAGGTGCTGGGACTTCGTTGACTTGTGGCTGCGGAGGAGGAGGAGGCACATCATTGCCTCGTCGATCATCATTCTGGCCGTTGGCCCTTAACGCAGCTATTTCCCTTCTTTGGTCCTCAAGTTGTCTCTGCAACTCAGCAATCATTGTCATGAGTCTTTTGTTGGTCTGGGTGCGAGTCTGCATTCTTTTGTGGCCATCCATCGTTAATTTCCTAAAAGAATTAGGAACTTAGAAATAATCTTCTAATTATGAGACAGGTTTTCACTACAAGATCATTAATCGTTAAACATTTAGACCTTAATCTTATCATTATACTTGCATCATAACATCTAACTTTATAACATACTTACTTGGAGGACTTGGGTTGACGTGTGGCGATATGAATTGTAATCGAAAATTCTCTCTGATACTAAAACCTGTAACGCCCCCCTTACAGACGTCATAGATGTCGTTACATTCATACATTCATACTTATTTAAATTTTAAACATAAACATAATTACAAAACTTATATGATACTTTTAATTGTAAATGAGTTAAACATACATAACCAGGGTCCATTCATATAATTTTTTTATTATTTTTTTTACAACATTGCATAGCTTAACTTATTCCATATCATATTTAATTCAATTACACTTCAAATTAATCATAATCTTAGTTTAATAAAATAGATATACCAAGTTGTAAAATCATAACTTATAAAAAAAAACATATCTCATTAACCATCACATCATTTAAAAATTACTTACTCCCACAGTTCGGCAGGCCAAACTTGGGACTTCGGTAGGCCAGACATGATCGGCAGGCTGGAGTTTCCTCAACCGGCAGGCCGGTAGAGGCTTTGCAAATCTGGCATAAAAACTTATCAATGTTTGGCAGGCTGAAAACGTGATCGGCAGGCCAAACTTTCAAACATCGGCAGGCCAACCAATAATGTTCGACAGGCAGACCAAGCCAAAAGTTTTTTAGAAAACTTAATTTTAAAACAAAACCAACTTTTCATAAAAATACGGAAGATCAAAATTCTTAAAAGTATGAAATAAAATATAAAAACATAGTTCTTATATTCTTAAAACTTAACATAAAAATATGTTCAAAATAGAAAACTTGATTTAAAACATAAAAAATAAAACATTCTTCTTGGCGTTCTTCCGGTTACAATTCATCGTGCTTAATGCTCACATGCCTTCCCATGTCCTCCGCCTAATCCATGATCTTCTTACCCTTATCTGCAACATGACATAATCTTGAATAAGCTAATGCTTAGTAAGTACATATAATTCTCACAATTTTAAAAAAACATTTCATATACATCATTATCATCATCATATCATAGAAGTGCCTTAACCACAATTTCATAGAAACATATCTTTCATTACATTGACCATATTAAAACTTATTCCATTTTATCTTAAGGGCCCAAGTGTTGCACCATAAACATCATTGTAGGCGCACCGTCATGAGAGGAGAAGGGTAGCTAATCCTAAACCAAACATAACATCATAACATATCATTTCATAACATTGGTGTGCAACACTTATTAGGTGATACATATATATATAACTTTTCATACTTTGAAACATGTCATCTTCATACATGCATAACTTTAAATCATGAAAATCTTTCATAAGAAATCCTTTAAGGAAAAATAACCATAAAATCATCATGAATATCATTGTGAACATATCATCAAACCTTATAAAACGTGTCATGTTGCAGGTGAGAATGTACTTACCTTAAAGCTAGCTTACTTAACCTTAATATGCTTTGGTGACGACGCCGCGGTCTTGATGTGCTCGTTCCTTTGTGTGTTCATGCCATTTATCCATATAAAAAATACGATAAAATTAATACTTATCATAAAACATCCATTCATATACCATCCATTCATATAACATTCATTCATATCACATCACATATACATTCGTCTCATATTACAAACATAATTCATAACCATAATTGTCAAAACATAAAATTATCATCACATAAACATGTTATCATGATTTTTCTTAAATCATAAAAATTACCTTAAGCATGTAAAAACAAACCATACATTTTAAACATGAAATCAGCCAACATTTGTAAGGTAGTGAGTAACCTTTTAAATACATTTTTCTAACAATTTAAAATACATATATTTTAATTTCAAAATTCATACAAACATCTTATTATCATGCATTTCAATATCATAAAATTATTTCCTCATTAATAAAATCATTTAAACATATAAAACATTTCATAAAACGAAAATCCAAAAATAACATTGTTAAAACAGTTTTCTTGACCTAATTTCATAACATAAAATACACTTATCATAACATTACCAAATTTTGCAGTCAATATCATACCATATACATGAACATTCTTGCCAACTTTCATGAAAAACAAAACACATTTACCTCTTAAAATAAAAATTACTTTTTCATGCATCATAGCCAAACAACAATATTTTATTGTGAGGGGTAGAGTATAGAAAATTCATAATTTTTCATAGAAACATCGAAATGACTTGAAACTTGGAGAAACATCACATAATACATACATGCATAACATATTAAAAAAAATCAGAACAATATACAATACCTAGAGAAAGATATTGCAGACGAATTGAGGAGGAGAGACGCTTTTCGTAAACACCAAAAGAAATGAATTCTTACCTTAAAAATTTTCTTCTCAAAACCCTTAAATTCAACCAACAAAATATAACTTTTTCTTTCAATATTTGTAGAAAATTTTTGAGAGAAAGAAGGATGAAATTTGTGGAGAAGAGAAGGAGAAGAGAGAAAGACAAAAGAAGCGTCTTAGAAATTTGAGAGAGAGAAGACGTGAAAGGATGAGAGAAAAATGGAAAAAGAACGTTAAAATTTTTTAACGTAATGAGCATAACCGATGAAAAATTCAATACCCTCCATTAAGTCAGAATTTTTTGACTAATTGATGGCTAATTGGCGTGGAGGAAGGAGAGAAAAGAGGGAAAGTCAAACAAATCATTCATCACTTACCATGTTTTGCCCTCTCAAAATAGGAAACCATTTAAAATAATACAAATCAATGCGAAGTCAAACCTTTTATTTCCTTAACTGATAAAATTATTCCATTATTATGCCAATTAATCACCCAATTAACGTAATTATCTCAGCCATAAATTTGGAGAGATTTCTGTTGACTGCTCGTCAGCTGTCTTTGGCCTACCAATTTTCCTCTTTGGCCTGCCGGTTCCACCAAGTTCGGCCTGCCGATGGTTTCCATTGGCCTATCGATCTTTGGCAGACTTTTCAGCCTACCGAACTGTCCTTAAAATACCATACTTATAACATTCATATCATCATTGCATCATAGATAAACTTACATTATATTTCACATGAACACTTGAGCACAACGATTTCATGCAGTCGTCACCTATCATAAAACTTAACATAAAAGTTAGTAACATTAAAATCATAAATCATATCATATAACATAAATTATTATTAAAATTTCCTTAACATTGTTACTAACTTTATCATAATCCATTACATAAAAATAGGTGGGTGTTACAGTATCCATGTAACTTATGTAAATATTGACAAGCCCAAAGGAAGGCCAATATTTGATAGAATTGGAAACCGTAGATTGCATCCAATTCTAGTTGTTAGAGGACATATATTTCAAAATGGAATTATAAGTAGTTATCAAACGTTGCATTTTCATGGTTAGTCTAATTTCAATATAACTTTAGTAAGTAAAGAAAGGGAAGCTATTATAGAGGATAATATGGATGATCACGCAAATATGGTTGACATGGTCAATGATTTAGAAGAACACTTCTTACACCATCCAAATTTATTTGAGGCAATGATGAATGATGCCAAGACACCCATGTATGAGGGGTATACCAATTTCAGCAAATTGTCCACTTTAGTTGGATTATGAAATTTGAAAGCGTTACGTGGGTAGTCAAATTTTAGTTTCACAAAGCTTTTGGAATTTTTAGGAAGGCTTCTACCAAAGGGTAAGAAATTACCAACTAATATGTATGAGGCTAAGAAGACTTTGAACACTTTAGGAATGGAGTATGAGAAAATTCATGCTTGTGAAAATGATTGTGTCCTTTATAGAAATGAGTATGAGGACAAGAATTATAGTTCGGTTTGTCAACAGGCAAGGTGGAAGAAAGAAAAGGAGCCAAAATGGTAAGAATGCAGTGCCAAAGAAAGTATTATGATACATTCCACTGGTACCACGTTTGAGGAGTTTATTCAGAAACCCAAAACATGCCAAGAATTTGACATTGCATCATGACAAACGGGTCAACAATGGTATGCTTAGACACCCGACAGATTCACCACAATAGAAGACTTTTAAAGCCGATCATCCTGACTTTAGTGTGGATCCAAGATATATACATTTTGCTTTGTCAACATATGGAATGAACCCACATGGTAATATGAGTAGTAGGCAAAGAACTTGGCCCTTAGTACTTGTTAACTACAATCTCCCTCCAAAGATGTGCATGAAGTGGAAGTTTTTAATGTTGTCTTTATTGATTTTGGGTCCTTACCAACTAGGAAATTACATTGATGTATACTTGGCACTGTTAATCGATGACCAAAAAAACTTGTGCGAAAATGGAGTCGAAGTTAGACATGCTTACCGAGAAGAGACGTTCACACTCTATGCAATGTTGATATAGACAATTAACGATTTCTCCGCATATGGCAATTTATTTGGTTATTCGGTAAAGAGTTTTATTAGTTGTCCTATTTGTATGAAGAAAACGTCTCACCAATTGTTGAAGAATGGTAAGAAAACCATTTTTCTTGGTCATAGAAGATGGTTGCCAAGAGATCATCGTTACCACAAACAAAAGAAAGCCTTTGATGCCAATAGCGAAGAAAGACCCTCCTCGTCCTTTGACGGGTGAACAAATACTTGAAATGGTAAAAGATATAAAAGTGGTATTCGGGAAGAGAAAGCGAGGTAAGGATGACCCATCGATTGATGGACAATGGAAAAAAAAGATCACTTTTTTTTTTTTATCTTCCATCCTAGAAGAAACTTTTTGTTTGTCATTGCTTAAACATTGTGCATATTGAGCAAAAAATTTGTGAATCCATAATCAACACTTGACATTTTGGGCAAGACTAAGGATGGTAAAAAAGCGTGATTGGATCTTATGGAAATGGAGATTAGGCCTAATTCGTTTCCTGAGAAAAGAAGGAACCGCACTTACTTACCTCCGGAGAAGAACGCGATATCAAGAGTGGAAAAGGGAAAGCTTTGTGAATGGCTTGCTCCATTAAAGTGCAAAATGACTATTCTTTGAACTTTAAAAGTTGGTGTCGGTGAAGGATTTGAAACTTATTGGCATGAAAACACACGATTATCATATGTTGATGCAACAATTACTACCACTTGCTTTGGAAGGAATTCTAACAAAGGATGTGAGATTTGTAATTACCAAGTTGTGCTTGTTCTTTAATTCAATATGCTCCAAGGTAATTGATCCACTTATGCTAGATTCACTACAATCAGAGTTGGTGCAAACCTTATGCATGCTTCAGAAGTATTTTCCATTGGCATTTTTTGACATCATGATTCATCTAATAGTGCACTTAGTACGTGAAGTTAAGTTATGCAGACTGGTGTATTTGAGATGGATGTACCCATTTGAAAGATATATGAAGGTTTTAAAGGGCTATGTGAAGAACCAAGTTAGGTCAAAAAGATGTATTATAGAAAGTTACATAACTAAGAAATTGGTTGAATTTTGCTCTAAGTACTTGTCTAATGAGGAAAAAATTGGGGTGCTAAAGACTATAAACATAGACGCTAGGGGACTATCTACTGGCAATCCTTCCTCAGTAAATTGAGAGGAGGGAGAGCAAGCTTGTCTTTATGTCTTGCACAATGCTAATGAAGTAGAACCTTTCATTGAGGTGCACATGAACGAATTAAAAAGGCAAACCAAAAAGAGCAAGAAATGAGAAGTGGTTGCAAGATGAATACAACCGGACCTTTCGGTTATGGATTAGAGTACACATCTATGGCAAGTGCTCCATATCACAAGATGAAGGCACGTCACAAGACTTGAAGAACTTAGCTAGAGGAACATCAATGGTAGTTACAAGGTATACATCATATTCTACAAATGGTTACACTTCTACACTCGCAAAAAAGATGAGAAACATCCTGTCTAAAATAGTGGTATGACTCTCCTTGCTGAGGCTATGCATATTGCCCCTGTCAAGAACAAGAATCTGGTATATGAGACCATAAACTACTTTAGTTTTATTAAAGATATTTGGGAACTTAATTATGGGGGATTGCGTATAGCACTTTTTAAGTGCAATTCGGTCGACAATAGCTATGTTAAGGCCGATAATGGTGACATCATGGTGGTTAACTTTAGAAGATTAGGATACAAGAATGATCCCTTCATTATGGCATCACAAGCAATCCAAGTTTTTTACACTACAGATCTTTAAGACATGGAATTGTGTCTAGTCGTCTCGATGAAGCCAAAAGTAGTTATTGACAGTGAAAAAGTTGCTGAGGATTGCACAGACATCCCTTTATTCACAAAGAGATTGCCACCAGTTGAAGAGATAGATGATTTTGAAGATGTTTTTTTGCACTTGCTTCATGAAGATGTGGAATGGATATGTATTGAGGAACCAATGAAAAAAAAAGAAAAAAATGTTAATTTATTTAAATATATTTTTTTGTTTCATTTTTCACTTTTTTAAGGGTTTTGGATATCTATTTATATTTATATTTGTGATACAAACAGGAAAAAGTAAACATTTTGGGCCATTGGATGCTTAACACACAGGCTAATCACCTTGGGCAGAAGAGAAAAACTTATGTAATCGGTGAATTTGACCTTTTTTATTATGGCTTTCCTAAGAAACTGTCGTAAAAAAGCATATTCCATGACGGTTTCTTAAAAAACCGTCATGGAACATTAAGCTTACATGATAGTTTCTTGAAAAATCGCCATATAAGCTTAACCTTACACAACGGTTTTTCAAGAAACCATCGTGTAACATTGAATATTATACGATTTTTTTTAGAAAAATAGTCATGTAATGTGCCAACTAGGGCTTTATATTTTTTGAAAATCGGACACCCCCTGACCATTGTCAAACTCCTCCTTCGCAACTGCTTCTCTCTCTCAAGCTCTCTCTCCTTCCTTCCTCACCGTTGTTGCCTCTCGCCTGTAGTCACTTCTTTCCTTTACATCATCGTCATCGGTAAGTCCTCCCTCTCTTTTTTCTTTCCCTATCCCTCCCCCCTTCCCTCTCCCTCTACCCCATCCCTTCCCCCTCCCCCCCGCTGCCCCTTCCCTTCCCTTCCCCTCCCCTTTGCCCGCCCCCACAGCCCCTTACCCCTCCCCTCTGCCCTGGCCTCCCTTCCCCCTCCCTTTTGCCCCCACCTGTTGCCTCCGCCCCTTCCCCCTCCTTCCCCATTCCCTTCACATTTTAATATGTAATTTTTTAATATGTGAATTTATAATATATGAATTTTTAATATTTTAATTATAATATGTGAATAATAATATATGAATTTATAACATGATGATTTTATAATATGTGGATTTTTTAATATGTGAATTTATAATATGTGAATTTTAATATGCAAATTTTTAATATGTGAATTTATAATATGTGAATTTCTAATATGTGAATTTTTAATATGTGAATTTATAATATGTGAATTTTTAATATATGATTTTTGAATATGTGAATTTATAATATCTGAATTTATAATATGTGAATTTTTAATGTGTGAATTAGAATGGATCATTATTGATTAGAATTGATTATTTGTTTATACTTTTTTAAATAAAATTGTAATTTAACAGTAGTATGTGTGTGTTAGTTTTTGCTTACTTTGAATAGGTAAAATGTCTCGAGAGATCAATAGTGACCACTACGAGGAGGAGTACGAAAAGTGTACTCCATCATCCTCTCAATATAGTAAGAGAAAACAATGTAGTACGTTACAAAGGTGAACCGAATTTGATCCCAACGTAGATTTTGAGCAAAGAGTTACTCTGATGAAAAAAGTTCAACAGATGAAAAAGAAAGATTTAAGAATAAAAGTGACATTTGATTCAAAAGGTCAACTAGAAGGCACACTCGGCCATGAATAAGTAGTTAGATTAGAGTCCTTTGTCGAGAATACATTCCTCTATGGATTAAAGATTAGAGGTCTAAGGATTTAGAACAAGTGAAAGATGTGATTTAGATAGAGATTTACGGAGCTTTCATAGTGGAGGATTGGTATAGAAAAAAGGCTTTGAAGGTTTTTGGCAAATTAGTAAAGCAGTTTAGATCTGACCTCTACGTTACCTTTGTACAGCTATATCTTTCTATTCCAGAGGAGTATGAAAGTGTATATAATTGGCCTTCTACGGTAGTACATTATAATCCCTCTATAAACATTGATGAATAGGAAGCTTTTGTGAGGTATCGACGTTTTGCTAAATTCCAACTGCTATCATCAAACGTAAGAAAAATAAGAGCTGAAAAGGAATACTACTCTCTTGTTTGCTGAGTCGAATATAGAGAGTGCGAGCAATCATTGTTATGTTAATATCTTACTCGTATTATATATATCAATTATTGTATAATTAATACGTTACAAACATAGTGTAATATAGTTAACTAAGACGAGTGTGCCACCAACATGGGAGGAGTTGTGGGAAAAATCACGTCAACCTTCTAATGGACAGTTTAAAAATCCAAGAGTAGCAAAAATTGAGAACTTAATTGTAAGTTTATTGAACTCAAGCTATTAATTTGTAATTTAATACCTATTGAAGGATCTTAAGAATAACATGGTTTTGTTGTTGATTTACAGGATGAGTACATGATGGAACAAAGTCAAGGGAGCTTTCAATCCATTAATAACGATGACATATTGACGAGGGCACTAGGGAAACCAGAACATTTAGAACATGTTCATGGTCAATCGAAGTATATGAAGTAGTCTCAAAACTTCAACCTCTAACTAGGTTCAAAATTGAATTCCCAAATATCAAAGATGTATATGAAAATTACAGAACTGCTAGTCTTATAATCGAGCTCATTTCTTAAGAACGTGCCACGTCAACGGATGATAGTACCTTACAACGCAACAACTTCAAGGCTACCTGTAACCTTCTTGACAATGCATCAGAAGCTCCACAAGCTCTAGAAGTGCAATTGTCACCACATCGCCAAGTGCCTAAATAAGGTCAAGAATGTAGGCTCTTTGTTGAGGTTAGAATTAATGGCAGGTGTGCACTTGTTGCGCTTGGGAAGGCATGGATAGAGAGTCTTCCAACTGATACAATCCATGGAAGACCGTTAGAGGAAGAAAATGTGCGCATTAGCATCACTACAATCAAAGTTAGAATAGCTAAATTGCTTGTTCTGACATTTGAAGCAACAATTGTAGGTGAAGCCGTTGGAAGCTTCGTCGCATGGCCAAAGAGGTTGATTGAAGTCGTCGTAATGATTAAAATGAGTCAAGTGCCTAGCCATGTTCCACAAGATCTAAAGGGAAAGAAATGCCAAAAAAAGAAGAGCTCTACAAAAGCAAGACAATCACAACCTATGGCAAAACAAGAACAACAACAAACCATTGTGAATGAGCCACTGCTTGCACTTAACTTCTCTTTAGTACCTCCAGAATTTCTGCAGTTGGCTTTATACACACACTCCTTTATACACTATGGGTTGACAATTCAATGCCTAATACTAGTAAATGTCACTGGTAATGAATTTCCTATCTATGTGGGGTATGAAGACATTTTCTACTTCATCAACTTTGATTAAATCAAAGCGAACTGTATCATAGTTTACCTCAAGTATTAACTCTTTTCTTAATTCGTAATTTTTAAAATATAGGTAAAGTTTTAAGGTGCTTTCAAATAGTTGACCATATTGTTTTTTATTGTAGTTTTTTGACAAAATATTGTGAACTTTAAGGCAAGGCATAAAATTTCAGCTTCATATCCCCAATGATTATTTCAAGTGCTGCAAGAGACCTACAGAGCGATAGCAGAGAGCGCGCCATGTCATTCCTCCACCTATTAGCTCAAGCACCAAGGGAGAAATTATTCTTTGTGCCTACAACATTGGAGAACATTAGATGTTGGCACTTATTTTAGCATGGAAGGACCAAATATATTTGTTTGATCCCCTCGGACGCCCACCACATGATGATTTTTTATCAGTCACGAGATTGTGAGTATTAATGTTCTCTTATAAATTAACTGTTTTGAGTTTTATATAATTGTATTGTCTATTAATTCATTCAATCATGACACATTGTTCGGGTGCTTAACGATTAGAAGCTTCAAGTAGGAAGCGATGTCACAAACCGACTGAATGAAACGCTATATTCCAGACGTAAGTGTCGAAAACAACAAGGAAACGTAGAATGTGTTTTTTTATTCTACGTTTCATGTGAGATATAATTAATAGTGGTATATAAGCCCTAGGAAAAAAAGATTTTTATATACGTACGGATATAAATGAAGTTAGATTAGACTAGGTACAATTTGTAAAAAGGTTGTCATTTTTAGAGGAGAGTGGATAAACGATTGTGCAAAATAGCCCAAATGTAAATGATCTTGTAAATACCTTGTAATTTCATTATACAAAATTTTTGTATGCAATCAGGGCCTTGTTGTAATGGATAATACATAGGACTAGCCATCCCATGGGAAATCACAAATTTTGGCATTTTTTTGCAATACCAATTTTCCCCGACGATTTTAGGAAAAAATCCATCATGGAAGTGTTGTACATGGACCATCATTCCACGATGTTTTGCTAAAAAACCATTTCATGATGGTTTTTGAAAAAAACCGACATGAAAAAGCTCCTCCCACAATCCCAAATTGGCACCTATTTTGAGGTTTCACGACGATAAAAAAAACCATCATGAAAACTCAATTTTTGTACCATGACTGAAGTTTTCGCAATGGCTTTTTAACCATCGTGAAATTTTTTCATGATGGTATTAAATCGTCATGGAATTGCTAATCTATAGTAGTAACTGGATGTTATTTGGATCTTAATGAGACATTTATTGTATCATCTTTTAGACCGAATTTGATTTCTATTTCTACTTTGGATAAATCTTGTTATTCTTGTTTATTTAGGAATGGAAATTTTAGTTTGTTTCATGATTCAAAATTGATTGGTTATGGTTCTTTGCCAGGCTATGACAATCTTTATTTAATCGATACAATTGCTTCATTTAATGAGTCCTACAATTAAGTACACAAGGTACAATGAGAAAATTAACCAGTGAGAATTTGGTTGCATTATGGCACAAGAGATTAGGTCATTTCTTCAGAAAAAGAATAAAAAGACTTGTTTTAGATGAAATACTAGACCCTTAGATTTTGCAGATATTGATGTTTGTGTTAACTATATAAAGAGGAAACAAACAAACCAATAAAAAGATATTTGAAGCCAATAGAACTTTGGACGTCTTAAAGCATATACATATGGATATCTATGGGCCATTCCCTATAGTTTCTTGGAATGGTCAACAATATTTTATAACAATCATAGACGATTTTTTTGGTTATGGCCATATATATCTCATTCATGAAAAGTCACACTCGTTGGATGTGTTTAAAAATTAAAAGGCTGAAGTTGAGACCAACTTAGCAAAAGAATCAAAAGCATAGATCTGATCATGGTGGTAAGCACTATGGCAGATATGACGGTTCAGGTAAACAACATTTAGGACCATTTGCTAAATTACTAAAGGAATACGGTATCATCACACAGCACACTATGCCAGGTTTGCCCACTATGAATGGTGTTGTTGAAAGATGAAACAGGACATTTAGAGACATGGTGAGGAGGATGATTTCTCATTCGACCTTACCAAAATCACTCATGGAGGAAGCGCTTAAAACTGCAGCATATATCCTTAATAGGGTTCCAACTAAAGCAATTGCCAAAGCCACTTACGAACTTTGGACGGGTAAGAAGGCTAGTTTAAAGCACTTATATATTTAGGGATGTCCAGCTAAGGCAAGGCATTTTATGCCTAATGAAAGGACACTAGACTCAAGAACAGTGAGTTGCTATTTTATTGGATATTCTAAAAGATACAGGGGGTACAAGGTTTATAATCCCACGATTAAATCAATTTTTGAGATGGGAAACTCTCAGTTCTTTGAGGATGTCGAGTCAAGAGAGATACAGTTAAGAACTTTGTCTATGAAGAGGAATAAGTTGATATTCCCATGGATGTTGTTGACATTGATCAGGCTCCAATTCCTAACATTGTTCAAGAAGCAGATAAAAATCAAGACAATGTTGGAGCATCTCCTATTCAAGAATTTGTTCTAGAAGAATAAACTCTACCATCTTAAGAACCTATACCATTAAGAAGATCCACTAGAGAAGGTGAAGTGTGTTGTCAAATGATTATATTATATTTCTCCAAGAACATGAGTTTAACATTGGTATGGTTGAAGATGATCCAATCAACTTTTGTCAAGCCATGGAAAGTTCAAAATTTCAAGAGCGAATTGACACCATGAATGAGGAGATAAAGACTATAAAGGACAATGACATTTTGGATCTTGTCCCATTGCCCGAACGGTACGCAGTGGAATTTTAAAAATTTTAAATCAAACTATTTTTCAAAACACAAGTTTAACATGTTAAATACATAAATTATGATAGATCTTACTAGCCTCTTTGTGAACTAAAAAGCAACTATAATCTATAAAGAGAAGAACGTCATAGAAAAGCCTCAACCAACTGGTCTTCTTTGCTATTCTTTTTCCACGATCGAAGCGTAGGTGGTCACACATTGTACAGTTTTTCCTCCAGTGACTCTCTTTCCAACCTCTTAAGAATACGTAAAACTAAGGTTTTTGATGTTGAATAATAGTTCTTAGGGAGCTTCAGAGTTTCTCAAACTAGAGTACTCACTCTATGCTTCTTAAATGATCTGAATAATGGACAAAACTCACCTCCTATATAAAGTGGTCAAATTTGGTTAAACCTTATTAGATTAGGTCTCAAAATTCTAGTTTAAATCAATTTCTGATGAAAAATGTGTCTAAAATGTGTAAACAGATTATCGCATGATTCGTAAGCTAATCTGGGAGATCGGCTTGCTGAACTTACTTTATCAGTAGGCTGAAGTTTCCCATCGACCTACTAAGCTTACGATAACTTTGATCCTTGAGAATATCTTATTTTCTATCTGATAATCTTAGATAGAGTCTTAGATTAATTCAAATAAACCCACTAGAGAATTTATTTGATTAAAACAATCATATCTAGATAATCCCATAGAAAATAAAATTTTATCCAAATAATTCAACATGTTTATCTTGAATCAATTTTGAAAATTAATTCAACTAATAAATTAACATGAATTATTAAATCCATTCTAATCGAATTTTAACTAATCTAATAATTTAACATAAGTTACCAATATGTAGGAAAAACATGCCGCATTGTTACATGATTTATAATGAGCTAGCAAAAGGGACCCGATGGCCATATATAGTTCAAGCTCCTATAATTATAAAATACAATATCCTGAATGCATATTTTGTGATTATCAACTCTAACGCTGCTCCACTAAAAGCTTAGAGTTGCACTTTCAAACTATATAAAATTATGAAGCTACAATAAGCTAACCACCCATGACACACCTTAATGTGTTACATTTTTATAGGATATTCATAATTGGCTTAAGGATAAATTTCGTTTTACGTTTCTGATTATTTTTATCTTATGTTTCATTATCATACCATTGGAATACTTACTATCCATAGATAATATACCATTCAGTTATATCTATGTATACATATGGTTGAGTGCTCTAGTCTTCCAATTACAAAATAATGTATATAAAATAATATCATTAACTCTACAAAAAGAGCTATTGATTCCATATCTATGAATAATGAGTCTACGTCAATCAAGAGTCATGTCTCTAATGTACTGGTTTGTGCACCATTATAAAGTCGAAATGTCACCCTTTGGTACATCAAAAGACATAAGTGAAGAATATGGGCCCATTAGTCATTTTAGGATTACGACATAACACATATGGTTGTCTAAAGTGAATTGATTTGTACAAATGGAATTATTGACCAAATAAATTTAACTTTTATATCCTGATCCAATACATCGTCATCTATGACAATGCATTGATGTTTCTACTCGCGGAGTCCCACTCCAATGACTAAGACATCTCCCATTAGGGATGTAGACAACATAACAATCTTAGCATGAATAAAGCACCCAACTTTATTCCCTCGATTGTGGATCTTATGATTTAGACCATCACCTTTAAGATTCATGTCTTCTGTATAATCTGTCCATCATATGCACGATTCTTAAAGGTTTAGACCAACAATCTCAGACTTTTGTTTGCTTATCATACATTCAACAGAAATGAACATAAAGAGGACAACATTTGGTATATGAATAATAAATAAACTCTTTATTGATAAAATGTCTCCAAAAATATATTACAACATTTTACTCCTTAGGGCACTATGTCTAACAATCTTCTACTTGAACTAAGTGAGTAAATATGATATATCTTGCATCTCCATAGCCTCCACATGCTTCTCAAAAACTCCTATAATTAGTGTCTTCATGAAATGATCAACTAAATTGTCCTCAGACGTGATTTTGCATACTACAACATGCCCGCCCTCAACGAAGTCCTTTATCACATGATACTTTTAATGAATATGCTTACTCTTCTTATCACAATGCAGTGATACCACCTTATCCATACCACGAGCTACCTCAAGATCCCTAAGGAAATTGCAGAGCTACACTACATCTTTCAAAGCATCACTAGTTACCACATATTCGGCCCCATCGTTGAATCTAAAGTGCAATCTTGCTTAACATTTCTCTAAACAATGGCACCATTGCCTAGAGTAAACACAAAACTAGAAGTCAATCTTCTCAAATCTAGAAAGGATTAGAAATCTAAATCAGTGTATCTTAGAGGTGTTAGATCCTCACCTAAATGCATAAGCATATACCCACGAGTCCTTCTAAGGTACTTAAAAATATCCTTGACCGCAACATAGTGGTTTGGTCCTAGATCCAACTGAAATCGACTTAATATCCCGATCACATAATAAATGTCCAGTTGTGTGCAAAGTATAGCACACATGAGACTACCCACCACCGAGGCATAAGGCACCTTCTTCATGTATTCTCTTTCTTAACTGGACTTTGGTGAGTCTTTCTTAGAAAGAGTAATTCTAAACCTAAATGGTTGCCCACCTTTCTTAGAATTCTGTATTGAATACCTCTCAAGAATTTTATCTATGTATGTACCTTAGGATAAAGCTATCTTTTGGTTCATTTTATCCCAAAAGATCTAGATATCAAGCACATAATTAGCTTCACCCAAGTCTTTCAAGTCAAACTGCTTGATCAACTAAAATTTGCCTGATGAGAATGCCCCAACGTCATTGCCAATTAGCAGAATGTCATCTACATAGAGCAGTAGAAAAACCATCTTCCCATCCTTAATGTGTTTGTAAACACATGGTCCAGCCATATTTTGTTCGAACTCGTAAGTCTTGATCACCTGATCAAATCTTATGTTCCAAGAACGAGAAGCTTGTTTAAGTCCATAAATTGACTTTAGCAGCTTACGGATCTTACCCACTTGACCCTTAGCCTTGAACCCGTCTGGTTACACTATATATATGGACTCATTAAGATAGTTATTCAGAAAGGCTATCTTGACATCCATTTGCCAAATCTCATAATCTGGAGTAGCAGCTATAGATAAGAGAATGCAGATGCACTTAAGCATGACTACAGACAAAAATGTTTCCTAATAATTTATTCCTTCCTTTTACATGTATCCTTTTACACCCTATAGGTTTTACCCTTTTGGGAAGATCCATACGTTCCTAAACTTGATTAGCCTCCGTAGACTTCATCTTTGTATTCATAGCTTTTGTCTAGAGTTTTGAATTAACATCCTCCATAGTCTTTGCATAAGTGTAGGGATCCCTATCATGTTCAACCGATTCAACCAAATAGGTTTCACCATTGAACATATTCCTCTCAGATTGATGCCTGATGCTCCCACTATGCCAAAGCCCCTTAGGTTGTTGTTTGGTCAGTTTTTCTATATTGATTGGATTGGTTTCTACCGAAACCCTCAGAGTGATCGAATCACTCGCTAACTCCTCAAGTACCACCTTACTTTGAGGCTTAAAGTTGTTCATGTAACTTTCCTCAAGGAATGTTGCATTTGTTGAAACCATGACTTTATTTTCTTTTAGGTTATAGAAATAACCCCCTTTAGTCCCTTTTGGATATCCTGCAAACACACAAACTTCTAAACGTGCTTCCAACTTGTTTGCTTCCTTATATAGAACATGAGCGGGACATCCCTGTATGCCAATATGGTTTAAGGATGTCCTACATATCCATAACTCATGAGGAGTTTTAGGAACCGATTTTGAAGGCACATTGTAAAAAAGATAACATGTGGTTTGCAATGTATATTCCTAAAAGGATAAAGGTAATGTCGAATAGCTCATCATGGACCTAACCATGTCTAATAAAGTCATATTCCTTCTCTCAACTAAGTCATTCTGCTATGGAGTGCCCAGCGCAGTCAAATGGTATAAATATCATTCTCTAATAAGTGTCCCAAGAACTCATCGGAGAGGTATTCATCACCTCGATCGAATCAAAGTGTCTTTTTAGGATTACCTAATTGCTTTTCTACTACAGTCTAAAACTCCTTGAACTTGTTAAAACTTCACTTTTCTAATACATTAGGTATACATACCCACATCTTGAGTAATTATTTATAAAAGTGACAAAGTATTCATACCCTCCATGGGCCCTGATGTTCATGAGACAACAAATATCACTATCATAAATTATGGAACCCCTTCGGTCCTATTGGCCTTAGACCCAAGTGGTCTTTTGGTCATTTTTCCCTCTAAACAAGACTCACATTGTGGTATAGATTCCCTCTATGTGACTTAAAGGTCCATCTCTTATCAACTTTGGAATCCTATTTAGGCTAATATGACCTAATCGCATCTCTTATCAACTTTGGAATCCTATTTAGGCTAATATGACCTAATCGCAAATGCCAATGATAAGTCTTATTAGAATGAGAAGCTTAAGTCTTTTAGAGTTACTATCATTAATCTTAGTGTTAAGCAATATGTCTATCTTAGGTTGATAAAATAGAGATTATTTTGCATCCATTCATCACAGATAAAAGATTTGTTTTTAGAATTACTACTTTATTATTAAAAGATACTGAATAAGAGTTTTTAAATAAATAAGCTATAGAAATTAAATTCGTTTTTAGTCTAGGAACATAAAAACAATCTTACAAAACTAAAATCCTATAATTATTAAAATAAAGATGGATGTCTCCCACTACTTTAGCCAATACTAAGGATCCATCGCCCATCCATAACGTAAAGTCTTCATGTAGTAAACTTCTCGTTTCCTTGATGCACGATAGAGAAACAAAAACATGATTAGTTGCTCCAAAATCTGTGATCCAAGTGTCACTTGATTCCTCAACTAAACAAGTTTCAAGAGCTAGAAGTTCACACCTACCTCCTCAAGAAAGGAAGTTCTTGTAATTTTTCTTAATTTGCCTAACTTTCCCAAAAAAAAAAAAACTACAGCTTCTTTAGGTTCTTCTTTTTCTTCTTTTTATTCTTGCCATTTGCCAAAATAAAAGATTTCCTGTTCTTAGCCCTTTGCTTCTTTCCATTCCCTGAATTAGGATTGGAAGCAGATGCAGTCACCAAGTTAGCCACACTACCAACAGGAGTTTCCCTGATCAGATTTTTGAACTCTTGCAACTACTTCATCAATTCAATCAAGCTCACATTCTATCTATTGCTTAAATTATATGATCTCTAAATAGGATAAACTCCTTAGATAGAGTCTCAAAAACCATAGTCATTTGTGATTCGACATTGATATTAACTCCATAGGTCTGAGCCTCAGCAATGTAAACCATGACTAATATTATATGCTCCTTTACAGGAGTCCCTTGTCTTTATTTGCAGTTTAAGAGTTTCCAAAGAGCCCCTTGCTGCTTTGTCAGGGCTTGGCCTACAAATATGTCTTCAAGATTATCTAAGATCTGCTTCGTAGGCTCATAATATTCATGCTGAGCCTACAACATGTTATTCATGCTAGCCATAACATAACAACAGGCTTGAACATTAGCATCTTTCCAGCAATCATACTCTTGGATTTGCTCATTAATAGAATCCTTGGCAGGTTCAAGAGAACACGGTGTTGTCACTACAAATTTCAATTTCTCAAAAGAAAGGACGATATTCAGGTTCCTTTTCTAATCATTGTAATTCTCATCAGTTAACATGTTTTTATCGAGTATCAATGATAAAGCCTTTTTAAACATTTTTATCTACAATAAAGATTCATATACTACATATAAGCAAATATTCCATAATAATTTAGTAAGATAACACAAAGAACTAAACATACAATTATGTTTATGTGTCAAAACCTTGAAAAAATCACAACCTTACAATGCTAATTCCTAACTCAAAATCCAACGAGCCGCCTAGAGGAGACTTTCCAAATTCAATTGAGAACATAGATCCCCTCTAGCTAATATATGCCATTCAAGACCTTTCTAATCTAGCATATATTAATAATCGTTTTCTTTGGCCATTAATTTCATTAACAAAGTTCTTAAGAGAGGTTAATAATAAAATTAATCTTGAGCATAGTTTCAACTATTTTATCCATGATTTATAATTGTTACCTAAGGGTGTACAATGATAAATCCCGCTAAAATAAATTATTCTTCTGGAGATCCACCTCGGTACATGATGAAATCCTTTCCTAGAGGTCGAAACTATCATATGCTACCTATGGACCAACGATGGAGGCATGAAGTCCTCTCTTCGAAAGCCTTCTCCTATTCAATATTTTAAAAGTCAAGGTTTTATATTAACATGTATGAACAATTTTTAATGAGCGACACTCCCTATTCTACATGGCATGTTATCAACAAATACGGTAAATCATATTATATTGCAAACAAGTAAAGCAACATGCAAAGCTACAAGCAATATAATAAATAAAGAGCCATAACATCATTGTTCTATCTTAGAAAAAAAATAAAGGTTAGAAAAGATCAATCGAAACATATTATCGATTCTTCATCTTGTATCTTCTTGTTGTATCCTTCTTCATGTGGCATCCATCTTAAATTCTTCAATCTCATGCAGATCAGAAGGTTTATTTTTTTGGATTATCATAAAATTTCATGTTTCTTAAAATTGTCTCAAAAACAAAATAAAAAACTACACCAAAAAATGCACCTTTTTGAAAAAATTTTGCTCTACTGTCGGCCTGCCAAACTAGAAGTTTCACCTGCTGATATATGACCATCGGCCTATCAAACTGATGGGTTTGGCTTGCCGATCAAGCTGAACCAGTATTTTTCCATAAAAAAAGTTTTTAAGCAATTTTGCAATCTTATTTACACCAATTCAAAAATATAAAAATTTATAAACACAGAAAAATAATGGAACTCTATCATCTTCATCTTCTAGATCTGTCTTTACTTTGAATCATTATTTAATTATAAAATTTTATAAATTTACAATTAAAATAATAATTCCTAGATGGTGATGATAGACCACCATCTAATTACATGAAAAAGATATATTCACATTTTAATCTCTAAGGAACCATAACAGGCACAAAATAATTAATTAATAAATAATTAAAGAGAAATTTAATCAACCATAATTAATTAATAAACATTCACCACATGACCTTATGACAACATTTAATTATATAGAAAACCTACAGTGCTAGCCCTCTAAAAAATTAAATTCAAGTATAAGAGAGTATAAGATCACATAATTTATGTATATAGTATGATCACAGCTTGAAAATCAATGCAGAAACCTACCTCTGATACCAATTGTTAGAAAAACAGTACACAACAGAATTTTAAAAATTTTGAATCAGAGTATTTTCTAAAACACAAGTTTAATATGCAAATTTTAAATTAGAGTATTCTCCAAAACATCCCAAAAGTGCCTCAACCAATTGGTCTTCTTTGCGATTCTCTATCCACGATTAGAGTATGGATGGTCATTCATCGTACAACTTTTCCTCTGGTGACTCTCCTTTCGACCATTTGAGAATACTTAGAGCTAAGGTTTTTAATGTTGAACAATAGTTCTCAGGTAGTTTTAGAGTTTCTCAAACTAGAGTACTTATGTTATGCTTCTCAAATGATCTAGATAACTGAGAAAACTCACCCCTATTTATAGTGGTTGAATTTGGGGTTAAACCTTATCAGATTATACCTCAAAATTGAGAATGGATCTTCTTTTGATGAAAAACATATACAGACTATCACACAATCAATAGGCTGATATGGAAGATCGGCCAACCGAACTTACTCTATCAATAGGCTGAAGTTTCCTATCAGTTTGTTGAACTTATGATAATTTTGATCCCTAAGAATATCATATTTTTCATGAGAGAATTTTAGATAGAGCCTCCGTTTTAATTCAAATAACTTCATAAAAAAGTTATCTGATTAAAACAGCCATATCTGGATAATCCCATAGAAAATAAAATATTATCCAAATAATTCAACATGTTTATCTTGAATCAATTTAGAAAATTAATTCAACCAATTAACTAATATGAATTATTAAATCCATTCTTATCGAATTTCAACCATTCTAATAATTTAACATAAGTTGCCAATACATAGGAAAAACATGCCTTATCATTACAGGATTTATAATGAGCTAACAAAGAGGACCCAATAGACATATATAGTTCAAGTTCCTATAATTAAAAAATATAATATCCCATATACATATTTTATAATTATCAGTTCTAACACTACTCCACTAAAAGCTTGGAGCTACACTTTGAACTATATAAAATTATGAAGCTTTAAAAAGCTAACCATCCATGACATACCATAATGTGTTACATTTCCATAGGATATCCATAATAGGCTTAAGGATAAATCTTGATTTACCTTCCCGATTATTTTTTTCTTATGTTCTAATATCTTAGATACGTATTTTATAATTATCAACACTAATACTACTCCACGAAAATCTTAGAGCTGTACTCTCAAACTATATAAAATTATGATGCTTTAATAAGCTAACCGTCGATGGCATACTATAATGTGTTACATCCCTATAGGATATTCATAATTTGCTTAAGGATAAATGTCATTTACCTTCCTAATTATTTTTATCTTATGTTCCATTATCACACCATCAGAATACTAACTATCCATAGATAGTATACCATTTGGTTACACCTATTTGTGCAAATTGTTGAGCACTTTAGTCTTCTAATTATAGAATAATGTATATAAGAGAATATCATTAACTCTACAAAAAGAGCTATGGATTTTATGTCTATGAATAATGAGTCTACGTCAATCAGGAGTCATGTCTCCAACATACCGGTATGTATACCATCATAAAGTCAGGATGTCACCTTTTTGGTACATCGTATGACATAAGTCAAGAATACAGGTCCATTAATCATTTCAAGATTAAGACACAATACATATGATTGTCTAAAGTAAATTGATTTGTACAAATGAAATTATTAACCAAATCAATTTAACTTTTACATTCTAATCTAATACATCGTCACCTATGACAATGCACTAATGTTTCTATTCACGGAGTCCCACTCCAATGACCAAGACAAGCTATCTTCTGTTAAGGATATAGACAACATAACAATCTGAGCATGAATAAAACCAACTCTATTCCCTCGATTATAGATCTTATGATTTAGATTATCACCTTTAAAATTCATGTCTTTTGCATAATCTGTCCATCATATGCATGATTCTTAAACGTTTAGACTGACGGTCTCAACTTTTGTTTGCTTCTCATACATTCAATAGAAATGAACATAAAGAGGACAACCTTTGGTATATGAATATTAAATAAACTCTTTATTGATAAATGTCTCCTAAAACATATTACAACATTTTACTCCTTAGGGCACTATGTCTAATAGAAGGAGCAAAACCTATTAGTTGCAAATGGATATTTGAGACCAAGAGTGATTTGAAAGGCGATATGGAGAGGTAAAATGTAACACCCGAGATTTTTAATGCATTAAAAATGCATTAATTTAAGGATTAAGTAAGATAAAAAGTACGGTTTAATGAAAAATACTATATAATAAGATGGAAAATTATACAATATTAGAGCAATGCAGTATAAGAATTGGATTGTGTGGACCACAATTTCTTTTTACACTTTTATAAAAAGAAAAGAAAAGAAAAAAAAAGGAAAAAATCAGAAAAATCTCTCAAAATTTGGGTCTCTCTCTCTCTACTTTCTCTCTCTAAAATTCTCTCCTCAAATCTCGTTCGAGATTTCGGCATCCGTTTTTCAGCACCTCCCGCACCAATGGAAAGCTCTCAACGAGCTGAGTCTAACGAGGTGCCGTGCCGCCCAAAACGCCACCGGAGGAGGCCACACGCGCCGCCCAAAATGGCGGCGAAACCCATTTCTTTTCGATGAGATATCTTCGCCATCCGACGTCCGATCGACATGATTCTTGTTCCTACACGACCACCGTGATGAGAGGAACAAAACCCACCCTTGGTGGCAACTCAACAACGGCCGGATTGCTCCGCCCGCCTATCGCCGTCGTGCGCCGCTGCCCCCACAGTGGAACTCCTCCTTGCTGGAGGAGGTGGCCGACACCACCCCTCCCAATGGGTTTAGAGGATCAAGGGGAGTAAAACCCCTCGATCAATTGCACGAAAGGAGCCCATTTCGCCAGAGAACGGCCAAGCCACCGTCAACTGCTGCGGGAGCCTCCGTTTTGACTCTTCCCAGCCACATTTCTTCAAATTGAGTGAGGGGAAATGCTCATAGGAGGATGGGTAGCAAATCCCCCAAGCCAATTTTGGGCTACTGTCGCCGGACGACTGAAATTAGAGCGCCGATTTTGGCCATGAAACCCATCCTCGATTGGAGCAGATAGAGGCAGAATTAGGCAAAATTGACACCGCCATTGGACTCAGAAGGGTCAATTAAGGGGGGATAGGCCCGAGCCCAGCTGCTAACGGACCCCGATTGACGTCGATCAACGTCGGTCAAAGTCGGTCAACGGTGGTCAACAGTCGGTCAACGGTCGGTCAACGTCAATTTAAGATTTTGTGATCCGGACCTCCGATTGAAGATCCGAGACCGCCTCCCGTCTCGTTTTGATGCTCTGAACGCAATGGTGACCTCTATTTGAGCGAATTCTACTCTGATAAAAATTGTTCGGTACTAACTGCACATAGATCGAGGCAATTCAAGCAGCAGTATCGGAGTCCAGAATGATAGTTTCAAGAATGTATGATCTCCAGGAAGCATTCCTAGCCATTCATGGTCACTCGAGGAGCACTGCAGAGGATGCTTCGTATATTGTAGATGCAGCGAGATACAACTGGATCTGCTTAGCTTGGAGTTCAAGTAAGTAGGAATCTCGCTTACAGTATGAACTGTTTTAGAATTAATTATTTTAGATGCTTTCATAAAAAGTTATGAAATGCATGATTAGTGATTGTTACATTATTTTATGTCAGAATGAGTTTTATAACGTTACAAGGTGACGAAAAACTCGTTAAGGGTAAAATCATCATTATCAAGGAAACGGCTAGAACGGAGTCGAACACTCCGATTTAGCATAACGTTATTAGATGAAAAATGTTCCGTAATACGTTAAGTAACGTAATCGTCATGTAAGACGGGAGATTTAATAAGGGATGTTTAAGTAAACGAGGAGGTAACCGATGGCTTACAAAGTTAAAAGGAAATGTAACCCCGGTGGGTTACAAGGCTAATTGAAGGAAAGGTAAACTGATGGTTTATAATGTTAAGTAAAGAGAACGGTAGACTGATAGTATACCAAGTTATGAAAAAGAAAAGAATGGTTAATGTTTATGTTTTATTATCAATCGAGTAGATTGATAATAAAGAAAGTTAATTAATAAGTCGGCTGTCGTATGATCAGTACACAAAAGCCGACCAATGGAAGGAAAAGGAACGAGAAAAGGAACAGAATAGAGAACGCTAGAGCATAGTTCATGTAAGTTTCAAATCTCACCTACAACATGAAATAAATGATTTTTTTAATGCTTATTTATATAATTTGCAAATGAGTTTGCAATTATTATGCAAGTTTTTTTTTTAAGTATGTTTGCATTTATTATGCAAAAATGTTTTAAAGTTCAAGAAAAAGATTTGCAATGAATTTGCAATCGTTATGTTAAAGGTTTATTGCATATTGATATGCATAACATTTCATAAAAGTTCAAGTTATGATTTTTAAAGTATTGAAAGTGTGTTTTGCATTATGACAATGCATAATGTTTTATAGTTTAAGTTATAAGTTTCATGATGCATTTGCTATGCAGTAAGTTGCATTTATTGTACAATAAGTTTTAAAATAAAAGTTATAATTTGCAAAATGTGATTGCGTTATATGATGTATTTGTGATACAATAAGTTGCATTTGTGATGCAATAAATTTCAAAATACAAATTATGATTAGCAAAATGTGTTTGCATTTTATGTTGCATTTGTTATGCCATGAGTTGCATTTATTATGCAATAGGTTTTATAGTAGAAGCTATGAATTGCAAGTGTGTTTGCATATGATGTGATTGCATTTGAAATGCTCACTAAAGTTAATAAGAAGGTAACGTAAAGATAAAAAGAAAATGTCGTACCAGCCTCTTTGTTATGAGGTAATGAAAGTAAAATTAAAGTTTGACCTCCTAAAGGTGAAGTACAAGACCTCAATGTTTGATGGTCTCAAGTCTTCCACAAGGGAAGCATCATGTATATGATCTCATGATTAATGAGTTGGTACGAACACTAAAGTAAAGTAAGGAAAAAGGAAGGTTATAAGATAAAGAAAGTTAAAGAACAAGGATAAAGGTTGAGAAAGAAATGAATATTTAAGTTTATAGAATGTTCATAAAATGCTCATAATTGAAGTTAATAATTGAGCATAAATGGAGTTATGCATTTTCATGTTGCTTGAATGCCTTTTTTATGAAATGTTTATATGTTTTGTGATGAAAGACATTAAGAGAAAAGGTTTTACATTAAATGTTTATGAAAAACATTTCATGTTTTCAAGAAAAGGTTTATGAACAACGTTTTAAGAAATGTTTTGCGAAAAACGTTTATGAAAAACGTTTCAGAAATGTTTTATGGAAAATGTTTATGAAAAACGTTTTCAGAAATGTTTATAGAAAACGTTCATGAAGAACGTTTCAAGAGAAAGGTTTTCATGAGAAAAGTTTTAAAGCATGATTAAATGCTTTGTAAGTTTATGTTTGAACTTACTGAGCGAAAGCTCATTAAAAGTTTTTCATGCTGTAGGTAATATATGGGTGACCAATAGGACCCGTTAGAATAGCAGGGTGCTACGGAAGACAGATGCGAAGATTTGGGTATGGATACCATCACTGTTTGCTTCCGCTATGCAAAGAAAATGTTTTCCACAATTTAATGTTGTGTTTTCAAAGTTTTAAGAAAATCAGAGTTCTAAGAATTGTATTCAAAGTTTTAAGATACGGTTTACGAACTGTTGTATGTAATTATAAAATAAAGTTTTAAGCTATGATTTAATAATGGTTTCTTATTAAGTTTTGAGAAACGATTTGAAATGATTTTAAGGGCAAGTATTGAGCGATGTCTCAACTTGAAATGCGACAGAGGTCGTATCAGTTTTAAAGAACGTTTAAAGAAAAAAAAAATTATTTCAGTATTTTTCTTACTAAGTAAGTAAGATTACTGTTTATAAAACGATGTTTAAGTAAGTACAGTGACTACTCGAAAAGGTGGGTCGTCGCAGGTGGTATCAGAGTAGTATCCTGCCATCCCATTTCACACTGTCATATGTCCGCTACACCATAGCTCAAGTAAGTAAGTTATGTTAAGTAGAAAGAAAAGTTAGAATATAACGAATACGTGTTATTGTTGGGCGTAGCCTTTGATATCGGCACACCTAGATAAGCAACGAGAAGGCAAAGGTCAAAGGATGAACGTGATGATATATGCTAGAATGTTCTCGCAAGTCGACAGTAGTTGTCTTCTATTAGCGATGTCAAGTCAACGATGACCAAACATAGTCAATGATGGTCAACAGATGACCGACGCCTCAAAATCATGAAGATGAGCTTGTGACACATTATGATGTTTAGGCGCACAATGGTGTCTCCGTAGGAGCAAATATTACTCTGTTGGAGTTATTCTGTATTGGCTACACGTATAACGAGAAAAAGTGGATCAAGATAACAGAATAATGAAGGTCTAAAGTGATTTTCAGTGCTCTATAGAACGAGAGTGCCTGAGAGCAACTTGACGTTAGATGACTAATTATGTGATTTGATCGAGCTTAAGCACTCCTTCGCTGAGCTGAGACATACGAATAGCTCATAACTGCCCTGATGGGAAATACGATCAAGACAACGATGCCCAATCTAGCAGCAGAAACCTCACAGATTGGAGAATGAAAGCTGGAAATTTATACGTTATGAGGAAAATTATGGCAAAATGTCATTCTCTAATGGATATAGACCAAAAATTATGGATTTTGTGGTCGGATGACCCTAATCTTCAAATAGAAATAAAGAGATTAGAATGGAAATGAACCATATTTCTGAGAATAGCATTCAAATGTAGAATGCTAAACCTTTAAATGAATGGAAACTGCATTGAAATGTTGGAAGATCCGAGTTGTGCAGCAAAAGTGTGGTATACAATTTAAAAGAATATGTCAAGAACATGATGAAAATTGTTGAAGTTTCAAGATGAAGGCACAGTATTAGTGAAAAAGTAGTGACCAAGGAAACATTTTAAGAACAAAAAAGGATGATAAAGGAGATGAACTACCTATGAAGGTACTAATTTTTTAGGACGAAAATTGTTAAGGAGGGTAGATTGTAACACCCGAGATTTTTAATGCATTAAAAATGCATTAAATTAAGGATTAAGTAAGATGAAAAGTACAGTTTAATAAAAAATATTGTATAATAAGATGAAAAATTATACAGTATTAGAGCAATGCAATATAAGAATTGGATTGTATGGACCATAATTTCTTTTTATACTTTTATAAAAAGAAAAGAAAAGAAAAAAAAAAGGAAAAAATCAGAAAAATCTCTCAAAATTTAGGTCTCTCTCTCTCTCTACTTTCTCTCTATAGAATTCTCTCTTTCTCCTCAAATCTCGTTCGAGATTCTAGCATCCGTTTTTCGACACCTCCCACACCAATGGAAAGCTCTCGATGAGCTGAGTCCAACGAGGTGCCGTGCCTCCCTAAACGCCACCGGAGGAGGCCATACGCGCCACCCAAAGTGGCAGCGAAACCCATTTCTTTTCGACGAGATATCTTCGCCGTCCGACGTTCGATCGACGTGATTCTTGTCCCTACACGACCACCGTGATGAGATGAACAAAACCCACCCTTGGTGGCAGCTCAACAACGTCTGGATTGCTCCGCCCGCCTATCGCCACCGTGCACCGCTGCCCCCACAGTGGAACTCCTCCCTGCCAGAGGAGGTGGCTGACACCACCCCTACCAATGGGTTTAGAGGATCAAGGGGAGTAAAACCCCTCGATCAATTGCACAGAAGGAGCCCATTTCACCGGAGAACGGCCAAAGCTGCCGTCAACCGCCGCAGGAGCCTCCGTTTTGACTCTTCCCAGCCACATTTCTTCAAATTGAGTAAGGGGAAATGCTCATAGGAGGATGGGTAGCAAATCCCCCAAGCCAATTTTGGGCTACCGTCGCCGGACGACCGAAATCAGAGTGCCGACTTTGGCCGTGAAACCCATCCTCGATTGGAGCAGATAGAGGCAGAATTAGGCAAAATTGACACCTCTATTGGACTCAGAAGGGTCAATTTAGGGGGGGTAAGCCCGAGCCCAGCTGCTAACGGACCCCGATTGATGCCGGTCAACATCGGTCAAAGTCGGTCAATGGTGGTCAACCACCGGTCAACGGTCGGTCAACGCCAATTTAGGATTTTGTGATCCGGACCTCCGATCGAAGATCCGAGACCGCCTCCCGACTCGTTTCGACACTCTGAACGTAATGGTGACCTCTGTTTGAGCTAATTCTACTCCGATGAAATTTTTTTGGTACCGACTGCACGTGGATCGAGGCGATTCAAATAGTAGTATCGGAGTCCAGAATGATAGTCTCAAGAATGTATGATCTCCAAGAAGCATTCCTAGCCATTCATGGTCACTCGAGGAGCACTATAGAGGATGCTTCACATACTGTAGATGCAGCGAGATACAACTGGATATGCTTAGCTTGGAGTTCAAGTAAGTAGGAATCTTGCTTATAGTATGAATTGTTTTAGAATAAATTATTTTAGATGCTTTCATAAAAAGTTATGAAATGCATGATTAGTGATTGTTACACTATTTTATGTGAGAATGAGTTTTATAACGTTACAAGGTGACGAAAAACTCGTTAAGGGTAAAATCGTCATTATCAAGGAAACGGCTAGAACGGAGTTGAACACTCTGATTTAGCATAATGTTATTAGACAAAAAATGTTTCGTAATACGTTAAGTAACATAACGGTCATGTGAGATCAAAGATTTAACAAGGGATGTTTAAGTAAACGAGAGGTAACCGATGGGTTACAAAGTTAAAAGGAAATGTAACTCCAGTGGGTTACAAGGCTAATTGAAGGAAAGGTAAACTGATGGTTTATAAGGTTGAGTAAAGAGAACGGTAGACTGATAGTATACCAAGTTATGAAAAAGGAAAAGAATGGTTAATGTTTACGTTTTATTATCAATCGAGTGGATTGATAATAAAGAAAGTTAATTAATAAGTCGGCTGTCGTATGATCAGGACACAAAAGCCAACCAATGGAAGGAAAAGGAACGAGAAAAGGAACGGAATAGAGAATGCTAGAGCATAGTTCAGGTAAGTTTCAAATCTCACCTACAGCATGAAATAAATGATTTTTTAAATGCTTATTTATATAATTTGCAAATGAGTTTGCAATTATTATGCAAGTTTTTTTTTTAAGTATGTTTGCATTTATTATGCAAAAATGTTTTAAAGTTCAAGAAAAAGATTTGCAATGAATTTGCAATCGTTATGTTAAAGGTTTATTTGCGTATTGATATGCATAACATTTCATAAAAGTTCAAGTTATGATTTTTAAAGTATTGAAAGTGTGTTTTGCATTATGGCAATGCATAATGTTTTATAGTTTAAGTTATAAGTTTCATGATGCATTTGCTATGCAATAAGTTGCATTTATTGTGCAATAAGTTTTAAAATAAAAGTTATAATTTGCAAAATGTGATTGCGTTATATGATGTGTTTGTGATACAATAAGTTGCATTTGTGATGCAATAAATTTCAGAATAAAAATTATGATTAGCAAAATGTGTTTGCATTTTATGTTGCATTTGTTATGCCATGAGTTGCATTTATTATGCAATAGGTTTTATAGTACAAGCTATGTATTGCATATGATGTGATTGCATTTGAAATGCTCACTAAAGTTAATAAGAATGTAATGTAAAGATAAAAAGAATGTGTCGTACCAGCCTCTTTGTTATGAGGTAATGAAAGTAAAATTAAAGTTTGACCTCCTAAAGGTGAGGTACAAGACCTCAATGTTTGATGGTCTCAAGTCTTCCACAAGGGAAGCATCATGTATATGATCTCATGATTAATGAGTTGGTACGAACACTAAAGTATAGTATGGAAAAAGGAAGATTATAAGATAAAGAAAGTTAAGGAACAAGAATAATGGTTGAGAATGAAAGGAATATTTAAGTTTATAGAATGTTCATAAAATGCTCATAATTGAAGTTAATAATTGAGCATAAATGGAGTCATGCATTCTCATGTTGCTTGAATGCCTTTTTTATGAAATGTTTATATGTTTTGTGATGAAAGACATTAAGAGAAAAGGTTTTACATTAAATGTTTATGAAAAACATTTCATGTTTTCAAGAAAAGGTTTATGAACGACGTTTTAAGAAAAAACGTTTAAGAATTTTTTTACGAAAAACGTTTATGAAAAACGTTTCAAAAATGTTTTATGAAAAACGCTTATGAAAAACGTTTTCAGAAATGTTTATGGAAAACGTTCATGAAGAATGTTTTAAGAGAAAGGTTTTCATGAGAAAAGTTTTAAAGCATGATTAAATGCTTTGTGAGTTTATGTTTGAACTTACTGAGCGAAAGCTCATTAAAAGTTTTTCATGCTGTAGGTAATATATGGGTGACCAATAGGACCCGTTAGAATAGCGGGGTGTTGCGAAAGACAGATGCGAAGATTTGGGTATGGATACCATCACTGTTTTCTTCCGCTATGCAAAGAAAATGTTTTCCACTATTTAATATAGTGTTTTCAAAGTTTTAAGAAAATCAGAGTTCTAAGAATTGTATTCAAAGTTTTAAGACACAGTTTACGAACTGTTGTATGTATTTATAAAGTAAAGTTTTAAGCTGTGATTTAATAATGGTTCTTATTAAGTTTTAAGAAATGATTTGAAATGATTTTAAGGGCAAGTGTTGAGCGATGTCTCAACTTGAAATGCGACAGAGGTTGCATCAGTTTTAAAGAATGTTTAAAGAAAAAAAAATTATTTCAGTATTTTCTTACTAAGTAAGTAAGATTACTGTTTATGAAACGATGTTTAAATAAGTAAAGTGACTGCCCGAAAAGGCGGTTCGTCACATAAAAGCTCATTTTGTTGTGAAGGGCTTCACACAGAAAGAATGTGTCAATTATAATGAGACTTTCTCTTTGGTTTCATCGAAAGACTCTTATAGGACTATAATGGCACTTATGTTGGGAGATGCAAAGAAGGTTTGCAAGTTAAAGAAATCCATCTATGGGCTAAAGAAGCTTTTGTCAGTGGTATTACAAATTTCATCAAGTTATCATCTCGTTTGGTTTTGAGATGAATATGGTAGATGATTGTATATACCACAAGTTTAGTAGGAGTATGTATATCTTTTTGGTTTTATATGTCGTTGACATTCTCCTTACCAGCAACGATATAGACTTATTGCATGAAAGTAAGAGATTTCTATTAAAGAAATTTGAGATGAAGGATCTTTGTGGCGCCTTTTTTGTGTTAGGTATATAGATACACTAGGATCGCTCTTGGGGTATTCTTGAATTATCACAAAAAGACTATATCGAAAAGGCTCTTAAATGATATAGCATGCATGATTGCAATCCAGATAATACCCTGTGGCTAAGGGAGAAAAGTTTAGTCTAAATCAATGCCCCAAGAATTATTTTGAGATTCAGGAAATGTAGAAGATTCCTTATGTTGGAAACACGGTAAGCAGCGGAATTTTAAAATTTTATATTAGAGTAATTTCTAAAACACAAGTTTGACATGTTATATTTATAAATTAAACAGATCTTACTAACCTTTTTGTGAAGAACCTCTGCAGCCTGTGAAGAGAAGTAACGTTCCAGAAAAGCCTCAACCAACTGGTCTTCTTTGCTATTCTCTATCCACAACCGGAGTGAGTGTGGGCTCACACGTACAGCTCTTCCACCAGTGACTCTCCTTCCAACCAATAGAGAGAACCCAAAGCTATTGTTCGTGATTTGTGAACTAAAGCTCTCAAGGAGTTTTCAGATGCCCACTAGAAGAGTATCACTCTTAATCTCTCAAATTGATCTTTATTGATCTGTTTTGATCTGAGTAAATCATGAGACTCACTCCCTTTATATAGCCATTGGTCCAGGGGTCAGTCCTTATCAGATTAGCTCTTAAAAACTCGAAACAAAATCAAGTTTAGATCAATATCTGATAAGATCCGCATGAAAACGTGTAATCTTATCTCTCGTTGATCGGCAGGCCGAACTCCCGAGAAAAAAAAAATCACCGCGAATATTTTATTTTCCACCCGACATTCTAAAGGATAAAGTCTTAGTTTTGATTCAAATAACCCAATAGAGAAGTTATCTGATCAAAACAAACTTTATCAAGACAATCTCTAAGAAAATAAATCAATTCACAAAAATTCTACAAGTTTATCTTGATCTAATTTATCCAAAATTAAATCAACCGATAAACAGAAAAGAATTATCTGATCGCAATAATTCAACAAGTTTATCTTGAACTAACTTTTTACAAAATTAATTCAACAGATAAACATACATGAATTATTTGATTCTTACAAATTTTAAACCAATCTGATAAATCCGACATAAGTCACCAATTATTGGAAAAGCACGCCGTGTCGTTACAGGATTTTGTGAGCTAGCAAAGGGGACCAAAATAGACCTATAAAATTCAAGCTCATGATAATTATGAAACCCAATATCCCAGATATACAATTCATAATTATCAACTCCAACGCTACTCCACTAAAAGCTTGGAGCTGCACTCTCGAACTTTATAGAATTACGAAGCTCGTATAGCTAAGTCTCCATAACATATCATAGTGTATCGTATCCCCATATGATAATCCATAATTGGCTTAAGGACAAGTTCTGTCTTACCTTCTCGATTATTTTTATCTTACATTCCATTGTCTCACCATTAGAAAACTTACCATCCAAAGATAGTATACCATTCGGTTACACCTATGTATCCAAATAGTTGAGCGCTCTAGTTTTCCAATTACAGGACAACACATATAAGAGGATATCATTACTCCTAAAGAGGAGCTATGGATTCCATATCTATGAATAACAATTCTATGCCATCAAGAGTCATGCCTCCAACGTACCGGCATGCATACCACTATTGAGATGTGGAAGTCACCCATTGGTACATCAAAAGACACAAGCCAAGACAACGGGCCCACTATTCATCTCAGGATTAAGATACAATACAAATGATTGTCTAAAGTGAATCGATTTGCCAAGATAGAATTATTAATCCAAATCAATTCACTTTATGTCCCGATCCAACACATCGTCACCTATGACAACATGCCAATGTTTCTATTCACGAAGTCCAACTCCGATGGCCAAGACAAACCATCTCCCAAAAGGGATATAGACAACATAACAATCTTTACATGAATAAAGCGCCCAACTTTATTCCCTCGATTACGGATCATATGTTTTAGACCGTCACCTTAAGAATCGTGTCTTCCGCATAATCAGTCCATCATATGCCCAATTCTTAAGATTTAGACTGACAGTCTTAGACTACTATTTGCTTATCATACATTCATTGAATATGAACGTAAAGAGGACAAGATTTAGTATATATAAATAAATAAATTCTTTATTGATAAAAATGTCTCCAAAAACGTATTACATTTTTACTCCTTAGGGCATACATGTCTAACAATCTCCCACTTGCACTAAGTGAGTAAATACAGCAAATTTTGCATCCCTATAGCTTCCACATGCCTCTCGAAGACTCTCCTAGTAAGTGTCTTCGTAAATGGATCAGCTAAATTGTCCTCTGACGTGATCTTGCACACCGTGACATGCCCGCCCTCAACGAAGTCCTTTATCACATGATACTTTCGATCAATATGCTTACTCTTCTTGTGAAATCTTGGTTCCTTAGCATTAGCTACCACTGCAGTGTTATCACAGTATAGTGATACTGCTTTATCGATACCAGGAACTACCTCAAGATCTCCAAGGAACTTGCAGAGCCACACTACTTCTTTCGAAGGATCACTAGCCTCCACATTCTTGGCCTCCATCATTGAATCCAAAGTGCAATCTTGCTTCACACTTCTCCAACTGATGGCACCGTTGCTTAGAGTAAACACAAACCCCGAAGTTGATTTCCAAGAATCCAGACAGGATTGAAAATCTGAATCAGTGTATCCTAGAGGAGTTAAATCCTCACCCGAGTACACAAGCATATACCCTCGAGTCATTCTCAGGTACTTGAAAATATGCTTTACCGCAACCCAATGGTTCGGTCCTGGATCCGCCTGAAATCGACTTACAATCCCGACCGCATAGCTAATATCCAGTCGTGTGCAAAGCATGGCATACATGAGACTACCCACTACCGAAGCATAAGGCACCTTCTTCATGTATTCTCTTTCTTCATAAGACTTTGGAGAGTCTTTCTTAGAAAGAGTAATTCCAGACCTAGATGGTTGCCCACCTTTCTTGGAATCCTGCATTGCAAACCTCCTGAGAATTTTATCTATGTAGCTGGCTTGTGACAAAGCTATCATTTTGTTCTTCCTATCCTGAAAGATCTGGATACCGAGAACAAAATTAGCCTCACCCAAGTCCTTCATGTCAAACTGCTTAGTCAACTATAATTTGATCGATGACAAGCCCCAATGTCATTGCCAATTAGCAGAATATCATCCACATAGAGCAATAGAAAAACCACCTTTCCATCCTCAATGTGTTTGTAAACACATGATTCGTTCACATTTTGTGTGAACCCATAAGTCTTAAGCACTTGATCAAATCTTATGTTCCAAGAACAGGAAGCCTACTTAAGTCTACAAATTGACTTTAGCAGCTTACATACCTTAACCTCTTGACCCGCGACCTTGAACCCGTCTGGTTGTTCCATATAAATAGACCCATCAAGATAGCCATTTAGAAAAGCCATCTTGACATCCATCTATCAAATCTTGTAGTCGAGAGCGGCATCTATGGACAAGAGAATCCGGATGGACTTAAGCATGGCTACAGGCGAAAAGGTTTCCTCATAATTGATTCCTTCCTTTTGCGTATAGCCCTTAGCTACCAGTCTAGCCTTAAAGGTTTCAATCTTTCCATCCACTCCTCTTTTCCTCTTGTAGATCCACTTACACCCTATGGGTTTTACCCCTTCAGGAAGATCCACAAGCTCCCAGACCTGATTAGTCTCCATAGACTTCATCTATATGTTCATGGTCTCTATCCAAAGTTTTGAATCATCATCCTCCATAGCTTCTGCATAAGTATAAGGATCCCTATCATGTTCATCCGGTTCAGCCAAAAAGACCTCCCCATTGAAAATATACCTTTTAGGTTGACGCTCGATCTGTAACACCCACCTATTTTTATGTAATGAATTATGTTAAGTTAGTAAAGACGTTAATAATATTTTATTAATAAATTATGTTATATGTTATGAAATATGCTTTAAATGTTACTAACTTTTTATGTCAAGTTTTATGACAGGTGATGACCGCTTGGAATCGTTGTGCTCAAGTGTTCATGATTATTTTAATGAATGTTTAATTATGATGCATGATGAATTGAATGTTTTAATCTGTGGCATTTAAGGATAGTTCGATAGGCCAAACTTTTAAGTTCGGCAGGCCAAACAGACTGCCAAAGATCGGTAGGCCGAAGAAATCAATCGGCAGGTTGAACTTGGTAGAATTGGCAGGCCGAAGAGGAAAATCGGCAGGCCGACCATGGCTGACGAGTAGTCAGTAGAAATCTCTCCAAATATATGGTTGAGTTAATTATGTTACTTGGGTGATTTATTGTGATTAATTAGCATATTAATGGAATAATTTTATCAGTTAAGGAAATAAGGGGTTTGACTTTGCATTGATTTGTGTTATTTTAAATGGTTTCCTATTTTAAGAGGGCAAAATATGGTAAGATGTGATGATTTGCTTGACTTTCTTTTTTCTTCTCTACTTCCTTCACGCTTTGGGCTATCAAACAGTCAGAAATCCTAACTTAATGAAGGGAATTGAATTCCCATCAATTATGCTCACTATGTTAAAATTTTTAACGTTCCTTTTTCATCATTTTTCTTTCTCATTCTCACGTTTCTCTCTCTCAAAATTCTGAGACGTTTGTCTTTTCTCTTCCTCTTCTCTTCTCCACGCATTCCATTCCTTCTCTCTCAAAAATTTTCTGCAAGAAAATTGAAAAAAAAAGTTATATTTCGTTGATTAAATTCAAGGGTTTGAGAAGAAATTTCAAGGTAAGAACTCAGTTTTTCTTTGTGTTTTTGAAAAGAAATTCTTCTCAATTCGTCTACAATATCTTTCTTTAGGTATTGTATTTGTTTTGAATTTTTAATATGTTATACATGTATGTGTTATGAGATGCTTTCCTAAGTTTCAAGTTGTTTCAACGTTTTTATGATAAAATATGAATTTTCTATCTTCTACCCCTCACAGTAAATTTTACTGTTTAATCTTGATGCATGAAAAAAAAATAATGTTATTCAAGGGGTAAATATGATGTTTTTCATGATAATCGTCAAGAATGTGCATGTATAATGTATGATAAATGTATTTTATGTTATGAAATTTTTATGGAAATACATTAAGAAAACTGTTTTAATAAATGTTATTTCTGGATTTTGTTTATGAAATGTTATGTATGTTTAAATGATTTTATGATAATGTAGTAATTGTATGCATGATAATATGGTGTTTGTATGAATTTTAAAATGTATGTATTTTAAATTATTAGAAAACATTTTTCAAAAATATTTTTATGTTTATAATGTATGAAATGTTTTGATGATAATATTTAAGGCAGCATGTTATGAATAGTATTTTTATGTGATGATAATGTTATGTTTTCTCAATGATGATTATGATTATAATATGAGATGAATGTATTTATGAATGTTATATGAATGGATGTTTTATGATAAGTATTAATTTTATTGTATTTTTAAATGGATAAATGGCATGAACACTCAAAGAAGCGAGCACATCGAGACCGCAGTGTCATCACAAAAGTATATTAAGGTTAAGTAAGCTAGCGTTAAGGTAAGTATATTCTCACCTGCAACATGACACCTTTTTCAAGGTTTGATGATATGTTTACAATGATGTTCATGATGATTTTATGATAATTTTCCTTAAAGGATTTCTTATGAAAGATTTTCATGATTTAAAGTTATGCATGCATGATGATGACATGTTTCAAAGCATGAAAATTATGTATATATATGTATCACTTAATAAGTGTTGCACACCAATGTTATGCTATGATATGTTATGATGTCATGTTTGGTTTAGGATTAGCTACCCTTCTCCTCTCATGACGGCGCGCCTATGATGATGCTTATGGTGCAACACTTGGACCCTTAAGATAAAAATGGAATAAGTTTTAATATGGTCAATGTAACGAAAGATATGTTTTATGAAATTGTGCTTAAGGCACTCCTATGATATGATGATGATGAAGATGTATATAAAATGTTTTATATTGTGAGAATTATATGTACTTACTAAGCATTAGCTTAATCATGTTTTATGTCATGTTGCAGATAAGGGTAAGAAAATCATGGAATAGGTGGAGGACATGGAAGGGCGTGTGGACACAAAGCTCAATGAATTGTAACCTGAAGAAACGCCAAGATGAACGTCTTATGTTTTAAATCAAGTTTTATATGTTGAGTTTTAAGAATATTTGAACTATGGTTTTATAAGTTATTTTATCATTTTAGTGAATTTTGATCTTCCGCATTTTTATGAAAGTTTGTTTGTTTTAAAAAAAAAATAAGTTTTCTCAAAGTTTTTGGCTCGGTCGGCCTGCCGAACATCCTTGGTCGGCCTGCCGAAGTCTGAAAGTTTGGCCCGCCGATGATGTTTTCGGCCTGCCGAACGTTGATGAGTTTTTAAGCCAGTTTTGTAAAGCCTCTGCCGGCTTGCCGATCATGTTCGGCCTGCCGAAGTCCCAAGTTCAGCCTGCCGAACTGTGGGAGTAAGTAAGCTTTAAATGTTATGATGATTGATGAGATATATTGTGATGTTTATATAAGTCTTGATTTTTACAACTTGGTATATTTAAAGTATAATTGAATAAATTATGATATGGAATGAGTTAAGCAATGTTATTTAACAATGTTAAGTTATTAAAAAAAATGTATGAATGGATCCTGGATAAGTATGTTTTGTTATATTTACAATTTAAAAGTATTGCATAAGTTTTGGACTTATGTTTATGATTAAAGTTTAAACAAGTATGAATGTAAGTATGTAACGACATCTGTGACGTCCGAATTAAGGGGCGTTACACGATCCTCGCACTACGCCGAAGCCCCTGAGATTGTTGTTCAGGTTTGTTTGGTTTTTCTACACCGATCGGAGTGGTTTCGTTTGGAACCTCCAGAGTGAACGGATCACCCCTTAACTCCTCAACCACTACTTTGCTTTGAGGTTTAAAATCGTCCATGTAACTCTCTTCAAGGAAAGTCGCATTAGTTGAAACCACGACTTTATTTTCCTTTGGGTTATAAAAATAACCCCCTTTAGTCCCTTTTGGATATCCTACAAACATGCAAACTTTCGAACGTGCTTCCAACTTATTCGGATCCTTAAACAGGACATGAGCTGGACATCCCCATATGCGAATATGGTTTAAGGATGTCTTCCGTCTTGTCCACAACTCGTGAGGAGTTTTAGGGACCGATTTTGAAGGCACATTGTTCAAAAGATAACATGCGATTTGTAGTGCATATCCCCAAAAGGATAAAGGCAATGATGAATAACTCATCATGGACCGAATCATGTCCAACAAAGTCCAATTCCTTCTCTCCGCTACGCCATTATGATGCGGAGTGCCCGGCGCAGTCAAATGGGATAAAATCCCATTCTCTAATAAGTGTCTCAAGAATTCATCAGAAAGGTATTCTCCACCTCGATCAGATCGAAGTGCCTTTATGGGTTTACCTAATTGCTTTTCCATGTAACGCCCCTATATGGGGGTTAATAGTTTTTAATGAGATAAAATAAAAATAAATAATAAAAGTAAAACCTTAAAAATAAAATTTGCCCGGGACTTAAATGAAAACTCTCAACTCAAAAATAAAAATATAAACGACAATTAAACCACAGTTTAATGTAGCACCTTAAATTTAATAATATAAACTGTTGTCATCATCATTTTAACCCTCATCACATTGTAATACAGTCACAGAAAGTAACAATTGATGCTTACATTATCATGAAGAACATTCTCAACAATTGAAGCAGTCCCAATGTAATATAGCTACATCACGTCCTCAACTATATTTCTCGTAGCCACCTTACACTTAGTGAGTCCTGAAAAGATATAAACATAAGGGAATGAGCAACACTATGCTCAGTAGAGAAAGCCATTACTCACCTTTAGGTTTTTATCATTACCACATTAAAATCTGCATGGTTAATAAGTTACATCATATTCCAGATTATGAGGTTTATTATGATCACATCTTATGGATACCGTAGTTAATCATTACCAAGTGTCATAATTACACATTTATACAAATATTAACAATCATCATTGTTCCTAGGTATCCATGTTAAATTGAGTATCACTCAACTCATCGAAACCCAAATGGGCGCACTTGATCACCCTATAAACATTCCAAGGGTGTTCCGGTGAGGGGACATCAAGCCCCGAGTCCTCACCAAATCGATTCCTGTACAGTGTGTTCTGGGACTTTCAACCCAAGGAAGCGTCATCGCCTTCCCCCTATTTTACCTTTTAGGGTTTTCATGCCCAAGGACGTAACCGTCGCCCTCTTCATGTCTTACAATTTCTCTATATTGAATCATTATCAATAGAGTTAGTTTTCCTAACCATGCTTCTCAATTTATAACATGTGTAAATTCATTATGTTCCTCGCCGTACAATACAAGACGAGTCCATGTCATAGTTTCATATGTGATAATCATATAATATCAGTTCAACATAGATATATATATATTGCGGCAAAACAATCAATTTTAATTCTATAAAAACCTCACAAAAGATGAGTAATAGAATCCCTACCTTTCAAGCTTATCAACAATCTTTTAATCCTGGAATCAGTTAACGTTAGCTCCATACTCCCTTGATCCTAAGGTGTGCATAAGGACAATTAAAACTAAAGCACAACATACAACTACATTCATAAATAAATCATGTGTAAACCTATCTTACTAGTATGCCATTAAAGCTTTTATATAAATCTCTTTCGAATACCACAGTAAACAATTTTTGTCTTAACACAATATAAAATGTGAACAAGTAATCTATATGTTTTAGTCCCTAATAAGATTCATCAATCACTTAGGATAATATTGGAAAGGTTGCAAGACATTAAAGAATTAGGTGGTGAGCAAAGATGGGTTCTTGGTTCAGGTTAGCAGCTGGTATACCATAACAAACTGGCAGATTTACTAGTTTCCAATACAAAAATTGAATAATTCTTAGAAAATAAAATACAACTCCGATGTAGGTTTATGATAGCTCGTTAGAAAGCCTAGGATGCTACTTTTCAAATATGCAAACCAATTCATAAAATTCATTTTAATTTAATCTTAGAATTTCAAGAAATAGCCACTGCCCATAGAGGTATTACAAAGTTTAACAATATAAATTTTCTGTCTAGGGCATATACACTTAGACTTCATACATATGCTCCAAAATAGCAACAAACATATACTTAGGTTTAAGAACGCAAATTTGAATAATCCTTTAGTATAAAAGAAAATTTATAAATGAAAGACTAAATTTGTTCATAAGATTCTAACCTCGGATTATGGTTAGTTGGAAGCTTGAAATGGCTTCAAAACAGGTTCCTTTACTTCGGTATGACTGAAATTCTTGCTCAAATGGAGGTGATCGTGGCTGATTTTTATGGCTGCCTTGAAGAAGTTCTCTAAGTATTTTGCTTCAGCAAAGAAATAAGAAGAAGAGTGTGGGAACCGTGGAAGAGAAAGGAAGAAAAGATGAAGTCTTTGAAGAGAAGTGATAGAAACAATTATAGAGGAGACATGTTGAAGCATGTCACGGAGGAAATAAAGAAAATGAGGGTCAAGAGTAGTTGGAAAAGATATCCTTATGTCTCATCTAAAGACTTTAACACACATAATGCCAATATGACATTTTTGAGATTTATTAGAAGTTCTAAGGCTTTTTAGTAATCATACTAAATAAATATAGGAGAATTTTAGAAAATTTAAAAATAGATAAAAATAAATATTATAAAATAAATTTAAATGAAGCAATTTTTTTTATACATTAAAAATTAATTTAATTACCTCAATACCCATTAGGAGAATAACGGGTGTCACATTCCACTTCAGCCCGAAACTCCCTGAACTTGTCATAAGTTTTGCTTTTGTGGTGCATCGGGTACACATACCCATATCTTGAGTAATCGTCAATAAAAGTGACGAAGTGCTCATACCCTCCTCGTGCCCAGATGTTCATCGGTCCACAAACATCACTATGCACAAGTTCTAGAACCCCTCGGCCCTATTGCCCTTAGACCCGTATGGTCTTTTGGTCATTTTACCCTCCAAACAAGATTCACATTGAGGTATAGATTCCACCTTTAAGTGACTTAAAGGTCCATCCCTTACCAACCTTTGAATCCTATTCAGGTTAATATTGTCTTATTAGAGTGAAAAGTTTTAAGTCTTTTTGAGTCATTATCATTCGTCTCAGCATTAAACAATAAGTCCATCTTAGGTTTGATAAAATATAGATTATTTTGCATCCATCCAGAACAGATAAAAGATTTTTTTTTATAAATCACCACTTTTTCATTAAAAGATACCACGTAGAAGTCTTTAAATAAAGAAGATATAGAAATCAAATTCCTTTTAAATTTAGAAACATAAAAACAATCTTGCAAAATTAAATTCCTATAATTATCAAAGTAAAGATGGACATCTCCCACTGCTTCCGCTGAGACCAAGGATCCATCGCCCATTCGAAGCGTTAAGTCTTCACATAGCAGACTTCTCGTTTCTTTGAATCCCTATAGAGAAACACAAACATGATTAGTTGCACCGGAATCTATGACCCAGATGTCACTGGATTCCTCAACCAAACAAGTTTCTAAATATAGAAGATCACACCTACCTCCCTTGGAAAGGAAGTCCTTGCAATGCTTCTTTATATGCCTGACCTTACCATAGAAGAAGCACTTAAGCTTCTTTGGGTTCTTCTTCTTCTTCTTCTTGCTCTTAGTAGCAGCAAGAATAGAAGACTTTCTGTTCTTGGCCCGTTGCTTCTTTCCATTCCCTGAGTTAGGATTGGAACCAGAAGCAGCTACCATGTTGGCCTCACCACCAGCAGGAGACTCCCTGATCAGTAGTTCAAACTCTTGTAACTGTTTCATCAGTTCTGTCAAGGTCATATCCCGTCTATTACTTAAATTAAAAGTAGCTCTAAATGGAATAAATTCCTTAGACAGAGTCTCAAAGACCATAGTCATCTGAGTTTCAGCATCGATGTCGGCTCCATTGGTTTGAGCCTTAGCGAGGTAACCCATGACCAACATCATGTGCTCCTTTACAGATGTCCCCGGTCTCTGTCTATAGTTTAAGAGTTTTTGAAGCGCCCCTTGCCGCTTCGTTATGGCTTGGCCTCCGAACATATCCTCAAGATTATCCAAGATCTGCTTCGCAATCTCATAGTCTTGATGTTAAGCCTGCAGCACATTGTTCATGCTAGCCATAACATAGCAGTGGGCCTGATCATTAGCATCTTTCCAGCTGTCGTACGCTTGGAATTGCTCACTACTTGAGTCTCCCGTAGGCTCGGGAGGACAAGGGGTTGTCTAGACATATTTCAATTTCTCAAAGGATAGGACAATGTCCAGGTTCCGTTTTCAATCATAGTAATTCTCACCGGTTAATTGGTTTTTATCAAGTATCGATGATAAAGCGTTTTTAGACATTTTCAATCTACAATAAAGAATCATATACCAAATATAAGCAAACATATATAATGATTTAGTAAGATAACACAATCATATAAAATCATACAAATGTGTTTATGTGTCAAAACCTTGAAAATATCACAACCTTACAACGATAATTCCCAACTCATAATTCAACAAGCTCCTAGGGGAGTCATGCCAAATTCAATCAGGAACACGGATCCCCTCCTGATTAATATATGCCATCCAGGACCCGTATGATCCAGCATATACTAATAATCGTTTCTTTGGCCATTAATTTTATTAACAGAGCTCCTAGGGGAGGTTAATGATAAAATTAACGTGAGTGTATAACCATCGTTTTAATATTTTATCCATGATTTATAATCACCACCTAGGGGTGTGCAACCATAAATCATACTAAAATACATTATCTTTTTAGAGATCCAATCTGGTACATGATAGAAATCCCTTCCTAGGGGTTGGGACCACCATGTTCTTCCTATGGACCAACGATGGAGGCCTTAGGTCCTCTCTTCGAAAACCTTCACCCACTCAATCTTTTGAAGTCAAGGTTTTATTTTAAAATTATGCATGAACAATTTTAATATGAGCGGCAATCCCTATTCTATATGACATGTTATCAATATACATGGTAAATCATATTATAATGCAAACAAGCAAAGCAATCAAGCAAAGCTACAAGCAAAATAATAATAGCCGTAATATTATGGTTTCACCCTAGAGAATAGAAAAAAATAAGATTACAAGAGAATAATCGAGACATTTATCGATTCTTCATCCTTGAATCCTCAAGCTGTATCCTTCTTCATGCAATACCCATCTTCAAGTCTTCAATCCCGTATGAATCAAAAACTTCATATTTTCGGTCATATCCAAATTTAATGTTTCTCAGAATCGTCTCAAAAATAAAATTAAAACTGCACCGAAAAAATTGCACCTTTTCTAGACACTTGACAGCTCTCGATTGGCAGGCCGATCTGGGTGATCAGCCTGCCAGCCATGTTTCATTGGCCTGCCGATCATACTGATTGGCCTACCGACCCATGAAGGTTCGGCCTACCGGCAAAGCACCCCAATTTTTACCCCACTGTCGGCCTACCGGACCACACGTCTGGCCTGCCGATCTGTGACCATCGACCAGCCGAACTGTGACGTCTGGCATGCTGATCGAGTAGTAATTCTTGTTTTCTAGAAAATACAATTTTAATGCAATTCATCAATTTTATTTTCAACAATTTAAAAACATAAAATTAGGGACTCAGGAAATACCTGGAGGGCCCATCATCTATCTTTAAGATCCGACTTCTCGTTCCGTCTTCTTCGAATAATCATTTAATTACAAAATTCTTACAAATTTAAAATTAAATAACAATTCCTAGACGGAGATGATAGTCCGTCATCTATTTACATGCAAAACTTAGATAAGTATTCTAACCTCTAAGGAACCGTAACCGGTATGAATTAATTAATTAATAATTAATTAAGCAAAGATTTAATCAACCATAATTAATTAATAAAAATTCACCACAAAATCCATGGCAACATATATATTATATATAAACCAAGAGTGCCATCTCTCTATAAAATTCAATTCAAGCATAGGAGAGACAAAGATCACAAAATTTATGCATATAACATGATCACAAACTCGTAAATTTATGTAAAAACCATTGCTCTGATACCAATTGCTAGAAACACGGTGCGCAGCAGAATTTTAAAATTTTATGTCAGAGTAATTTCTAAAACACAAGTTTGATATGTTATATGTATAAATTAAACAGATCTTACTAACCTTTGTGTGAAGAACCTCTACAGCCTGTGAAGAGAAGTAACGTTTCAGAAGAGCCTCAACCAACTGGTCTTCTTTGCTATTCTCTATCCACAACCGGAGTGAGTGTGGGCTCACATGTACAGCTCTTCCACCGGTGACTCTCCTTCCAACCAATAGAGAGAACCCAAAGCTATTGTTCGTGATTTGTGAACTAAAGCTCTCAGGGAGTTTTCAGATGCTCATTAGAAGAGTGTCACTCTTAATCTCTCAAATTGATCTCTATTGATCTATTTTGATATGAGTAAATCATGAGACTCACTCCCTTTATATAGCCATTGGTCCAGGGGTCAGTCCTTATCAGATTAGGTCTCAAAAACTTGAAACAGAATCAAGTTCGGATCAATATCTGATAAGATCCGTGTGAAAATGCGTAATCTTATCTCTCGCTGATTGGCAGGCCGAACAGACCCCATCGGCAGGCCGACCACGTCATTCGACAGGCCAAACTCCCGAGAAAAAAAAATCTCCATGAATCTTTTATTTTCCACCCAAGATTCTAAAGGATAAAGTCACAGTTTTGATTCAAATAACCCAATTAAGAAGTTATCTGATCAAAACAAACTTTATCAAGATAATCTCTAAGAAAATAAATCAATTCACAATAATTCTATAAGTTTATCTTGATCTAATTTATCCAAAATTAAATCAACCGATAAACAGACAAGAATTATCTGATCGCAATAATTCAAAAAGTTTATCTTGAACTAAATTCTTACAAAATTAATTCAACCGATAAACAAACATGAATTATTTGATTCTTACAAATTTTAAACCAATCCGATAAATCCGACATAAGTCACCAATTATTGGAAAAGCACGCCGTGTCGTTACAGGATTTTGTGAGCTAGCAAAGGGGACCAAAATGGACCTATAAAGTTCAAGCTTATGAAAATTATGAAACCCAATATCCTAGATATATATTTCACAATTATCAACTCCAACGCTACTCCACTAAAAGCTTGGAGCTGCACTCTCGAACTTTATAGAATTACGAAGCTCGTATAGCTAAGTCTCCATGGCATATCATAGTGTATCGTATCCCCATATGATAATCCATAATTGGCTTAAGGACAAGTTCTGTCTTACCTTCCCGATTATTTTTATCTTACGTTCAATTGTCTCACCATTAGAAAACTTACCATCCAAAGATGGTATACCATTCGGTTACACCTATGTATCCAAATGGTTGAGCGCTCTAGTTTTTCAATTACAGGACAACGCATATAAGAGGATATCATTACTCCTAAAGAGGAGCTATGGATTCCATATCTATGAATAACAAGTCTACGTTATCAAGAGTCATGCCTCCAACGTACCAGCATGCATACCACTATTGAAATGTGGAAATCACCCATTGATACATCAAAAGACACAAGTCGAGACAACGGGCCCACTATTCATCTCAGGATTAAGATACAATACAAATGACTGTCTAAAGTGAATCAATTTGCCAAGACATAATTATTAATCCAAATCAATTCACTTTATGTCCCGATCCAACACATCGTCACCTATGACAATGTGCCAATGTTTCTATTCACGGAGTCCAACTCCGATGGCCAAGACAAACCATCTCCCAAAAGGGATATAGACAACATAACAATCTTTACATGAATAAAGTGCCCAACTTTATTCCCTCAATTACGGATCATATGTTTTAGACCGTCACCTTAAGAATCGTGTCTTCTGCATAATCAGTCCATCATATGCCCAATTCTTAAGGTTTAGACTGACAGTCTCAGACTACTATTTGCTTATCATACATTCATTGAATATGAACGTAAAGAGGACAAGATTTGGTATATATAAATAAATAAATTCTTTATTGATAAAAATGTCTCCAAAAACGTATTACATTTTTACTCCTTAGGGCATACACGTCTAACACTTTATGCATCAGCCATAGGGAGTCTAATGTATGCTCAGGTTTGTACATGTCTGGATATTGGGTTTGTTAATAGGATGTTGGACAGATACTTAAGTAATCTTGGAAAGGGCCATTGGATAGCAACTAAGTGAGTCATGAGGTATTTACAAGAACAAAGGACTACTTACTCACATATCGAGGGTCGGATCAACTTAAAATCATTAGGTATATTGGATGCTACATAGTATGAAATCTACGCTGGGCTATATTTACCTTCTACCTGGAGGTGTTGTCTCTTGGAAGTATGCTAAATAGTCTCTTATATCCTCTTTTACCACGGCAGCAGAGTTCACAACGTGTTTTGAGGCATCCAATCATGCAATATGGCTGCAGAATTTTGTCATAGGGCTATACATAGTAGACAGTATTGAAAGACCACTCAAGTTATTTTGTGACAATAAGTCATTAGTTATGTATTCCAACAACAATAGGAGCTCGACGAATTTGAAGCATATAGACATCAAGTTCCTAGTTGTTAAAGAAATAGTTCAAAGTGGATAGTTGTCTATATAACACATTGGAACAAACTCCATGGTTATGGATATGCTTACTAAGGGATTGCCACCCAAAGTGTTTCATGAGCACACTGCTAATATGGGTGTCATGTCTTTTGAGGATATTCAATTTTAGTGGGAGTTGTAATTTTAGAGACTTTTTTAATACAGACACATTTTCAGTTATTTCAATTTATGCATATTTTGAGGTCATTTTCTATAAAAATAAATTTTTTTAGTTTATTTACACTCTAACTTTGGTTTCATATGATCTCACTAAGGTTTAAGGTGGACCAATTGGAAACAGACATGTTAAGATCACATTGCACACAATTTCTATAATACACATCCATGCTTTATCTTTGCCATTAGTTGTATTGGTATATGTGATCATTAGTTATATTGGTATATGTGATCATTGATGGGTCTAGTTACGCCATATACAACGAAAATCACTTTGCTCTAACATTGATATGGTTAATGGACAAGATTGTTAAGATGTATATAGTTTTGATAGCAAAATTCATAAGCTTATAAGGTAGAATTCATATTTATAAAGTTACATATATAGCCCATGTGGGAGATTGTTGGAGTTAAATCCAATTTATAGGCTAATATAATAAATAAATGTGTAAATAAGATTATTAATTTTATGATAGGCTAAATAGGTAATTAAGGATAACTAATAGGATTTATAGTTATATAAGGTGATTGTGGTCCCCAATCAGTACGTACGTTTTCTTTTTGTCACCCACCTTTAGAGAGATTACAGAGAAAATACAAAGGCTTTCTCTAAAGGATTGCTTACTTGCTAGATTTGGAACTTCCTCAACCTACAGACTCGGAAATCATGTTCCAATCTATAAATTAAACTTAGCTTTTAGATCTTATTAATTCTCTTAGTGATTTGATATGAGCTATCCGAGTTAGATAACAGTTTTTATCTAAGATTAAGTTTTACAACATCTTTTACTTTTTCTTTAAAAAGAAAATAAAGAAAGATGCTCTATTTTATATGCCTAACAAATCACTTTAAATAGCTTTAAGTTTCTTAACTTTAATCTTTATTTTATTCTTTGCCTCCAAATTTGTTGTGTAAGCTTTAAATCTTTAGAACAGAAAAGAAAAGAACAATTAAGATCGGTGAGTACTTGAATCCTTGTACCAGTAAAACTATTATGTCATTTCTAGTTAATGATTTTCTATGGACAAACTTAAAAAAGAATCATCAAGGGGAATATCAATACGAAATGCATAAATAGTAGTCCATCGATCAATGAAAACCATATGTATAAGTATTGCTGGAGCTGTTGTGTGTTCTCAACTTTTCACTTCAATTTTTTGTTTACTAATTGGTTAAGTTTTTTCCCCCCTAAAATCCTATTAAAATCTTTTTTTCTCTAAATTGGTAGTGAAAATAATAGTTTATAAATATATATAATATAGCCTTCACAATTTATCACCCATGCCTCTAAAATATTATTTTTTCAATTATGGTCTGGATAAAAATAAAATTTTACTAATTGTTTCATTGAAAAATGCGTTCATTTTCTTTTTAAAACCTTATACTTATTGTTCAAATAATATTTAGCAAATTGTTCCACCGAAATTTCTCAAATAAGTCCAATTTTTTAGAGGGAAAAAAAACTTAATGTTTAAAAATATCGACCAAAATGTGACACCTATTTTGCTTCAAGTTTTAGAGGTTGAACACATGCTTTCTTTGGTCTTAATTCTTTTGTGCAGTAATCTTGCAGTTTCAAATGATTCTTTTTAATCTACTTTTCTCTAGTCTTCCTTTCAAAATAATATTTATCAAATATGTCTTTATTTAAATATTCTCTTATATGTGAAACATTAATTTTTTTAAAAAAATATGATGCGCATAAATAATTTTTTCTTAATTTCCCACCCTACTGGAAAAAAAAATTCTCAAATGTGTCTAAGGTTTTTTTAAGATCTTATATTTATTATTTAATTATTTTGTATAAAACACGCATTCTAGTGAGTTAAATTAGTTAAGCCTTGGTCAACAAAGTTTCAATAGCTCTGGAATTAGAAGACTATAGTGGCGACCAAACTAGGGAACATACCTCCTTGTTCATTTTTTTTATTTTTGAAAAATATTTTTAACTTGAGAATCTTTATAATTTATGATCAATATATCTACGTTATATATAGAACATCAGACCCATTTGTTCCTTCGCATTCACTTCTCAATTTAGCACACTTAACAATTTAATATAATAAATAAAGAAACCACTTTTTGTCTGATTATTAATATTTGTAAAATAGTTAGCACCTCTCAATATAATTGATAGCTTGTTTTAAGAATTAATCACCAAAAGATGTAATTTAAGAGAAAAAAAGTTTAGAATTTAGTTATATTACTACGTTCTTGACGTGCTTCAAACTCTTATTAGATTCTTATCACAATCTATGGATTTTGATGAGAATGTAAGAGTTGAAATTGTTTTCTACCAGTAAACGTTTCTTTTCCTTTCCTTTCACGTGCATATTTTATATATCTGTATTAATTGTCTTCTTCTTCTTCTTCTTCTTCTTCTTCTTCTTCTTCTTCTTCTTTTCAATCAACAATTAAATGAAACATAATTTCTATGTTTATATTTGTGGTAGGGTATGGAAAAAATATATATATATTCTTTGAGTTTGGCACAATTTTGAATATCAAAATTACATCATAAAAGCATTGGATTTTAAAAAATACATGAGATTTAATCGAATACACTACTAGAAATTTGAGATTATACGACCCTCATTGAACGACCTTTTTTCAAAACCATTATGATAAGGAGAAAAAACACGAGAAGTTACACCTAAGAAGATGAAAACCATCATGGTAGGGGAGGGCGTCTACCACAATGGTTTTCTCCAAAAACCATAGTGGAATGTGTAGGCCTTCCACGACAATTTTTTAAAAAACCATCGTGGAAGGGAGAGACTTTCCACAACGGTTTTTGAAAAAAACCGTCGTGGAAGATGACTTCAAAGCCTTTTTCCCAGCTTAACAATCAGACACAAATCATCTAAAATTGTTGTAGTCCTCCCTTTCCGTCTCCATCCTCCTTAATTTCCTTCCTAATTGTAAGTTTTTATTAGAAATTGATAAATTGATATTGATTTTATTGTTTATTGATCCGTGCTTATTGTATTATGGATGGGTATGATTAATTTGTTTTATGCATATGATTTATATGATTAGAATACGATGGGTATGTGTAATTTATGAAATTATTTTTAATTGAATTTTAGGACTTGCAAAATGGAAAGGAAATGGATGTGATATTTTCGATTGTCTAGGGACTATGTGAATGGTGTGGAAGAGTTCTTAGATTTTGCCAAAAATCATGCCCATGGTGATAAAATTCGATGTCCTTGTGTTCAATGTGAAAACTATAGATCTTATTAAATTTCAGTTGTTAGAGGACATTTATTTCAAAGTGGAATTATAAGTAGTTATCAAACGTGGCATTTTCATAGCAAGTCTAAGTTTATGGATGATCACAACAATATGGTTGACATGGTCAATGATTTGGAAGAACACTACTTACACCGTTCGGATTTATTTGAGACAATGATGAATGATGCCGAGACATCCGTATATGAGGAGTGTACCAATTTCACCAAATTGTCCACTTTAGTTGGATTATGAAATTTGGAGGCGTAGATAAGTGGTCAAATTCTAGTTTCACAAATCTTTTGGAATTTTTAGGAAGGCTTCTATCAGAGGGCAAAAAATTACCAACTAGTATGTATGAGGTAAAGAAGACTTTGAGCACCTTGGGAATGGAGTATGAGAAAATTCATACTTGTGAAAATGATTGTGTTCTTTATAGGAATGAGTATGAGGACAAGAATTATTGCCCAGTTTGTAAAAAATCAAGGTGAAAGAAAGGAAAGGAGCCAAAAGACGATAAGAATGGAGTGCCAACGAAGATGTTGTAGTACATTCTACTAGTACCACGTTGAGGCGTTTATTCATAAACACAAAACATGCCAAGAATTTAACATGACATCCTGACAAATGAGTCAACTATGGTATGCTTAGACATCCAGTAGATTCACCACAATGGAAGACTTTAAAAGAATGTGAACTTGCGCCCCCATTCAAACTTTCTCTCTCTCTCTCTCTCTCTCAAACTCCCTCGACATAAACTTGCCATCGCCGTCGCCCTACCATCTATAATGCCCCCTTGTGGATGTCACAGATATCATACATTCATATATAAAATACTTTTATTTAAGGTAAACTATTTGAACAAAACTTAATTGAAAACATAATTAAGAAACCATACCCAGGATCCATACATAATTTTTTTTTACCACATTCAATAACTTAATCCATATTATTAATAATACTATTAAACATATAATTGATCATAAACATCCTTTTAAAAATAAAATATACCAAATGATAAAAACATATATTATCATGAAACATCACAACACTTTAAAACAATCAGCAAACTTTAAATCAACTTAAGCAAAATCTTCATTCTCGGTTCGGCAGGCCGAATCTATTACGTCTCTCTTACCATATTTTGCCTTCTTAAAATAGGAAACCATTTAAAACAATTCCAATCAATCAAAAGTCAATGGTTTTATTTCCTTAAATGAGGAAATTAATCCATAAATATACCAATCAATCAGCAATCATCATCGTCAAAATTTTAGGAGACTTCGGCTGACTGCTCGTCAGCTGTCATCGGCCTGTCGATTCCTCACTTCGGCTTGTCGATTCTCCTAAGTCCGGCCTATCGATTATTTCCATTGGCCTGCCAATGCTTGAGGGACAATTCAGCCTACTGAATTGTCCTTACATACATACATGAATGCATCATACATTTAAATTATTAAGGAACCATAATTAAACATACAATGTAAATAACATGAACACTTGAGCATATCAATTCCATGTGATCGTCACCTGTCATAACACTTACATTAAGTAGTTAGTGACAATAATATCATAGCGTATATCAATAAAAATTACTTAATGTTGTCACTAATGTAACATTATCCGTTACATAAAATAGGCGGGTGTTACACCATCGCTGTCACTCTCTTGTTGCCATCACTCTTTTGTTACCTTCTTTCCTTCCTCCCTTTCTGTCTCTCCTCCACTATTGTCCTGGCCCCTGCCACTGCCCCTGCCCCTCCCCTGTCTTTCCCTTCTTTGCCCAGCCCTGCCCCCTTTCTCCCATGACCCCTTCCTCCCATCGCCTCCTTCCTCCCATTGCCCCCTTCTTCCCGTCGCCCTCTTTCTCCAGTTGCCCCCTTCCTCCCACCATGGCCGCTACCCTCTACCGATGCCATTTGTAATCACCTCGTTCTTATAGTGGTTAAATGTGAGTTGTGGTTTTTTAAAATTTTTTCTTAATAATTTTGTTAGTTTAAAATGTGATTATATAAGGTATAATTATGTGGTTAATTATGATTTTGTGATTATGGGATTTTGTGCAATATATGATTATGTGATGTTTTAAAGAGATTGGCTATGTAATTTGTGAAATGTGATTTTGTTAACTTTGATTATGAGATTTTGTGATTTTGTGAGAAATGGATATGTGATTTTGTGCAATATGTGATTATGTGATGTTGTGATTTTGGTTATGTAATTTGTGAAATGTGATTTTGTTAACTTTGATTATGAGAGTTTGTTATTTTGTGAGAAATGGATATATGATTTTGTGCAATATGTGATTATGTGATGTTGTGATTTTGGTTATGTAATTTGGATATGTGATTTTGTGCAATATATGATTATGTGATGTTGTAATTTTAGTGGTCATTAGATTAGGTAAAAATGTCTCAAGAGAGCGATAATGAAAACTATGATTAGGAGTATGACGAGTGCACTCCATCTTTCTCCGAATTGAGCAAGGCAAAAGAAGTTAGTAAGCCTCAAAGGCACATCGAATTCAATCCCAAAGTAGATTTTGAGCAGAGAGCTCCTTTGATGAAAAAAGTTCATCTGATAAGAAGAGAGGTTTAAGAATTGAAGTGACATTTGATTCAAAAGGCCAACCGAAAGGCACATCTAGAAGTGAATTAGGCAGTTAGATTGGAGTCCATCATCAAGAACACATTCCAATATGGATTAAAAATTGGAGGACTAAGAATTTAGACTAAGTAAAAGTTATGATTTGGATAGAGATTTATGAAGCTTTCACAGTTGAGGGGTGGTATAAGAAAAATGCTTTGAAGGTTTGTGGCAAATTAGTAAAAGGGTTTAGATTCGACCTTTATGTTACATTTGTAAAGGCCAACCTTTCCATTCTGAAGGATGATGAAAATGTATTTAAGCGGCCTCGTATGGGAGTACACTACTACCCCTCTATAAACGATGACGATTGGGAAGCTTTTGTGAAGTATCGTCGTTTTGTCAAATTCCAATTGGTATCAGCTAACTCAACAAAAATAAGAGTGGAAAATTAATATGGTTCTACGGTTGGCTGAGACAGATATAGAAAGCTTGAGCAATCATTGGTACGCCATTATCTTACTAGTATTACATATATCAATTATTCTATCATTAATATGTTACTAACATAGCATACTATAGTTAGATGGGACGGGCGTGCTACCAACATTAGAGGAGTTATGGGTAAAATCACGTCGAGATCCTGATGGACAGTTTAAAAATCCAAGAGTAGCTCAAATTGGGAAATTGATTGTAAGTTTATTGAACTCAAATTATTAATTTGTAAGTTAATACCTATTGGAGGATATTAAGAATAACTTGGTTTGTTCTTGTTTTACAAGATGAGTACATGATACAACAAAGTCAAAGGACCTTTCAGTCCATCAGTAACAATGACATATTGACGAGGGCACTAGGGAAACCATAATATTTAGGATGTGTACGCAGTCAATCAAAGTATATGAAGTAGTCTCAATACTTCGACCTCCAATTAGGTTTGAAATTCAATTCCTAAATGTCAAAGATGCATATCGAAGTTGTAGAACTACGAGGTCTTGTGACAGAGTTTATTTTCCAAGGACGTGCCACATCAAAGGATGAGAGTATCTCACAACGCGACAGCTTCAAGGCTAGCTATAACCCTCCCAACAATATAGCAGAAGCTCCACAAAGCTCCAGAAGTCCAATTGTCACCTCATCGTTAAGAGTCCGAACAATATCAAGAATGCAGGCTCCTTGTTGACGATAGAATTATTGGTGGGTGTGCACTTGTTGCACTTGGGAATGCGTAGATGGAGAGTCTTCCAATTGTTACAATCCATGGAAGACCCTTCAGGGATGAAAACATGCACGTCAGCGTCATTATTATTAGAGTTAGAACAACTGAATTGCCTGTTCTGACATTTGAATCAACAACTATCGATAAAGCCGGTGGAAGCTTCGTTGCATGGCCAAAGAGGTTAATTGAAGTCGTCACAACGATAAAGACGAGTCGAGTGCCTAGCCACATTCCACAAAATTTAGGGGGATAAAAACGCTAGAAAAAGAAAAGCTTCACAAAAGCAAGACAGTCATAACCTAAGGTAGAATATGAATAAGAACAACTGGTTGCGAATGAGTCACTGCCTGCATGTAACTTCTCTTCATTACCTTCAGAATTTATGTACTTGGCTTTGTATACACATTCTTTCATATGCAATAGGTTAATGATTTAGTTTCTGATACTGAAAAAAATCACTAGCAATGAATTGCCTATCTACGTGCGGTATGAAAACATTTACTACTTCATCATCTTTGATCAAATTAGGGCAAACTGCATAATGGTATACCTCAGGTGATAGCTCTATCCTTGATTCTTACCTTTTTTAAATCTAAGTAGAGTTGTAAGGTGCTTTGAAATAATTGAGTGCATTGTTTTTCATTGTAGTTTTTTGGCGAAATATTATGAACTTCAAGGCAAGGTACACAATTTCAGCTTCATATCTTTGGCAATTCTTTCAAGTGTTGCAAGAGACCCACAGAGTGATCACAGAGAGCGCGTCATGTTATTCTTCCACCTATTATCTTAAGTATCGAGGGGGGAAATTATTCTTCGTGCCATGCTATATTCGTGAACATTAGATGTTGGCACCTATTTCACCATGGAAGGACCAAATATATTGGTTTGATCCCCTTGGACACCCACCACGTGATGATTTCATATCACTTATAAGATTGTAAGTATCAATTTTTCTTATAAAATTAACCATGTTAAGTTTTACACAATTGTATTGTCTATTAATTTATTTAATCATGACACATTGTTAGGGTGTTTAACGACTGAAAACTTTAAGCGAGTGTAGCATTCTGACCAAACATAATACTATATTCCAAATGTAAGTGCCCAAGATAACAAAGAAACGTAGAATGTGGTTTTTTTTCTATGTTTCATGCAGAATATAATTAATAATGGTATACAAGCCCTAGCAAAAAAGGAATTTTATATACATACGGATATAAATGAAGTTAGAATTGAGTGGGTATAATTTGTAAATAGGTATGTGATGTTTAGATAGAGATAGTAGATAAATGATTGTACAAAATACTTTAAATGTAAATGATCTTGTAAATACCTTGTAATTTCAATATGAATCATTTTTTGTATGCAATCAGGGCCTCGTAGTAATAGATAACACATGGGAATCTGGGCAATTTTTTTTGCAAGAACAATCTTCCATGACAATTTTAGTTAAAAACGGTCATGGAAACAATACCTTTTATGATAGTTTTTTGTAAGGTCTTGGTATATCAAGTTTCCGCGATGATTTTTTGTAGAACTGTCGTAATAGAGGTCCCCCAAAACTCCTAAAATCGGCACCCATTAGGATGTTCCACAAAGGTAGAAAACCGTCGTGAAAACTCAATTTTGTACCATGCTGGAGGTTAAGTTTTTCATAATGGTTTAAAACCATCATGGAATGCCCAGTCTATAGTAGTGATAGAACTTGAAACTTGATATACGGCCCATTTGGCATTACTTTTTGAGGCTATTTTTAGCTTTCGTAACCACCTATGACGGTTAAGGATGTTTGGTAAATCCTGCTTTTGAAAAGTTGCTTCAAAAAACTATTACACAACATGAAAAGTTGAGAAGCACGCCAAGATTGCTTTTTTATAACAGCTCCTAATTTACCTTTTTTTATTTAACAAATTAAAAGATATCAAATAACACGTATTGTTGAAAACAAAACGTATTAATTTTAGATTAGAAAAACTACTTTTAGTTTTTATGTTATTTTGTTTACATGAACATATAATTTATCTCATTTAATAAAAGTAAATTATTTTTATAAATTACATTTTTTGCAATTTAATGTACAAATATTACATATTTTAACCTTAAAATTAAAATTAATTAAAAACTAAAGTTACAAACATGCTTAAGTAAAATATGTATATTTTAGTCATTATACATCTTCATAACAATTTTATAAGTAGTATACCAAACACTTGTAATTCTGTTTCTAGCTCTCACAGCTATTTTAAAAAAATTACCAAACACTTACCTGCTTCTTGTCCATAGCACAACAGAAGCATAGCATAACATAAGCTATGGCACAATAAAGCAATGCCAAACTAGCCCATACTATTCCACTGGTATGGTCTTGTTGTTATTGTATTTCAACTTGGTTACAATTTGACATCTAGAAAATGAATGTGGCCTAACAATTATTTTTTGTGCTGAATAATAGAGATCAATGGTATCATCTTATCCCATCTCCTTTACTTTTAGCAGAAACTTAGGAACCTAACAATAAAACAAAAAAGTTCTTACACAATTTTCTCAGTTTCATTTCTACTAGACTACAATACCAATGTTGAAGAATACATGATTCTCTATTTGGTAAATAGATTCATATTATGTTGATTTGAATTGTTTTGATTTATGTTTGTGTGATTTGAATTGTTATCTGAATTATTATTTGGATGTGCATTTAAAGTGTTAATCTGCATGGGAATAAAATTAGAATTTGTGTTTGGATAGATTATGAGGAAAAATTTTTGATTTACTAATAAAATCTACAAATCCTATTAGTTCATGATATATTTAAATATGTAATATAGTCTTGATTTATTATTCTCTTCACTATAAACATGATAAAACAAGAATCGTCTCAATCGGATATAAAACGATAAAAGCTATGATAATTTTAAAAAATATATATATAGGAGAGAAAAAAAAATCTAGAGCATCTTTACTGTAGAAAACTGATTCAAATTCTAAGGGGGTGTTTGGTAGTGGTGGGAACCACTCAGTTCCCACCACAATCTCAATTATGAACAGTGTAAAGCTCTCACATGCTACAATAACAATAAATAAATATGCTACAGTATAAAACTCTCATATGCTACAGTAAAAGTAGTTCCCACCACTAGTTCTCACCACCTTTCCAAACATCTTATAAGACTTTTAGGGGAGGAGAACTTTTAAAAAAGCTATTCATTATATTTGAAATACTCAAATGACATTTGAATTTTGCCCTTACAAACGCCTTAGTACTTTAAGTCCAAGATTTGGATCTCAATCCATCAAACAAACGGCACCTAAGCGTGTGTGTGTATATACATACATACATACATACATATATATATATATATGTATGTATGCATGTATATGGTGCGTCTTCCATCCCTTCGACGGAATGATTCCTCCGGTTTTTTTTTTTTTTCAGCCATTGATTTTGGCTTCCACAGTCAAGATAATTGAAGGGTAGGAGGAATAAGTTATCATTTGCTTTGACCCTTAACTGGTTAATCCTTACTTTGGACACGAAAATCTCCGTACTGTGTTAGACCATGACCAAGTGGAATTTGCATCTGATTATAACCAGGCCGGGCCCAAGATTGCAACCCAACAAATTACCCGTCTTTGTTTGCTATTTTACTCCTTTTTAGGGTTGGTTTATTACTCTCAAATTTGGGTTATTATAAAAAATTTAAAATAATTAAGGAGAAATAAAAATTAACCAACTATTATGGAGGTCGTCTTTGCATTTGAAGAACTTTGACGACATCAAGGGTTATTTTTTCTTCTTTACACCATACAATTTGCTAATATTTGGATAATTTTGGATTATCACCCATGGGTAAGTGTTGGATTTGTCAACAACTTTAGGGATGTTTTTTAGATTTTCTCATGATAGGAGGAAAACAGAAATTGCAAGTATTGTATTTAGCATGTGCTTTTAATAAAGAAATCAGAAGGGTACTAGTTGGAAGGGATACGACCACAACAGACAAATGTGCCTTAAGAAAAATGAAAAGATAAAAGTATAGAACATTCATCAATTCCAACAATGCAAAGATCGCAACCAACGCCAACACCTAGCCTAGACCAAAGGACAAAAACAACACAATGATGACTAACACTACGAAAATGCTGATGTCTACAGGCCTTCAATTTAGTCCATAGGAAGCAACGATTTTAGCACTTACCAACAATTTCACTACTCTATGGAATTCGAAAACAATGACTATGATATGGACACCACACATCAACCTTCATATTAAGAGAGAAGTTTCCCCTTAACAAAAAATGAAAAAAAAAAAAAGTGGTTCCCTCCTATCAACAAAAAATATGACGATTCATGATGCCTATACCAAAAAAACCATGTAAGTTAGGTATAATCTTCCTCGATATTAAAAAAAATATTAGGGTTAAGTTCACTTTTAGCCCATAAACTATGTAATTTGTCCTATTTTGGCTTTTGAACTTTAAAACATAGTAAACCACACCCCTAAAATATTTAATTTGTCCTATTTTGGTCTTTTCTGTTACTAAATCTGTTAAATACTAATAGAATATAGCCAATAATTTCACATTTGGCCACCTAAACTATATAATTTGTTTCACTTTGACCTCAAACTTTAAATTATAATAAATCACACCTCAGAACTATGAAACTTGTGCTATTTTGGCGCTTCTATTACTAAATCTATTAAATATTGACAAATTAAGCCACATATATATGCACATGATAGATTACTTGTAAATTAACGATCGAGATTAAATCTTTTGTAATTGGATTTTAACCTTTTCAATTAAAGGGTGGGCTGGAAACCAGTTACTGGTTTGTTTAAAAATAACTAAATTCAATACTTTTTTTTAATTCGTTTTTGTTAGCCTGGATTAGGATTAGGATTAAGATAAATAATTCTAGTCCTTTCAAAATTGGATTGAATAACTTATCCAATGAACTCAAAATAATCCCAGATACGTGGAATTAATAATCCCCTCAAATTGGTGGGATTTTTTGTCCAAAACTTGGATTAGAGAATTGTCAACAGAACTCACCCACCCCGAACACCAACTGATTTGCCCTCCCTAACTCCGCCTTAGGCAAGAAGTTCACCGTCACCCCCCAACAACCAGTGCATGAAGTCGCCGCCTCTAAGCTGACCATTTAGATCTGCTGCTCTCACTTTGAAAGTGACATCGTCATCGCACCCACTGCCTGTCTCTCATAGGTTGTCATCGCATAGGCTCGCCGTTGAATCACAGAATGAGTACGTCATTGTTGCGCTCGCCCACAGAGATCCACTGTCACGCCCACTGCTCATCTTGCATAGGCCGCCGCTTATTTGAATTAAGTTCATCATTTCGCCTCCAACCGTTATGCCTTTAGCCGTTGCACTTCCAATCGTTAGCACCTCCACCGTACTCGCCCAAAGATTTGCTGCCTTGATCAGACGCAGTTTAATTTGAAGAAAAAGAGGAGGAGAAGAGAGAGATCCATTTTTTTTGTTATTATTTTTAAGTTTCATTAATGTTATTTTCATAAAAAATAATAACAATAGTAATTTTTTATTTAAATAATTAATTTTGTTATGCTTTTTTTGATAATTTTGTTATAATAAGAATAGTTTAACAAAGTTTATTTGAATTAAGTTTTTGTAACTTACATATGTCGTCGTCATCATCATTATCATCATCGTCATTTCTATTATTATTATATTGATTTTTAAAAAGTTTTTTTTCAAAAAAATAATTAACAATTTAATCTAGTCAAATACACCTAGTTATAAACATTGCCAAACATAAGACATGGCATAGTGTAATATAATCTAGTTCAGTCCAATCCAATTATATTTTATAATCCTATCCAATCCAATGTAACAAACAAGTCCTATGCGTTATGTGATATTGCTCCATCGCCGAAAATTTCTCCACTTGTTCCACCACGCGCTCGTCACCTTGCCAGAAGCATAAAACAGTCCCCCCGTCGTCTCCTCACTGTTGCAAACCCCGTAGACGGTGCAGCTGCGAAGCCCAGTCACTCCTTTGTCACTCCATCTTAACCCAAGACCCTACCCTCAAGACCCACTCATCTAGTCACGAGCCAACCCTCCTCGGCGCTCTGCCCGTTCACGACTTGCCACACCTCATCCCATTGCACGCAGCCCTATGCAATTCAAGCGCCGTTGATCTCTGCATTGTCACAGGCTTTCGAACCTCCCAAGTTAGATCTGCTGGTTAGAGAGAGGATAAGAGATTAAAAAAAAAAAGTTTTAATTTTTATTTAGGTTTTTATTTTTTTAGATTTTTTGGGATTTAATTAAATGTTGTTGATAAGAGCTAAAAAAACAATAAAACATTTTTTATTTTTATTTAGGTTTTTACTTTTCAGATTTGTTGGCCTAAATATTGTTTGAGACGTTCTAATTAAATGTTCTTGTTTGGTTAAGAAATGAGCTTTTCTCGAAGACTCTTGTGTAGTAAAAAGTTCAGAGGCTTTTGTTTTTGTGTTTTTTTTTTTGGCTGAAAATGTTACGATCATTCAGTAAAAATTGAGTTTTTTGTATGACCTTTACATTTCACGCTCTTAAAGACTAATTCAGCAAAAACAAAAAAAAAACAAAAAAAAACAAAAAAACAAAACAAAACAAAACAAAACAAATCAAAAAACAAATACAAATACAAATACAAGTAACAAAAGAAAAAAGTAATAACTAATTTGTTGACCCTGTACACCAAGTGGAATGGAATAACATCTGATAAATACTGTTATCACAAAAAGAATACAAAATACGTGTAATCTCCCACTTCCCTCCAAAAGGAAAAATGTCATGGGTCAAATAAATTACATTTCAGCATTAACTAATTATCTACATCAAACTTCATTTACTCACATAATAAAATTCCATATATATGGTCGCCAAAAAATTCGAATATATATATATATATGTAACTTACGTTGAGATCAACTCGAGGTTACAATCAATGAACAAAAGTTACACCCTCTTCTTTGTGTACATAAATTTTCTTAAAATGCCACATACGAAGACATGGGGGAAAAAAAAAACCTGAAATAAAATAAAGCAAAAAAAGTTACGTTGAGAATTAGTCAAGGTTACAACGAATGAACTAGCAATTACGTGGTCGTTTTCCAATTCTTGTTGTACCTTTTTTCTTCTACAAATGCCACTACCATTCACAGTAACTACAATTTTTCAAGGTAAACTCAAATGCTCAACAGCAAATAGCCGGAGCCCATGGTATTTGCTTCAGAAAATCTTGCCCACGTGGGCCTCCAACAACAATTAATATTCACCAACTAATGTGCTAATCAAACGCCAACCAGTGGCAGAAAAAAACCGACGTCGGCACCTTATCAAATTCCTCTATATATACACACACACACACACACACACACACACACACACGTATCTTGTAACGTCCCGAAATTTATTTAATGTTAATGTACTATAAATGATGAATTAGTATGTCATAATTAACGTTTTAACATTAATTAGATTATTTGGTTGGATTTTGAATTTTTGGTTGTTTTGTTAAATTAATGCATTCAAATGATTTCTTATTGTTTTAAAATGATGTTTTGAGTTTTAAAACACAACAATTTGTAAAATGTTAAAAATACTCCGTTTTACAAAACCGTGGGCGGCACATGGTTTTTACACAGTAAAACCGCCCACCGATTTTCTCTATTTATTTCTTTCCTTCCTCTCTCTCTCCTCACTCTCACGCATCTCTCCCTCTCTCTTTCTCTCATCTCTCTCGGCAGCCCTCTCTCTCTATATCTCTCTCTAAATTTTTGAACTCCATTTCGAATCCAAGCTTCGGGATAGCAAGGAGGAAGCTCGGGGGACGTGATTCGGCAACCGAGAACGCGGATTGAAGCTTCGATTCGAGGTTAGATTCGAAATTTCTAAACTTTTTACAAATTTTCAATTTTGTGCATTTTTGAAATCTAGGTTTGTTTAAGCTTAGAAAACCTTGTATTTGGGATAAATGAACTTAGAACAACTAGAATCTAAGCTTAGATTGAAGAAAAACGGATTGGATTCAAGATTTTTCATTTTTTCCCCTCATTTTCTCATTTTTTGGATTTTTGAGGATTTTGAGTCAAAATCTTGTTTAAATGAGTCCAAACATGTTTTAGTATGTTTTTCTATCATCTATGAACGTTTTTCATGCCTGGGAATTGAGAAAAACAGGTTGGAATCCAGATTTGGATTTTTGGGGATCGAGAAACCCGTTGCTGGGATTTCTGGATTTTCCCAGTTCGGCAGGCCGAACTGTGTGTTCGGCAGGCCGGAGTGATGATCGGCAGGCCGGTGTTCTTCCGACCGGCAGGCTGAATCTGGGGAAATGTTCGGCCGATCGAACTTTGCTTCCGGCAGGCCGAACTGTACAGTTCGGCAGGCCGAAGCAGGACGTCCGGCAGGCCGACCGAGGCATGGAAATTTTTGTGATTTTTACCCGTTTTCACTATTTTGAACCCAGATTTAAATCCCAACCTTATAGAATGTTTTTAAAGGTACAAATGGCACACTAGGACATCATGAAATGATTTAGTAACATAGAATGTCTCAAACTAGATATTGATCGACTTAGTTTGTATCTAGGATCGTTCGTGGTTCCGTGGAGCTAACGTATAGCGGACCGGGATTACGGTGTGGGATACCGGCACGAATATTGAGGTAGGACTTTTATCCTATTTCTTTGGTAGCCTAGTTTTGAAATTATTTGGCTTTGAAAAAGGTTTCTATCAACATGTTTTCAACGGTGTTTGAAAATGGATTTACCGGCTATATTTTAATATACCGTGATTATGAAATGAATTTCATAATAAATGTAATTGACAACACTCGGTAATTGGGTTTTGAATGATAAGGATAATAAACACATGGGCATGATGCCATATCAGAGATCGGGTCGTGTAGCGATCAACCTTGGGGGTAGGTCCCGAAACCCAGTTGGGCCACTACGGTGGTGATATCATGGTTTGCCTAGGTAAAAGTAAAATGGTGTTTTGTTTTGACGAGTAGACTGTTCTATGACAGAACGGTTCTACTCAAATTATTTATTTATTTATTTATGTATTTATTTAAGTTTCCTTTTGAATAACTTCTAATGATACTATGTTTCTTTGCATTAAATGATTTTATAAAACATAGTCCTACTGAGCCTTTCGCTCACGTTTTATTGTTTTAAATTCCCCCCCCCCCCCCCCCCCTTAGGTGGTTTCCCATTTAGGTTTGTTGAAGATTCTTCGGACCGAACTCAGGAGCAATAGGAGAATTTATTTATATTATGTATTATTAATCAAGGCTTGTAAGACTTTAACTTCATTTGTACCTGGACTGTAATTGTATTTATGATATTGTCAGTACCATGTGTGTGCACAAGTTGTGGGTTGTGGAACCCATATTCGTGATTTTTATTTAATTTTTATTACCTGCTTAATATTTATAAATTCTTTTATAAAATGTGGTGGAAAATCTTCTTAATTTTTATTTAATTTGATTCTCAAACTCTTGATTTTTATTTAAATTCTTGTTTAATTAATCTAAATATTCCGCCACGTCACCTCCCGTACTCCGGGGCGTGACAGAATGGTATCAGAGCTCAAGGTTATGAACCTTGGGAATTGTGCACACATAGGTTTGACAATGAAATACCTCTGACAGTCCAAATTTTGTTTTCAGAAGTGAGAGAATGGCACCTAGACGTCGTTCGACTGCTGACGCCGAGTTCGGAAATGATGAGAGCCTGATGAGGTCTATGTTTGCGGCTTTCCGGCAGATGGCAGCTAGCGCTAGACCGAAAGACTCCAGTGTTGGTAGTCGGCATGCGTTCTTTAAGGAATTCTGGCGGGCGTCTATTCCGACTTTTGATGGCAACGGGGACCCGCAGTTAGCTGAATATTGGTTGGATTCAATCTTGAAGCATCTGGATACTCTTGGTGTGCCTGAGGAGTATCGTGTGGAGTTTGCGGCGTATAAGCTCGAGGGTGGCGCCAACACCTGGTGGAAACAAACTAAGCGTCTGGAGCGCGGTGGCGATATCAGCTGGGACAAGTTCGAGGAGCTGTTCTATGATCGGTATTTTTCGCAGGGGTATAGAGACCAGAAGGCAGCTGAGTTTTATAGATTACAGCAGGGTGATCTATCAGTTCGGGAGTATGAGGCAAAATTTAACGAGTTGGCTAGGTTTGCTCCATCAGCTGTGGCATCGGAGCATGAAAAGTGTATTAAGTTTCAGGAAGGACTCAAGGCTCCTATTCGACGACAGTTGGTTGCTCTACGGCTTAGGAGTTTCGGAGAGCTTGTGTCGTCGGCGATCTCCGTGGAGAATGATTACGTGCAGTATTGTGAGGACCGAGCCAAGGCTTCATGAGGACCGCAGAGGAGTGGCAGGAAGAGCACCAATAGTCGTCCAGCTCCGGGGAAAGGCAAGCAAGGCGGTGCGACCAGTGGCAGTAGCAGTTCGTCTGGCAGCGGGCGCAGCAATCCCTACAGCTTTCATTGTCATTTCTGTCAGTAGCCCGGACACATCAAGAGGAATTGCTCGATCAGGAGTGCTCGTCTTGGATCTCTGACCGGGGAGGATGCCAGTCGTTCGTCTTAGCCTCAGCCTCAGACCCTACCTCCGCCTCCGCAGTACCCGCAGTTGCAGTATCCGCAGTTCTCTCCTCAGCAATTCTCATATCTGGCACGGGGGCAGCAACTGCAGTATTTTTAGCGCAGTGTTCCTCAGTATAGAGCTCCGAGTACAGGTAGTGTGCAGTCGTCTCCATCTCAGCAGCATCGGCCGAGTAATCCAGGACCTAGTAGTGTTGGTAGAGGAAAAGGAAAAGCGCCAGTGCAGGTTCATGCAATGGCATCTGGAGGGTCAGATTCTCAGACTGGTAACGCGGTTGTCGATGGTATGATTTTGGTTTCCAGATCCTTAGCTCGTGTTTTATTTGATACTGGTGCCTCTCATTCTCTCATTTTGAGTTCTTTTGTACATGCCTTGGGGTTAAAGGTAGAAGAGTTTAATGAACCCCTAGTCATAACTTCTCCCTTGGGGCGGGTGTGTGTGAATTGTATGTGTAAATCATGTAAAATAAAGATTGGGGATGAGATTTTGAAAAGTGATTTGATTATACTCCCCATGAGTTCCTATGATGTAATTCTAGGGATGGACTGGTTGTCCAGGTATAGTGCAGTCGTGGACTGCCAACTTAGAAAGGTGACCCTAGTGTCTGATAGGGGGACAGTAATCACTTACCAGGGTGGTGGTGATTGGCTAATGAGTGAGCGTCTTATGAAGTCGTGTTTAGGAGGGCGAAGGAATCTAGATTGTTTTGCTTTTCTTGCCAATCTAGATTGCGAGCCCTATGTTTCGAAAGGTAGTGCAGTGATTCCGGTGGTTGATGAGTTCGAGGATGTCTTCCCGACGAGTTGCCAGGATTACCACCGCATCGGGAGATTGAGTTTGGTATCGAGTTGTTTCTAGGGACAGCACCGATTTCTATGGCACCTTATCGGATGGCGCCAGCAGAAATGAAGGAATTAAGGAAGCAACTTCAGGAGCTTGCTGATAAAGGATACATTCGGAATAGCACATCTCCGTGGGGAGCACCAATTTTGTTCGCTAAGAAGCATGATGGGACTCTCAGGTTATGTGTGGATTATCGGCAGCTAAATCATGTTACGGTGAAGAACAAGTATCCCTTGCCTAGGATTGATGAGCTATTTGATCAGTTGGGAGGTTCGCGATACTTCTCGAAGATTGATTTGCGTTCAGGTTATCATCAGCTCAGGATCAAGGAAGAGGATATTCCCAATACAGCTTTTAGGACTCGGTATGGGCATTTTGAGTTCCTGGTTATGTCTTTTGGGTTGACGAATGCTCCAGCAGCTTTTATGGATCTGATGAACAGGGTATTTAGGCTGTATCTGGATCAGTTTGTGATCGTGTTCATCGATGATATTCTTGTGTATTCTAAGACTTGGGAGGAGCATGAGCAGCATCTTCGGATCGTGCTTCAGACTCTGCGGGAGCACCAGTTGTATGCTAAGAGGGAAAAATGTGAATTCTGGTTGACTGAGGTCAAATTTCTGGGTCATGTCATCTCGGAGCATGGTATTTCAGTGGATCCGTCCAAGATTGATGCTATATTGGAATGAGAACGACCAAGGAATGTAGCGGAGATTCGCAGCTTCTTAGGTCTTGCTGGATATTACAGGAAATTTGTGAAGGATTTTTCGAAGATTGCAGCTCCGTTGACGAGATTGATCAAGAAAAATGTCAGGTTTGAGTGGGATGAAGATTGTGAGTCTGCTTTTCAGGAATTGAAGAACCGGTTGACTTCAGCTCCAGTGTTGATTATTCCTAGCAGTGACGAACCGTATGAGGTTTATGCGGATGCTTCAGGGCGCGGACTTGGATGCGTGTTGATGCAGCATGGGCGTGTAGTTGCGTACGGATCAAGACAGCTACGACCTCATGAGCGAAATTATCCTACTCACGATTTAGAGCTTGCGGCGGTGATTTACGTGCTGAAGATTTGGAGGTGTTACTTGTATGGAGCGTCGTTTCAGGTCTTCTCTGATCACAAGAGTTTGAGGTATTTGTTCACTCAGAGGGATCTCAACTTGAGGTAGCGCAGATGGGTGGAGTACATGGAGGATTATGATTTTGCGTTGCAGTATCATCCCAGGAAAGCTAATGTGGTCGCGGACGCGCTTAGCAGGAAGTCTTCAGGGATTCTCGCTTGTTTGATTTTTGAGGACTGGAGCAGGGATGCGATAGTGAGTGAGTATCGACTACTGTATCATGAAGACGCTGATCGAGTTTCGTTATATCATGTGGAAGCGACTCCAGCTCTTGTTCGGATGGTGAAGCAAAGTCAGTGGCAGAATCGGCAATTTGCAGGGGATTTGGTCGCAGATTCAAAACGGGGAGCAGTTTGAAGAATGGAGCGTGCATGCAGATGGATCGTTGTACTTCCGGGAGCGTCTTGCAGTTCCAGTTATCGCCGAGGTGACGAAAGCCGTTCTAGACGAAGCTCATAGGTCTCAGTTTGTTATTCATCCGGGGAGCACCAAGATGTATCGTGATTTGAAGATGCAGTATTGGTGGAGAGGCATGAAGAAAGATGTTCGCGAGTACGTGGCCAAGTGTTCGACGTGTCTTCAGGTGAAAGCTGAGCATCAGAAGCCTGTAGGTCAGCTTCAGCCGCTTCCTATTCCAGGGTGGAAATGGGAACATGTGACGATGGATTTCCTCACAGGTTTGCCGAGGACGGAGCAGCGGCATGATGCAGTTTGGGTTGTGGTCGACAGGTTGACGAAATCGGTGCATTTCATTCCGTTTAGGTCGACGTGTTCCAGGAAGATTCTCGGGGAGTTGTATATGCAGAACATTGTGAGGTTGCATGGAGTTCCTTTGTCCATCACCTCTGATCGAGACACCAGGTTTAATGCTAAGTACTGGAGGAGTTTTCAGGAGGCTTTGGGTACGGATTTGAACTTCAGTACGGCGTTTCATCCCCAGACTGATGGACAGTCTGAGCGGGTTATTCAGGTTCTCGAGGATATGTTGATGCTTGTGCGTTGGACTTCGGCGGGAATTGGAAGCAATGTTTGCATTTGGCAGAGTTCGCGTACAACAACAGTTATCAGGCGAGTATCGGTATGGCACCATTTGAGGCATTGTATGGGCGACCGTGTCGGTCACCTGTGTGTTGGGCCGAGCCAGAGGATAAAGTTATTCTTGGGCCGGATGAGATTCGTGACAGCAACGAGAAAGTCGCAGTGATTCGAGGTCGGTTGAGGGCAGCTCAGAGTCAGCAGAAGAGCTACGCAGATAGAAGACGTAGGCCCTTAGAGTTCACGGTTGGAGATTTTGTTCTCTTGAGGGTGTCGCCTCGTAAGGGAAGTATGCGGTTCGGGGTGAGTGGGAAGCTCGCGCTGAGGTATATTAGGCCGTTCGAGATCACTCAGCGTGTTGGTGTGGTCGCTTATCGGCTTGATCTTCCGCCCGAACTTTCTCACGTTCATAATGTGTTTCATGGGTCGATGCTTAGGAAATGTCCACCTGGGCAGGATAAGATAGTTTCGTTTCGCGATGTACAGGTTCAGGAAGATACGACGTATGAAGAAGTGCCGATTCAGATTATAGACCGGAAGGTGATTAGCTTGCGTCGTCGTGAAATACCGTTGGTAAAGGTCATGTGGCAGCATCATGGGGTTGATGAAGCCACTTGGGAATTAGAGTCGAGTATGCGGGAATTGTATCCGCATTTGTTTTGTTTTTGAAGTGAGTTGTAAATTTCGAGGATGAAATTTCTTTTAGGGGTGGAGAGCTATAACGTCCCGAAATTTATTTAATGTTAATGTACTATAAATGATGAATTAGTGTGCCATAATTAACGTTTTAACATTAATTAGATTATTGGGTTGGATTTTGAATTTTTGGTTGTTTTGTTAAAATTAATGCATTCAAATGATTTCTTATTGTTTTTAAAATGATGTTTTGAGTTTTAAAACACAACAATTTGTAAAATGTTAAAAATACTCCGTTTTCCAAAACCGTGGGCGGCACATGGTTTTCGCACAGTAAAACCGCCCACCGATTTTCTCTATTTATTTCTTTCCTTCCTCTCTCTCTCCTCACTCTCACGCATCTCTCCCTCTCTCTTTCTCTCATCTCTCTCGGCAGCCCTCTCTCTCTATATCTCTCTCTAAATTTTTGAACTCCATTTCGAATCCAAGCTTCGGGATAGCAAGGAGGAAGCTCGGGGACGTGATTCGGCAACCGAGAACGCGGATTGAAGCTTCGATTCGAGGTTAGATTCGAAATTTCTAAACTTTTTACAAATTTTCAATTTTGTGCATTTTTGAAATCTAGGTTTGTTTAAGCTTAGAAAACCTTGTATTTGAGTTAAATGAACTTAGAACAACTAGAATCTAAGCTTAGATTGAAGAAAAACGGATTGGATTCAAGATTTTTCATTTTTCCCCTCATTTTCTCATTTTTGGATTTTTGAGGATTTTGAGTCAAAATCTTGTTTAAATGAGTCCAAACATGTTTTAGTATGTTTTTCTATCATCTATGAACATTTTTCATGCCTGGGAATTGAGAAAAACAGGTTGGAATCTAGATTTGGATTTTGGGGATCGAGAAACCCGTGGCTGGGATTTCTGGATTTTCCCAGTTCGGCAGGCCGAACTGTAAGTTCGGCAGGCCGGAGTGATGATCGGCAGGCCGGTGTTCTTCCGACCGGCAGGCCGAATCTGGGGAAGTGTTCGGCCGACCGAACTTTGCTTCCGGCAGGCCGAACTGTGCAGTTCGGCAGGCCGAAGCAGGACGTCCGGCAGGCCGACCGAGGCATGGAAATTTTTGTGATTTTTACCCGTTTTCACTATTTTGAACCCAGATTTAAATCCCAACCTTATAGAATGATTTTAAAGGTACAAATGGCACACTAGGACATCATGAAATGATTTAGTAACATAGAATGTCTCAAACTAGATATTGATCGACTTAGTTTGTATCTAGGATCGTTTGTGGTTCCATGGAGCTAACGTATAGCGGACCGGGATTACGGTGTGGGGTACCGGCACGAATATTGAGGTAGGACTTTTATCCTATTTCTTTGGTAGCCTAGTTTTGAAATGATTTGGCTTTGAAAAAGGTTTCTATTAAAATGTTTTCAACGGTGTTTGAAAATGGATTTACCGGCTATATTTTAATATACCGTGATTATGAAATGAATTTCATAATAAATGTAATTGACAACACTCGGTAATTGGGTTTTGAATGATAATGATAATAAACACATGGGCATGATGCCATATCAGAGATCGGGTCGTGTAGCGATCGACCTTGGGAGCAGGTCCCGAAACCCAGCTGGGCCACTACGGTGGTGATATCATGGTTTGCCTAGGTAAAAGTAAAATGGTGTTTTGATTTGACGAGTAGACTGTTCTGTGACAGAACGGTTCTACTCAAATTATTTATTTATTTATTTATGTATTTATTTAAGTTTCCTTTTCAATAACTTCTAATTATACTATGTTTCTTTGCATTAAATGATTTTATAAAACATAGTCCTACTGAGCCTTTCGCTCACGTTTTATTGTTTTAAATTCCCCCCCCCCCCCCCCCCCCCCCCCCCCCCCCCTCCCCCTCCTAGGTGGTTTCCCATTTAGGTTTGGAGAAGATTCTTCAGACCGAACTCAAGAGCAATAGGAGAATTTATTTATATTATGTATTATTAATCAAGGCATGTAAGACTTTAACTTCATTTGTACCTGAACTGTAATTGTATTTATGATATTGTCAGAACCATGTGTGTGCACAAGTTGTGGGTTGTGGAACCCATATTTGCGGTTTTTCTTTAATTTTTATTACCTGCTTAATATTTATAAATTCTTTTAGAAATGTGGTGGAAAATCTTCTTAATTTTTATTTAGTTTGATTCTCAAACTCTCGATTTTTATTTAAATTCTTGTTTAATTAATCTAAATATTCTGCCACGTCACCTCCCGTACTCCGGGGCGTGACATATCTATAATAAACCCATAGAGATTAAAAATTGGAAACACATATAACTGTCGGACCACCCCGATAGTGGTAACAAAGAATGATGGGACGATATTAACGAGAAACACGTGACATATAAAGTCATATTTACAGAATTAATTATTGAGAGATGGGGCATTTTTAGGGTGCTTTATTCTGCATATAATTATAGAGCAAGGAATCTTTACAAATAAAATGAATACGGTATATAAATAAAATTATAAAAGAGACTGGGACAAAAGCTTAATGGAGGAACCGATTAATGATTAACCAAATACTAAAAGAGACAAAGGAAAACACAGGAAAAAAAATAAAATAAAATGGACACTCAAGACTAATGTTACTTTCAGTTTTTCAAAAACTATTTATGTTGTATAACTGTAACAAAAAATATTCACATGTTATTTCAAAATAATAATAATAATAACCACCTGTCAAGATGTACTAAATTGAGTGTTCATATAGCCTCTCGTCAAGAATATTTAAAGTAGAAAAAGTTACAAAATACATCACAATATTAAAAATATCTTAAAAATATCCTTAATGAAATAATAATTAAGTTAATAAATCATACTTTGTACTATATAATTATTTTAATAATATTATTTTGAGACATATGTAGAATTTCTCTAAATTGGAATCATATTTTAAGTAAATAAACATAATTGAATTATTTGTCTCATTAACCAATATTAAATAGCGATTCTAACGCTATTACACGTGGGAGATTAGACGATGGTTTTCAAAGATTAGACGACGGTCAATGAAGCTGTCATCTAATCGACAGACGTAATATGTTTCAACATTAATAACTACCATCTAATATCAATCTGGACCAGTTTAGGTGCTAAATATTTAAGAATAGAAAACCATAAACTAATATTAGCTTTAAACAATGGTTTGTCTAAAAAACCATGGTCTAATACCTACCAAGCTAAAAAGTGGCAGGCTTTATTTTCTTAATTGTCCACAGGTAGTCTTCCCGTATTCTACATGCTAAAGCTTTATGTGGATCATGTTTCCATATTGGCATGTAAAATGGGAGCTTTACCATCCGGGGTTCGTTAAATATTACAACTGAGGCATTTTGGAAAAATGAGTTGTTCTATTGATCTGAGGAGAAAATGAATACATAGCCTTGCTTTATATAGATATTATACACAAGGAATTAGTTATAGGATCAGTTACAAATCTATTACAAAATGAAAACTAATTCTGTTTAGGTAAACTAACTAACTAACTAACTAACTAATTCTGTTTAGTTCCTAAAACTCCCCCTCAAGATGGACAATGAAGATTTTTCACAGCCATCTTGGAGAGATGAGATAGTAAAAGAGAAGATGTAATGGCTTTGTAAAAATATCTGCCAATTGAAGGTGAGATCGAACAGGCATAAGCTTAAGGCTTCCATCAGCAACTCTATCCTGAATAAAATGATAGTCAATTTCAATGTGCTTGGTACGTTCATGAAATGTAGGATTGGAGGCTATGTGCATTGCTGCTTGATTGTCACAGAAGAGAAGCATAGGAGAAGGAATTTGAAGGCAGAAGTCCTTCAAAAGTTGTTGTAACCAGATCAATTCACTTGTGGTAGCAGCCATGGCTCTATATTCTGCTTTAGCAGAAGATCGGGAAATTGTGGGTTGGCATTTGGCTTTCCAAGATATCAAGGATGGACCCAAAAAGATACAATAGCCTATAATCGAGCGTCTAGAGTCTGGACAGGAACCCCAATCAGCATCGGAGAAGGCTTTCATCTGAAGATTGGATGAAGAGGAGAAAAATAATCCTTGCCCAGGACTGTTCTTGAGGTAACGAAGTAGATTGTGAGCTGCAAGAAGATGTGGGGTTCTAGGTTGAGCCAAAAATTGACTTAACTTGTGAACAGCAAATGTGATATCAGGGCGTGAAAGTGTGAGATATAATAGACGGCCAATAAGTCTCCGGTATTGAGACGCATCAGCTAAAGGAATGCCATCATGAGCTGAAAGATGTGATTTAGGATCCATAGGTATTGAAGCAGGTTTACAAGCAAGGAATCTAGTGTCTTCAAGGAGTTTAGAGTATAGTGACGTTAGGAGAGAACAATTCCTGAAGCAGACCGAGCAATCTCGAGACCGAGAAAGTATCGCAATGTCCCTAAGTCTTTAAGTTTGAATTGAGTATGCAAAAAGAATTTTAAGGAATTAATGATGTGTGAAGATGGACCTGTAAGGATAATATCATCAACATATACTAAGAGGGCCACATATGAAGAACCAGAGCCTTTAGTAAACAAGGAGTAGTCTGCTTTAGATTGGTGAAAACCAAATTGAATGAGAGATTGAGAAAGTTTGGAATACCATTGCCATGAGGCTTGACGAAGGCCATAGATGGACTTATGTAGTCTGCAAACCAATTTGGTATTTTTGGAAGAATGCTCCCCCTTACCATGACAGCCCAAGGGAAGATCCATATAAAATTCTTCAAACAGATCCCCGTTGAGGAAAGCATTATTCACATCAAGTTGAACCAAGTGCCAATTTTGACAAGCTGCTATAGCTAGTAAGGTTTTAACTGTGACCAGTTTAGCAACAGGAGAAAATGTTTCAACAAAATCCACTCCTTCTTGTTGTGTGTAACCTTTTGCAACTAAGCGAGCTTTATATCTTTCAATGGAGCCGTTAGATTTATATTTGATTTTATAAACCCACTTGCAGCCAATGCTACGTTTTCCTAGTGGTAAGGAAACAATAAACCCTGTCTGGTTTTGTTCCATGGCATTTAATTCGACTGTCATGGCTTCACGCCACTGTGGAAGACGAATTGCTTGATGATAATACTGAGGCTCATATTGAGAAGAGAGACTTAATGCAAAATTTTTATAATTCGGTGATAAAGTAGCATATGATAAGCAATGAGATAAGGGGTAAAGAACCTTGGATTGGGTATTGCAAGGGCCTTGTGTGAGCAAGTGGCAGTGATAATCTTGCAAATAAGAAGGTGATTTATGGACCCTGGAGGAACGTCTAACAGGAAACAAGTCATTAGATAAGGAGTTGTGATGCTCCACTGATGTAAAAGGCAAAGATTTTGCAGAGGATGGCAAGTCTGGGAGATCAGGGGATGAATGTGGTAACACCAGATCAGGAAAAGGATCAAGTAGAGGAGTTGATAAAGGGACTGAATGAAAAGGAAATGTATCTTCATGAAAAACAACATCTCGAGAGACAAATATTTGTTTAGTATGAAGATCATAAAGTTTGTAAGCTTTCATGCCTGGAGGATAGCCAAGAAATACACATGGTCAAGCACGGGGTTGAAACTTGGATCTGTGAGCAGTAAGGGTGGATGCAAAAGCCAAGCAGCCAAATACGCAAAAATGAGCATAATCAACAGGTTTGTGAACTAAAAGTTCATATGGTGACTTGTTGCCAAGGACATGTGAAGGAGTCCTATTTATTAAAAAAATGTTGTGAGGATGCACTCAGTCCAAAATGAAAGAGGAATTTGGGATTGAAAATATAATGCCCGAGCAACATTCAAGATATGTTGATGTTTCCTCTCAACAACAGAATTTTGTTGGGGACATTCTACACATGAGAATTGATGAAGAACACCATGTTTATGAAAGAAATCAGCAAATGTTAATTCTTTAGCATTGTCTGATCTAAATTCTTTAATTTTCTTGTCAAATTGAGTTGCAACAAGATTAAAGAATCGAGGAATAACAGTAGCAACATCAGACTTATGGTTGAGTAGAAATATCCATGTGTATCTAGTACAGTCATCCACCAATGTAAGAAAGTAACGGTGGCCAGAATATGAGGGCAAATGATAAGGCCCCCAGATGTCACAATGTACAAAATCAAATGGACAAGAAGATAGATGATTATTGGAAACAAAAGCTAATTTTCATTGTTTTGCCAAAGGACAGATGTAACAAGGAGTTCTCATAGCAGTAGTATTGTTGGACCTAGATAATTGATCCTTTAAAAGATCTAAGCACTTTGGTGATAAATGACCAAGGCGATTATGCCAGGTCTGTGTAGACACTTGATGAGCATGGATGATAGGGGAACCATTTGGTAGTTCAGCAGAGAAACTTGTGGAGTCAAGCACATATAAGCCATGAAGCATTCTACCCTTGCCAATCGTTTTCATGCTGGACATTTCCTGAATAGTGAAATGACCAGGAAGAAAATTAATTTCAAGTGAGGCAGCTCGGGTGAGGGCACTAACAGAGAGCAAATTAAAACTAAACTGAGGAATATAAAGAACATTCCGCAGTAGTAAGTCATTGTTTATCTTGACATCACCACTAATGCTAACAGGAAGTGTAGTACGATAAGGTAAAGTGACAACAGAAGTTGGAATTGGTTCCAAGAATTCAAAGGCATTAGCATTAGAACATATATGTCTAGAAGCTCCCGAGTCCACAATCCAAATATGGGAAGAAGAAAAATCATGAACCTCTGGAACAGATAAACAAGTACCTGTGACATATGATGAAGAAGCAGCAGAGGAATCAGATGCCCGAGGAATTGTTGATAAATGATTAGACAACATGGTCATCAATTGTTGGTATTGAGTTGAAGTCAAAGTCTGAAGAAAATCCCCAGCATGACCCGGAGTGGATGAAAGTTTATCAGACTCATCAGGCTGATTAGTGACTTGATTTACAAGATTAGTATGATGGTTGAAAGGTGATGGTTTCGGTTTCTGTTTGAATCCAGGAGGGTAACCATGGAGTTTGTAACATTTTTCAATAGTGTGACCATGGTAGTTGCAATGAGTACAGAATGGGCGATCTTTCTTCTGAGATTTGATTCGGGAAGTGGGGGTGGTTCCTGTGCCAAGTTTGGAAAGGCTGTCATTTTTGACAACAAAGGCCATAGGAGTGGAATCATTAGGTATTGTAGGTGCTATGGTGCGTTGACGTTCCTCTTGAGAGATCAGGGAGAAGACTTTGTTGATGGCAGGGAGAGGATCCATGAGAAGCAACTGACCCCGAATTTGAGAGTAGGAATCATTGAGCCCCATAAGGAAGGACACCTCCACAGGTGTACATTGGCCTGTAATTGCTCAATTCTTCCCAGAGAGCTTTCAGTTCAGTGAAGTAAACACTGATGGATTGTTGATCTTGTGACAGATTAATCAAGTCGCGGCGCAATTGGAAGATTCTTGGACCATTACGTTGTTGAAATCGGTCCTTAAGATCTAACCAAATTTCAGCCGTAGATTCGGAAAAAATGATGCTTGCAGAAATGTCTTTGGAGATGGAATTGAGAATCCATGAAATCACAATGTTGTTATTACGAATCCATGAATTGAGCCTTACTAAATCAGAACCAGCAGGATTGGCAAGAGAACCATCAATAAACCTTAACTTGTTCTTCACAAATAATGCAATCAACATGGCACGACTCCAAGAAGCATAATTGTCACCAGTTAGAGGTTGAGAAACCAAGGACATACCAGGACCATCCGAATGACGCAAGAAGAAAGGGCTGGAAGGGTCATCGATGGCGGATTTGCCAGTGGACAGAATCACAGAATCGGAAGTCTTAGATTCCATGAATCAGTGAGAAACAGCAAGATGAATAACTTGTCTGAGTCGATCCACAGATTTTGGAGTCGATCGGAGAGAGATTCAACAGAGATCACGAAAAATCTCTGGCAAAATGAATGAGATTCAACAGAGATGCAACAGAGGAAACGAACGAGAAGGAAAAACAGAGATCGCGAGAGAAACGGTAGCAAAAATCTCAACTGATACCATATTACAACTGAGGCATTTTGGAAAAATGAGTTGTTCTATTGATCTGAGGAGAAAATGAATACATAGCCTTGCTTTATATAGATATTATACACAAGGAATTAGTTATAGGATCAGTTACAAATCTGTTACAAAATGAAAACTAATTTTGTTTAGGTAAACTAACTAACTAACTAAGTAACTAATTCTGTTTAGTTCCTAAAATTAAATGACATTTGAATGTCTCCATGAGATTGCTTTAAGAGATTTTTAGTATGAATATTTGGAAAGGAAGGAATGCGAGGGAAAAATGAAAGATGGTTAGGGCACTATCCATGTTAATCATTACAATTGTAATAAATAAGCGGGATCTGTATTATATTATACAAAATTTCAATCAAAGAAAACATATACAAAATAATATAACACGATATATATATATAGGAAAACATACTTATACAAAAATAAGTGTCAATTAATTAGTTTGTAATGAATTTTTGTATAAACCCTATGCATTTTTCCATCAACTCACACAAATACTCATTGGGATAAAAATTCTAGGTTTGTGAAGACTTGTATGCCCCACTCATTATAATTTCTCTCATGTACCTTAATATAAATGTAACATCCTAAAATTTTAATAAAATTTATTATGCGTAAATTTAATTTAGTGTGCCCAACTAATTTGGAGATATAAAATTTTATGTTGCATAAAATACATACACATTTACATATTTAAAAAATAATTCATTTTTATCACAAATTTAATTTTTAAACTACTATTTACCTTATTTACGCCCACATCCCATATTTTCTTTTATTACAAAATAGCCACAAACAACCCTCTCTCCCTTCATCGACGTGCAGCCCCTCTCCTAAAAACCCACATATCAGATTTTTTTTAAACCTCCATGCATTGAAGACAAACCCACATAGAGACGCCATCCCCACCACTTGGAAAACCTCACACACTCATCACTCATTCTCCCCTCTCCTACACCAACACTCCCCCTCTTCCTCTCTTCATTTTGCTGTAGCAAAAACATAGCTAAGAAAAACTGAGAATAACCAAGAAAGATAGCTCCTTCCTTATCCTAAACCAGCCAAAACTGTCATCTCTATGGCCAATAAATTTGGAGAGTCCAAGCTTGATTTCTAACCTAAGATTATGACATTTTTCAAAGGAATTTTAAAGCAGGATTTCTCTAAAATAAACTTAATTTTTAGTTTATATTTTCTTTAAGTTTAATGCATGATTTTCGTGTTCAATGTTCATGCAAATTTTTGCTTTGTGTTAATGTGCATATTTATGTACTGATGAGCCAAAACTTGATTTTTGAACTAAAACAGAAAATAAGCTTCCATTTTGATCCATCATTAATGACAAAAACATGTTAAGAATGTTTAAAAATTGGTTTTTATGATTATATGATTGATGTTTAGAGTTTTGGAGCTTGGAAAACAAATTTGAGCATATTTTCGTGTTTATTTTGAACAAATTCTAGAAATGTGGTTTTAATGATGATTTTGGTGTAAAAATTGATGGAAACACGTTTATTTGGATCATCGAATGTTTACTACACATTTTTGAATGGTTTTGGATCATTTAGAATTAATTTAAGTCATAAACTTATATGGTTTGTGAATCAGCCCAAATGGACAAAACTGGGTTTTGCCCAATAAGGTGGAGGCATGGTTGACGATGGGTAGTGGATTAAGCTATTGTCACCTCCACTCGAACCCAATAAGCTTTCTAGTTTGTCACAGTTTAGATCCTTTGTGTTCCGTCATGTTTAAACACCCCTATAATACATGTTTTTGTGATATAAAGTTATAGAAAATAAATTTATGTTTCATGATCATTTTAAAACATAAAAGGGCACACTAGAGATTGATTTATACATAATACAATTATGGTTCTATTTGTTCTTGTTTTGGTTCCTCGTTGACCTTATTAGAAACCATCAAGGTTGGGGCATTATTAGAGCTAACATTGTGCAAGTTGGATTTATAAGACTTAAGGCTATTCTTAGATGTTTTTCTAAAGACGTAGGAATTCTAATCCCTTTCTTGGCAGCCATAATTTGAAGCTAATTTGTTTTGTTTTAGCCAATAATGTTATCTTTAGATGAGCATGTTTCCTTCAAGATTGTTTATAAATGTGTTTTCAGATATGTAAATATGATTAATTTCATATTTTGACAAACATGGATTTGAAATTATGAATTAGACTCAAATAAGAAATTTTGAGCATGATGGGGTATTCAAATGCTACTAAGAACGTATGGCTCTAGGTAGTTGGTTTTTAGTAGGCACAGAGATCAAGTTATGTAGAGTGTAACCTTGGTAGCAGGTCCTTAAACCTCTATTGGAGAGCTTCGCAATGAGAGCAATGGTTGAAGCACTATAAGTGTGTTCCATATATGATATATATAAGGGTAGAGAACATAGGAATTTAATTAAATTGTCTTATCTCATTTTACTAGTTTTATTATGAGTTCAAGCTTTGAATATCTCATTTAATTCTTGTCAGTTTTTTATTCATTTCATTCTTTCAATGACTTGAAAATTCAAATTTTGAAAATGATATCCTATTGGATCTTTTGTTCATTTTTTTTTATTTTACTTACACCTTTCCAGGCAATGCAAAGAGTGGAGCTAAGTAAGTATAAAGATACTGATGAAAAGTCGTCAATGTGTATACCGTGATGTTTTTAGTTAAGCTTATGATATGAGTTAGATTTCTAAAGCGGTTTGTGCCAATGTAATTATATTGTCTTTTCTTATCTTAACTCGATTGTATATATGAAAGGATTGTATGGTTGAACATTGTCCTATTGTTGTATCTTGGCAATATTTGCAAAATTGCAGGCCACTATAAGATTTAAATTTTGAAAACCCTAAAGCTTTATTTGGGATAGTTATTTTGTTTTCAACACATATTCTTTTTTTTTTTTTTGTTTTTTAAATTTGGGTTTTGTAGTCCATTTTAAATAATTCATATTTATAAAAATTTCAACTTTCTGAATAATTTGTGTAATTTTTATAATCGATGGTTGTCCACATGAATAAGCTGAAGTTAAAATAAATGCCTTTATTTAATTTTTTATTATTTGGGGATTGGTTTAGAAAAATAATTAAGTCATATTTAATTAATATCATTTTGAATCTGTTTTCAAGGTTTAAAATTTTATCTAAATTAAATTATTTTCTTAAACTAAGTTTCCATATCATGCCTTGTTTTCGGGCAGTGATAATAAAATAACCACATTTTTTGCCTCTTTCTTGTTAGGGTATAGCCTAAAAAAACCATAGAAACAACTTATTAGCTTAAATAATAACAATTTTATTTTCAATTACAACTATATTTATTCTTGAATACTTACCTTTAGTGGTTTTAGAAACCTAACGTTTCTATGCAACATATTGAAGACAACATAAATGGTTGTCTTTAATTTATACTCATTTAAGGGCCTAAATACAATTTGTTAAAAAGATAATCAATTAAAAAATAATTTAACTAACAATAATAAGTTATATAGTTAACAATAAGTACACTTACAATTATATCATTTGGCTAAAGTCAGGGCATATTCATTAGTCAAGCGGGTTGAACCATAAAGGTGAAGGAGAACCAATATCCAATTACCTCTACTATTATATGGTATAAAGTAATACTTCTTTTTTTTAAAAAAAACTTTGTCCAAAAAGTCAATAGGCAAAATTACTCATTCTTGCATCAAAAGCTTAGAAGTGTCAGGCATATAAGATGTGATGTACAAGTTGACGAAGCCATGCAAGTTGACCAATTTCCATCTTTGGTAATATTTCCATAAGAAACTGCATAAAAAACAAATATTGTAAGAAGATGAAGTAGTTAAATACTTCATGTATGCCATGATACATGACATGCTAATTCTAGTGAAGCCGGGATCCACTCAATGTCCTCAATGGTGATATATAAGGGTTTATCATCACTTTGAGTGATGGCTGAAGGCAATATAATTGTAATTGTGCTAGAGGTGTCCATAGCATTCTTCGAATATCTATACAAGTGTGCCATTTTTGGAGGTAAGCCTTCCTAACCCTCCATTATTCATATGACCTCTATTACATCCTCCATTTATTGCTTCTTTTTACCCTTCGATTTCTTTAAAGGACCTTTCTTGATATGTAAGTTCAGGGAATTGTAATGAGTGGGGGAACTTTTCTTGATATAAGTGGGGCACTAATTAAAAAACTATAATACTTATCAGAATTTTTTTTTTCAATAGAGGCACGTACCGCCACTAACATGTATGTATATCTGTGCATGGATCGTGACCAAAGAGCCCTAATTGAAAGCTTTGTTTTCCTTTTTACTTACTAATGGTACTATTGGTCAATAAACTCTTATAAGTCACAATTTATACTACAAGAATTGAGCCCTTTAGTGATGACATCTTTGTTGTCGCTATAAAGTGATCTTTAGGACTACATTTCATGGCTAAAGATTCTATGGCAAACGCTTCAAGAACTGCAGATTTTTAATAGTGGGTCCTACTTTTAGAGGTGACGAAAATGTCGTTGCTAAAAGTCTAGGAGGAAAATCTCTTGGGAAGAGTTCTGATGTCTTGCCAAAAATAGACTTTTAGCAATGACATTGTCGTCTCTTCATGTCATTGCAAAAATCCTTGCATTTTAACCAAAAGATAGAACCTTTCTTCCCTATTTTTTCTGATTCCCCTTCACCCCTCTCTTTGATTTTCTCATTCTTTCCAATAAATAATTGTCCCAAAAACTCAAAATCTCATTTCTTTTCCACTTTCTCTTCTATTTGGCATTAAAACTCCAAAGAACTCAAAAAAATCTATCCCAAAATGAAAAAAAAAAAACCCAAATATTAAGCTTCCTCCTCCATTTCCATTGTTGTCACCATTCTTCACCACCAATTGCTGCCACTCTTAGTTTTCCAACCTCCAATTTTAGTGGGTTTTGGATTAAGTAAGTTTATAATTTTTAATGATTTTATTTATAGATTTTGGTTTTGTAAATGTTTATTTAGTCTGAATAAAGTTATTTGATAATTTAATAATGTGTAAATGTTGATAAGTTTATAACACTTTTGAAAAATTTGAGTAATGTGGAACGTGGTTGTATTTGGATTGGTTTATGTTTTTTTGTTGTTGTGATGGTAAAAATATTGAATTGGATGTTGTTGTGATGGTTATAATTGAATTGAATGTTGCTTTGACGCTGTTGTCATGGTAAAAAAGTAGAATCATAATTTTAGTGAAATTTTTATTGTTTGTGTAAGTTTGTTGGAATTGTAATGATGTTGTAGTTTGAATTGTAATTTTTATTATTATAATGTTGTTAGTTGATTAAATTGTTTTAGTTTATAAGTTGTTTATAAGCTGATCAAATTCTAAATTAAGTTGGTTCGTATAATCCTTAAATTTAATATATTAAAATATGTTATATGATTTAAGAAGATTAAAATTAAGAATTAATTAATTAAAGCATTTATATGATTTGGAATACAAAATATGGATATTATTTGTTTGAAAAATAGTAAAATAGTAATATTAAAAATAGAGAAAAAGAAAAATTATAAAAGTAACGTAACATTTACAAATAGAAAAGAAGTGAAATTTTAATTTGTTAACAGACATTATGTCTAGTCTAGTCGCTACTTGTGTTGGCTCATCACGGGGAGCACAACCTCCACTAAATCCAAATAGACTTCCATCGCACTATCAATCGGGTATGTTAAAACATAATTACTAAATTATCAATATTATATAATAAGTTAACATGATATTGAACTTCATTGTCTCTAAAATGTTTATTGATTTTTAAAGCAGTGGATGTCGCACCTTGACGAAAATTAGGTTGAGGTAAGGCAGAGCGCCATGAAATCGCAACATATGTGATGAAGCTTGGAAAGATCAAAATCAACTTTGACGAGGACAGGGACACTGAGAAAGGATACAAAACACCCAATACCTAGTTTAAAATTACAATTGGCATTCATACAAGGGATATATGTGTAAGCCATTTCACGACTGGTGGAAAGATATAGACGCCCAACACAAGAGATCCACACAAGAATAACTGTTAGTATTTATCCAACATTATTGTTATAAATCTTCTTTAGAGTTAAAAACTTGGTGGGGTCAAAAAAAAGTGCATAGTTAGAGCCAACCCCAGAGCAACATTAGGAATCCTAAGCAATGGGGGCCCTTGCTATGATGGTGCATGTCTACAAGTTTAAAGTAATTTTACATATGCTAAGTTTGTGAATTTATTACTTATACTCATATCAATTTCACTAATGTCGAATATAATTATAAACAAAAAAGATAAAAATCAAATAAAAATAATCGTGGCAACTAGAAGTGGTCACATACAGCGTCATGACAAAAAGGTAAGTAATTTTTTTAATTATAATTTATTGAGAAAGTTAATTTTACTAATCGAAGATACAATTTTAATACATTCAAATTATTGTACAGGCCAACACGATGACCCAGCAGTCGATGTCTGCCATAAACATCTGGGTCGACATGCATCGTAATGGGGACACTTAGGCTAACCCCTAAGCAAAGTAGACTTTTGTAAGTATTTCATTCTTTTTATAGTATCTTCTCTTGTTTAGATTACTTTGCGTCTTCATATCATGTGTCTATTTTTATTTGTTCAAAATAAGATAAAAGGGAGAAATTAATCCAGAGGACACAGTTTGCTATAGGTTCATCTTCACAAGCTGTTAACAAGGAGGGGAGTAGGTTCTAGGTACATATAGAGGACACAAGATTAGAGTAGGCCCCAAACTCCTGAAGAAGATTTACTATGGCACTTCTTCATCCTTTGGCTCCCAGTTGGATGGAACATCTTTGGTGCATCTTGATCTATACGTGGAAGAATATTTGTGGCGATCATATAGGCAAAACTTGCAAATGTACTACAACCAAAAAAAGTTGGACTTGCTAGCTTAGTTGCACCCTAATGTCTAATTGCTGCCCTTGACTTGTCTTTAACCTTATGCTGTAAATTTTAGAGGATTAGATTGTATTTTGTTTTTAAAAATGCACATTGTTTAAAATTTTTAACATTATAATTGGTTTTTTTTTCTATTAATGAAATAATTTATTATTATATGTATTTTTAATATTAATTTTCATTATTATAATCTAAGTGTATTGTAACAAATCTATTAATGAAAATAACATATTAAAAATTGAATAAAAAAATATTATAAATACATAATATAATATTATTATTATATTTTAAAAAAAAGTAATTTTTTTGTGACAACTTTAATATTAAATCGAAACATTTCATGATGGCATTTTCAAAATGTTGCAAAAATATTATGCTAAGAACATATTTGTGACAACTTTATTTCCTCATGTTATTGCAAAAAAATGACTCCATGTCAACCAACTGAAGAAATGGATGAATTAGTTGTGTCGACATTTGTGCGACTGTAGTAGTTGCTAATACATTTGCGATAGCACAATGTCGATGCTAAAAAAGTTTGTCGATTGACTATTTCATGACGACGGATTTGTGACTATTTGTAGTCGCAAAAACTTCATTTGCGATGACTTTGAGGTTTTGGTGCAGACATTTTGTCGTTGTAAACGACCTACTTTGTAGTAGTGATGTGATTATTGAATATGTGATTATGTGATTAATATGTAATATGCAAGTTAAGGTTATTTGATTATGAATTATGTGTAAAATTAAAGATGTGTAATATGTTTATTATTTATTAATTTTGGTTATGTATAATTTTTTATTATGTTAATATGTTTAGTTGAATATGTAATTATGTATAACATGTTATGTTATATGTTATTTTTTAATTTTGGTTATATGTAATATGTTACTTAGTTGTGTTTGAAATTAATTTAAAAAAGTAAAGCTTTAATGTAGATTAAATATTTAGGTGGTAATAATTAACAAATAGTTTATAACTAATATTTTATTAAACAAAAAAATAGTAGGGTCATTATATCTAAAACTGTTTAGCATAGAGAGCATTGGTAGAAATGCTGTGATTGGTTTAGCTCACCTAAATTTTAGATTTGTTTCCCCATCAATATTTTTCTTAATATAGTTGACATAGTTAAATGCATTACATATAAAATGAATGTGATAATTTAACCACCAAGAATCAAGATGAGTGACTTGTCAGGGGCAAGCATCTTACTTGCAACATCAACACCAAAAGGTAAGATATTGTATGAATTTTTTTGGATATAATTTTTATAAACAAGTTATGAATAATTGAATTCCAACATCAATTTAACACTACAAATGAACCCCAAGGCACACTAGTTGCAATCGTTGATTAATAACTGGCATGATCAACATTTTCGTTAGGGTGGGGGTTAGGCCAATGATGCGGAGGCCGTATATGTAAGTAAATTATATTCATATCTTTAAACAAAGTCTTATTTAGAACTATTTTATTTGTTAATTAATGACTTTTTCTTCTCATAATTAAAGGTCCAAATAGTTAAGGAGAGAGAAACTCAGGTGAAGCAGGTTGCATCCAACTCTTTTGGCCTTGCCGTTGATGAGGTCGCCATACATGAAAATGCATCAAAGAGGTCATAAGACCTTGGTGAGACCTAGACTGAGTAAGAGACAATCGAGTTCTAAATCATCTTCTAGTTCATAATCTGCATTCCGGCAAACACAGTTGCCTCCGAATGTGCAACACTAGCTCGAACAAATGTGCACGAGCAACATGGAGCTAGTTTCTCAAATGAGGCAATTCAACCTAAGATTGACTATCAGCATCCCTCCACCCTGGTGAGTATAGTGCTTCCTATTGATGAAGAAGAGGAAGAAAATGATGAAAATGTAAACTTAGGGGATCAGACACAACGTATTTTATTAAACTTCTTTTTTTTTTCTATGCTGTTAGACCATAAATTGTGTTTCATTTAGTGCTATGTTATGTTATTTGATTTTATGTACTATATGTGTTATCTTATATTAATTATATTTGCATTTAAATCATTTCAATCAATTTACAATATTAATTAATTTTAAGAAATCAATAAATAATTTTTGTTTAAAAATTAAATTCAAATAAAATTAATTTAAAATATTTAATTTCAATTAAATATTTATTTTTTGCATTTAGAAATATTGTCACTAATTATATGTATAAAAAAGCTTTAAGACGACAAACTCGTTGCAAGAGCCACATAAAATTTGAAAAATTTTGAAAAATTTTAAACTTTTAGCGACGCCATGTGGTTTTATTCATTGCCTTAAGTCACCATGTTGTTGTTAAAATTGTTTTATCAACAAATGTTTTTTAACCAAAACTTTTTAGCAATGACATGTTTTTTGCAATGATATGTCATGTTTTAATGACGGCTTTTGTTGTCACTAAAGGCTTTAATTCTTGTAGTAGTGTTACTACAAGTCTTTTAATTTTGGTGAAATGATCCTCGTGAATCTCTTAACATATTGACAACTAAATCTTTTTCATGAATTTTTGTTAACTTTTTTGACGGATTCTTGCATGTGCCTCTCACAAGTCCTTTTTTCCAATGAGATGACATAAATACCTTCAAACTTCTCACCAAACATTTTTTAAAAGAAACTTTGACCTCATTTTTTAAATAAAGTCAAACCCTTTTTCCTCCTCCTACAAAGTGTAAAACATAACAATTAGGGAGACAACCATCATCGTTGAGCCTAACCATGGTGACACCAGCCAGCTAACCGCCGTTGGTGCTGAAAGCTGGAACATTGTCGCAAACCATGTGAGCCTTGAGAAATTCATGAGTAAAAATTGTGATTTTTGAAATTTTGATTTGGAATTTCCTCATTAGTACAAGTAATGATAGTTCTTCTAAAAACGCGATCATCACTTTATTTATTGATCAATTCCATGATTATGCTATGACAAGTGTGTTTTATAAATTCTTGAATTTTGTTATCGATGAGATCATGAAGAGACTTATAAGGTTTCCTTGTATGATGAATGATCCTAAACTACATGGATTTATTAGAATTTCTAAAAGTTTCAATAAATCATACGAGATCATATAAGTCACTCGGTTCATTTAATAATTATAAAGGCTTATATAAATCAATAGTGGGACTTAAGAAAATTTCAAGAATATCCATAAAATAGATATGAGTTCATAAAATTTAATAAATAAAAAAATTAAACCATGCCATTAAAATACAACTCATGCTATGTCCAATCCTCTTGTAAAGGAATTATTCAAAAGATCGCGTATGGTTAGAATAAGAATTACGAAAGACTTAATTATCTATGAAGAGGTGAGGTTGGAATAAGAACTACCAATCTTCTTCTAGATGAATTATTCAATAGATCGCAGGTATCACACTAATTTGTTTATTTGGTGCTTCCGGTTAATGAAAATTTGACATTTATTATTACTTTATGTGACCTTTTGTAATTAGGTTTCTATTTCCTAACATATATGACATTAATTGTAGAGTTAAATACACTATAATTATATCATCGACATCTCCTTTATTAATTATTTTATTTTCTGTAATTTTACTTTGAATTTTAGAACATTATTATCCTGTACGTGTATATTATATGACGATTGCCTATCTGCCATTAGCCGTGTCTCTTTTCTTTTTTCGTGTCATTTTTTTTTCCCTGAAACTTGCTACCATTGCCATTCCCACTGAGCCCAAAGGCACAAGGTTCTCCTATACGTACATCTTTTTTTTTCTTCTTTTTTTACTCTCTCTCCCAAAAAAAAAAAAACTTGCTATTTACTGTGATCGCTGAATATTGCTTGTAGTCAAAAGGCATTCTATTCTCTAAACTATATCCTTGACCATATAAAGGAGAAAATATCGTCTAAATGAGAGGAAAACATGAGAAATTAAATTCATATCTATATAACTCAAAGTAAGTTTGACAAGGAAAATTGATCAATATAAAATTTAAAAGAATCTCAAGTCATCCAAGTATCATATTTAAAAAAAAGCTCATTCAATCAACTTTCTTTTTGTTCTCTTATTTCATCAAGCCAGAATGATTTGAGTATTTGGCCAAACCCCACACATTGAGTTTATAGTTGGTTCCATCCGCACACAAAAAAAAAAAAGAATGTTAATATAGATTAAATGTTAATTTTGATGATTAATTATATATGAGATATATAATAATTACCTGAGTACTTGCATGAGATACCATTGAAGTTGCACTTTGCAACAGGTTTGTAAAAGGAATATTTTGTGAACCAAGATCCCAGGCAAATAAATGTACAATAATATCAAGTATATATAATATGATGACGAGTGATTTCCAATCCACTTACATAATATGAAAAATAAATGCATTTTAAAAATATCAGGGTTGTAGGATACATATTCCATTGATCATTTAAATTTGTAAGTTGAACTTCATGACTTAAATTAATTGGAAGATGTGTTGTTGAGTAATTTGCTTCTTTATTTTTTCTTGTTTGCAGAGTATGTTGTTACATAAAATAGGAAGCACAAGCAAAATAAATAGAAAATAGTAAATTGAAGCAAAACAAAAAAGATGGCGAAATTAAAACTTACGTGATGTTGATGCTTCCTTGGATTTTGTTTTACGCTTCTCAAAATGCCTTTTTAAGTCTATTGCTTGATACACGTCCTTTTATCCTTGCCCACGGGGCATATGGGATAGGTGCAACCTCCTCATTGGCTTCCTTAATTTCCTCATCAATATCTTCATCCAATTGCAGCCTTGCAACTTCTTTCTCAATCTCTTCATCAAGCTCGAATAATTTCCTTTGACAAATTTGTCAGTTTATATCCATACACTGACCTTTGTGTATTGCATTACTAGCAATACGTTATGCTATATCAAATCAGAGGCACTCTCATCTTTAGAGCTATGTGCACGTTGCCCTTAATGCATCATCCCTTTTTTGCCTCTTTTATCCAACGCTTTGAAATATAGCTAACAAGAATTCATGTCACATTTTTTATACTGAAAACTTACAATGAAAAACACGCGGGGAGTACATGAAAAACACGAAAACTGTCGTGGTAACGGAAGATTCCATGATGGTTTTTACAAAAAACCGCCATGGTAGGTAGCATATAACACAATGATTTTTAGTAAAAACCATTTAAAAGATAATCAGTGAAATTTGAAAAGCCACCCTCACTAGAATCAGCGAAATTTTAAAGGCCAGCTCACTCTTTCTTTGTTTCTTATACTAATTAATACTCAAACCCACCTCTCTCTTTAACCCTCAAACCCCTCCCTCTCTCTACCATGACCATTGCCATTGCCATTTTTGCCTTGACCCAACGTGCCACCGGTAGCCCTGAGGCCTCCATGACCCACAAGCTCATCGCCATACCTCGTTTGTAAAGGTTCCTCTCTCCGAGTGTTCTCTCCAAGCTTGTTGCCTCCATCATCCCATTGTCGTCAATAGCCTAGCCATTGCTCGCCTCTGACCTTTGTTTGGTAACATTCCATTTCTTTTTTTCTTTTATAGTTTAGTTTTTATAATTTTTAGTTATATAGTTTTAGTTTTAATTATTTATGGTTTGTGTGAATCAATAAGTTCTTGTCAGTTAGTTCTAATTTTAATTTTGTTTTAATTACTTTTTATGTATTTGTGTATGTGTTTGTATATGTAATATCTGCCATAAGTTAATTTGAGGAAAATCCTATATGACTATCATAGTAATTATTTATGTTTTTCATTGCTCAAAACTCAAGAGCAATTATTTAGGGTTTGTATGAATTAATTATTTTTAGTTATATAGTTTATTAATTAGTTTTGTAACTTAATTTTGTTAATTTTAGCTTTTTTGTTATTTTTGTGTTCTTTAGGTTTAGTTTTAGTTTTATAAAATTTAAATTAATTCTATTAATTTGTTTTATTTTTGTTAAATAGTTTTGTTATTTAATATTTGGTTTGTAGTTGGAATCATTGTTGTTCTATGTAAGTTACATTGACAATTATTACTTAGTTAATATGTGTATATGTGTTTGTGTGAATTACAATCTACATGTGTTTGTGTGAATTACTTTCTACATGTATTTGTATATTTGTTTGTGTGAATTATTTAGGGTTTAATTTTAGCTTTAGCATTGTTAGTATATATTTGCATGAATTATTATTTGGGCATGATTACTTAGATATATGTTGTAAAGTAGATATATGATTTTGTAAAAATTTTATAATTCAGTGTAAATATATGATTTTGTAATCAGGGCCTTGTATTAATAAACAACACATGATTGGTTATCCTGTAAGAAATTAGAAATTCTGGTAATTTGTTTTGCTAATAACCAATCTTTCATGATAGTTTTTGAATAAAAACTGTCATGGAATCTATACCTTATACGATGGTTTTTATAAAAAACTGTTGTATACAGTACAAAATTACCAAGATTATGCGACAGTTTTCAATGAAAACCATCGTGTAATCTATTCATTCCATGGTTTTTTTTGTCAAAACTATCATGGTAACCTCCTGTAGAATACTCTTAATGCCTGTCATTAGTGGCATCCCATGACGGTAAAAAACCATTGTGAAAAGTCTCTTCAGTATCATGACAAATGATTTTATGATAGTTTTTCACCGTCATGAATGCTTTTCACAACGGTTTAAAACCATAGTGTAATCCTTAGTTTTTAGTAGTGATTAATAACTATTTCTTTCCATATGATTGCAATGCTATCAAGTGATTCCTTCTCAAAAATTAAAAATTTTACAAGTACAAACCTAAGATTGTGATCCAAAATACCCCTTTTCTTCAACCAACCTTGAAGGAAGACCATATTTACATTGAAAATCCTCTTTCAACTCAAAAGGACGAATGTCTGCTACTAAATCGTCAAAAGCTTTCACAAATTTCCCCCCATGTTTGTTGAAATTCCATCTCAGTACCATAATCTTTAAGGCACTTGTAAAATAAATTTCTAAACTCTGAAATGGTATTTAGCTCCCCCAAATGTGATGGTGCATTCTTTGCGATGTGCTATTGACATAAGTGATGTCTTGTAGTAGGCAACACAATCTGTATAGCATCTAACATTGCTTGATCTTGATCTGTAAGCATTGTGATTGGTGGCTTGTTCTTCATTGACTCCAAAAACGATCTAAGCAACCATTCAAAGGATATACTGACCCACCTTTTTGAGCCGTTACTTAACTTTTTTAAACTTGATTTCTTAAATTTTTTCTCACTTACTAGTGAGAAAAATAGTAAGTAATTTTTTTTCTTTTTATTAAGACATACTTAAAAATATTCTTGAAACAGTTGCGACTTCTGTGACAACGTAAACTGAAACATAGCTTAAAACTTAACGTTATAATTATTCAAAATATTTAGTAAAATATATCTTTTAAAATGTTTTTTGTAAAAAATTTGTTATAAAACATTTCCTTAAAATTTACTTTCTTAAAACTTTTAAAACACTATTTCAAATGGTGGAAAACTTTTTCTTTAAATAGCAGAAACTTACTATAGTGGTATCATACCCAACATTCGCCTCTGTCTTACCGCAACACTAATCTCTTGTAAAACTACCTATAACATGAAGGAATTTGTAATAAGTTTTCGCTTAGTAAGCTCAAATAAAATCTCATGAAACATAAAACTTTCTTCATAAAACTTTCCTCTCAAAACATTTCTCATAAAACATGTTTCATGATCATTTCTTGTAAAACATTTTCATGTGATATCTTTTGTAAAACATTTCTATATAATGTTTTCTCATAAAATGTTTTTCATAAAACATTTCTTAAATTGTTTTTCATAAAAATATCTTATAAATATATGCAAGAATGGTCATAATGCATGATTCTATTTATGCTCATTTATGAACATCTAATTGTGAACTTTTATACTGCCATTAAATTTCATATACTACCAGTATTTTTTTCTATATAATTTATGAAGTCCCACAATCTTGCATCTTATTCACATCCTCCATATGGTATAATTCCTATACTGCTTAACTTTATACAGTCCAATTCTTACACTGTATTTAATTTTATAGTATAATTTCTATACTAGATGTCTTTATTAGTGTAATCCTTACACTGCATTATTCCCATATTATATAATTTTGTACTGCTTAACTTTAGAACTATATAATTTTTATGTTTTCATATAGTATTTTTCTTTTACTATATTTCCATCTTAAAATTTTTTGGAACATCTTCTGCAACAATTAAGTTTTCTAGCTTATTTTAATATCATTCCTTTATTATTTAAGGCTATGATAGGATTTTTAATCTTAATAATTAAATATTTATTCTCATTAAATTTGTCACCAAAATTGGATTTAAACGATAATTTTTGTGACACTCGTTATGCTCTTAAAATACTTAACAAATTTTCGAGCATAAAATTTAGCTTACAAAATTTGTTTATAAATTACTTAATATAATCCCTTAATTATTGCAAATATAATGCATTAAAAATTTTCGGGTGTTATAAGGAAGCTCATTTTCATGTAATATCTTTTGTATAACATTTCTATATTATGTTTTCTCATAAAATGTTTTTCATAAAACATTACGTGTAAAACATTTCTTAAATTGTTTTTCATAAAAATATCTTATAAAGATATGCAAGAATGGTCATAATGCATGATTCTATTAATGCTCATTTATGAATATTTAATTATAAACTTTTATACTGCCAGTAAATTTCATATACTGCTGGTATTCTTTTTTATGTAATTTATGAGATCCCACAACCTCACATCTTATTCACATCCTCCACATAGTATAATTTCTATATCGCTTAACTTTACACAGTCCAATTCTTACAGTGCATTTAATTTACAGTATAATTTCCACACTAGATGTCTTTATTAGTGTAATCCTTACACAACATTATTCCTATATTATATAATTTTGTATGGCTTAACTTTAGAACTTTCTAATTTTTATGTTTTCATACAATATTTTTCTTTTAATGTATTTCAATCTTAAATTTTTTTGGAACATCTTCTGCAACATTTAAGTTTTCTAGCTTATTTTAATGTCATTCCTTTATTATTTAAGGCTATGATAGGATTTTTAATCTTAATAATTAAATATTTATTCTAATTAAATTTGTCACCAAAATTGGATTTAAACGATAATTTTTGTGACACTCGTTATGCTCTTAAAATACTTAACAAATTTTCTAGCATAAAATTTAGCTCACAAAATTTGTTTATAAATTACTTAATATAATCCCTTAATTATTGCAAATATAATGCATTAAAAATTTTCGAGTGTTATAAGGATGCAGTTGTCTCATTTAACAAGAATGCATAAACAAACATGCCATTTTGATAATGATGATTAACACGCACAAATGGAGCACATATCAAGTCACACTTATTAGTATGATATGTTGTATCAAATACAGCATCTCCAAAACAATCTTAATCAGACTTTGACCTCCCATCTCTCCAGAAGAAATTGCTCATACAATTTTCTTGGTCAACTTAAACTGTGTAAAAGAACATAGAATCTTCAGTTTTTTTAGCCTTGAACAAATTTACCAAACTTTGAGCATCTCTGGTAATCATCTTCATCTTTTGTTTGTTGACATAATTTTAACAATCTTGCTTGTAAATCCAATATTTTCAGTGCCCCCAACTTCCTCTGACAGATATGAAAGAGCATCTCTTGTTTTGCTTCCTGCATTCACCATTGAATCAATAACCCCTGCTTTTGGCTTTGAAATACAACGTCCAAATTTCAACAAGTGCCCTTCTAGTGGTGCTTCAGCAACAAGACATCATATAAACGAAAGGAGAAAAAAAAAACAACATATAAACAACATATGACGTATTAAAAAGAAAAATAGATACACCTATGAGTCCACGCTCACACCTACATTCCTCAGGAAAAAAAAAATCAAAACCTTCTTAAAAATAGATATTACGAATATAACACACCATCTTCAATTTCCAAATTGATAAGTTTTGAAATTTTATCTCTTTCATCTTCCACTTTAACGGTTTGTAAGACTTAGCTCTGTTCTCGTTTGAAGCAAACAGATATGCCTTTAAATAGAAAACTTCGTGCCTTCGTTTGAAGCAAGTTTTAGGGGAAAAGAGAGAGAGAGACAAGAAAAAAAAAAAAAATAGAGAGAGAGAGAAACTCGGTAAAAAAAGAGAGCAGCTGAGCACCTTCTTCCAGATGCTTGGGTATGCTTAGAGGCATGCTCATGAGGCCGAATACATAAAGAGTTGCCGAGAAGGTGAAGGGATGGTAATATAAGATACACGTGTTTTTAAAATTTAAATTAAAATTATTTGAAATAAAATAATTACTAAAGTAGATTTCGGTGAGATAATTATGGTGCATTTGACTTAACAATTAATGCCATACACATTAGGAAAAGAAACTTAATTACAAAAAACTGACATAACTTAATAGTTCAAATATCAAATTTTTATTGACCCAGTATACCAAATAAGCAAAATAATGTAGTATATACTCGATCTACTTAATAATTCTTCTTTCTTCTATATATGTCTCCAAGCTTCTAAAACCCAAGGTTTCTCTCCCATTTCCCTTTGTCCATTTTACTCTCAAAATTTTTCTTCTCCTGACCTTTCTACTCTTGGAGAAAGTTAGATATGTAAGTATGGTATTGTAAACATTTTGTATTAGCTATCTTTATCAAGAGTTCTTAATCCATTTATATTTATATTTGTATTTATTTCCGAAAATCTTTAAATTTTAAGAAAATTCGATAGTCTTAGTTAATTACTTAATTCTGTTATTCATAGTTCCTTGCTAGTGAAGTGTAGAAACCTTACATCTTTGTATTATCATGTTCTTTTAATTATTTTCTTCTTTATTTTTTTTTTGTTTCAATATATATATATAAATGCAAATAATTAAATCACATGATTCTAAAAAGAAAAACTAATATTTAAGATAAATTTTCGTACGGTATACCAAGAACATTTGTTGTTTTATTTATTTATTTTGGCTAACTTAATAAGGCGAAAAACAAGAACAATAAAGAAACACGATTTTGACATACATTAATAACTTTAACACCATCAATCCTCACTCTCAACAACAGATAGCAAAACAAATCTAAATTAAACAAACGTGAATGAGTACTTAATATTACGCCTTACATATATATATCAAATATCTCAAGCACAACACTCTTTGTCTCAAGAGAAAATTAAAAAAAGTACAAGCATACAATATTTCGATGATGACACACCCTCACACCCAAAAAAAAAAAAAGAAATAAAGAAAGAAAGAAATTAAGCGGATACAACACTCAAATTCAAGGCACAATTAAAATGGCAATAATTAGGAACTAATGTGAAAGAACCTCACAGCTACGCTGTGGAACCCTTTTAAAGATGGACAAGAAAAGATCAAAGTAGAGAGACAATTGCGCAAAAGCAAATAACATGATCGGAAGACACAAGGCTGCATATAAAGAATAAGCTACGTATCTAAGTTGACCATCAAGAACAAATATACGGCCAGCACAAAACGACACCAACATGGATGCTATAGAAGCAAATAATGACGTCAAACCAAGAAGAAGCTTCCGAGGTAAGTCCAAGGCAAAGTCCTTCTCTTGGTACCGAGAGGTTAGGATGGAGAGGAAGAAGACAAGTGCAGTGACAGAGAAGCAGAGAGCGGCGAGGGACGAGATGGCAAAGGCGTTGAAGGCGGGCTTCTCCTGGAGAGTTGGAGTCCCCTTGTCCTCGTCGAGTCCACCAGGGACGGTCGCTGATGTTGCGAAGGCAACTGTTGCGACAAGAGCCGCCACAACAGAGCAGGACTCGGAGGTTTTGGTCAGCCATTTACTTCCAGCTTTGATGAGATCTTTGTGTGTGTTGACGAAAACCTCGTTTGGTGTCTCGTTTTTTTTGTTGTACTGTTGGAAGAAGTTTGGGGGCATGCTGTTCTGCACAAACTATGACAGCAAAACAACAGACCAATAAATAAAATAGGAATATTAGAGAGACCACAAAAAAAAAAAAAAAAATTGAATTTCAAACTTTTCTAATCCTACATATGATAACACCAATTAAACCAATTACGTAAATAATATTAACCAGTGTGATTTTTAATCCTAAGCTATTTTGTTGACCTAACGTTGCTTCATAACTTTTCTGTAGATTTTTCTAAGCTTTGAGAAATCCCCATTTAAGTTTCAATTATGAGATTATGTTTATCTAGTTTGTTTTGGATTTCAAACATGTTAGCAAACAACAACAAATAAAAGTAAGAGATAAATAGCAAACAACAACAAATAAAAGTAAGAGATAAAGAATTTAAGAGAAAAACTTTAGTTGGTGGCAAACATGAGGGTGAGGTCATGATAGTGGCGGCGAACATGATGGTGGGGTCAAGAGGCTACACGTGGGTATGGTCATGGTTGTCGTGATGGCAACAACAATAGCAAGGGTTTAAAGAATTTTGATTATAGAAGAGATAAAAGAATGTAGGAGAAATACTTTGACTTTTAATTTGTTAGAGTTAGAGGGAAATAGAGTTGGAAGATGAGTAAAAGAGTAAGGAATTTTAGAGAGAGAATGGGGAAGTTGAGAGAAAAATATATAGTTTGTAAATTATAAGAGAGAGAAGAGAAGGAAGAAAATGCTCAAAGTCAAAGAAAGAATTGAAAAGTTTTTAGAAAACAAAATGAGCAGAAAAAAAGTATAATATAGACAAATGTTTGTGGGAAACCATCGTCTAATATACGTGTGCAGATTTTCGATACACATAAGTCCTTGCAATGCTTTTTTTTTTTATATATTAGTCGACAATTTTATGTAAATCCTCGTCATAATAACGTCATCTATTCCACTATTAGTAGTGGTAACTATAGTTAAGGTTAGAGTATAAAGAAAAATTTTCGATTTATTTACTTAAACTTTTAAAGTTTATTTTTATTTAAATTTATTATATTGCACACTTTACACAGCATAATGTATGCATGCATGCATGTGTGTATGGCGAAGCCATATTTTCTTTTAGTAGGCGCACTATGTAAAAATTAAAAATAGTATTTTATTGAATGAAGATATATAATTATATATTTTAATGATTAAATGGGACATAATTCTAATTTTCTCATAAACTAAGGTTACAATAAGAAATTTTAAATATTTTATAGAAACACAACAACATATTTCAGTTATTTTTTGAGGCAAAATACTTATCTTAACTGTTTTATAGGGCATGCACATTGTAATTTTTCTTGAATAAAGGTGCAACTAAAATTTTAAATTATAAGTTAAGAATGAAAATCTAAATATTTTTAAAAAATAAGACACGTACCCCACTCATTATTATCCAGCTCTGCTAGCTTGTGTAGATGTATGCATACACGCATGCATGCAAGCAATTATAGGTCAAGCATACCTTAAACCATTTGATTTCCCATTGCATTTGCAGAGCACTTCCAGGAATGAGCCAAGGGAGATACTCCTCACATTGGGTGGCTGCAAGATGCAGAGCACTGTTATCTTGGTAGTCAACGTGGTGGAAAATCTCGGTTGGAATATTGTCCTTTTCCAGTAAGAACTTGTAAACATGAGGTTGTCTGTTCTCAATTGCCAAAAGAGCAACGTTCTTTTGTTCAGCGTCCTCATCTTGTATAGCCACTGGAAATTCTTCCAAAATCTTTTCTACCATCTCAGTCACTCCATTCTTCGCAGCTAACAATAATGGTGTCTGCTCTTTTCCTCTCTCTACGTGCATAATGAATTGGTTGTTAATGATAAATAACCATAGAAAGATTCAGTACGTAAATAATCCTCAATGGATCACATGACTTAATCATATGTATATTTATTTATTTATTTAAGGAATAGAACTGTAAAATAGAAAGAAAAACTATAAATGTGATCATTTAAGGAAAAAAAAAAACTAAAAATGATGCGAGACGACATTTGATATCATAACCCAATTACTCGGTTTGCCACCTGCCAGTAAAAACAGAATTAGAAGGCAAAAATTAGTATCAGCCGAAATGAAACATTAAAGAACTACAATGATGTAACAAAATGAAGGTTAATTAACCCCGCCATTAAGATTAACTTTCTTAGCTCTTACTAATATAGCAAGTAATTGATTCTACTAGTCCATTTTATCTGTTAAGGCCAGTTTGGGATTGTACTTCAACTAAAAACACCACTTTTACTCCACTTTTACTAAGACTAAAAGCAGAAGCAAAATTATAATCTAAAAACTATAAATTTCAACTTTTCCAAATAACTTAAAAATTGTATTTGTTTTTGCACAAAGTCATTTACTGAACTTTAACAAAAAATTATAATTGCATCAGTTTTTGTGCAAAATAATCTTTGGAGTTTTAAAAGCGATAACAAACGCAACCTAAGTCTTTAACCTCATGTCTACGTTTGTGGTTGGTTGATTGTAAAATTAAACGACACAATTTAATGTACGGAAAATACAAAAAAAGGACAAAGAATGAAGTAGTTATACATACGAACAACTATAGGCTACTACGCACATACATAAGCATATACACGGTACTTACGGGTTCTATTTTTTTCCTTGTCTTCTGCCGCCTTTTTTTGATCAATATCAGTAGCTTCTTGTGCTTCAGGATCTGATTCTAACATTTTTAGGCTAAGACTTTCAGGCACAAGCTCAGCACTATCGTCTCGCTTGGAAATATTTGCTCCAGTGTTACCGTAGGACTGGTAGTTGTAGAGTTTTGTATGTTTAATCAATAACTCCATCACAGGTTTTGCCCGTAAGTGTAGCTCTTTCCTTCTTTCGATCTCTCTTATCCTCCGAATTCCTACGGCGTGAGGCTAGAATATTCAGTTATATAATATATATAGCTTTCACTAATTTGAGGTAATTTATGGTGACTTATCTTCAAAAGCTAGAGGTTTGCATTTTTTTTTATTAATTGTCTGAGAATGCTTTAGGAGGTTACTGGGATGGAAAAGTTTTTTTTTTTTTTTTTTTCCTTAGTAATTTCTCTTTGGCAACAATAAAATTGTTATTTTGTATGTATGTGCATGTGTTCATAGAAGAACTGTGAAGTTCGTCACTACAACAAAAATATCAATTAACATCTGTTGTTAAATATTATTTCACGTCGGTTCATGTGAATTGAGTAGCATAAAGGCCATGTTTTTAACAACAGTTTTCTGCCGAGCCAAAATCGACCTCACAAATATATATATATATATATATATATATACTAACTGCTGTTTTCAAGGAATGACTTCATTTTTTTACCATTTTATTTTCATTTTCTGTTGTGGCGAGCTCTAAGAGAATATGTACTTACCCAGTCCAAGGATGATTAGTAAGAGTTTCATCATAAACTTTGTCAGTAATACCAGCGTGTCATAATTGGGAGGAAATAATCCTTTTCTATTCTCGTCCATCTTTACTTCCTCCAAACCTTAAAACAGGGGAAAAGAAGTTAAAGAGAAGCTCATCTACATGATTCTTCATAAGTTACAATAAACTAACAAGAATTTATGGCGTAAATTTTTTTAGAATATTAACGTAATCAAAATTATGTAACTTTCTTCCTTGTAAATAATTAAATAAATAACTTTCTCGTTAGAAAAGTAATTTTAAAATGTCTGAGACCTTGAAAAACTAAATGTAAATTTATTTTTTGAAATAAATTTGTTAGAGTTATTAGTTAATTTTAGAAGTTCATAGGTAGCATGTTCTAATTTTGTTAGAATCTACTATAAAAATACCAACTCAAATCCTAACTTTTGTTCCAACTCTTGAGTTGCCATTAATTCATTGGTAGATGCAACTTAATGTAGCAATTTATTTATTTTTTGATATAATTGATATGTAGTGTTGGACTTTAATTTATTTTTATTTGCACTTTTATTTTGGAAATGTTTTAGTTTCTTTTTCTAGGATTGCAATGTAGCTCCAGTGATGAATCTTAAAGAAGTTAGCTACTCATTTGCTGATGCTGTTGGACTTTAATAAAGTTGAAGATGGATTTTTTAGCCTTGATAAGTAGTAATATATGCAATTTGGAGTAGGAATATATCTTTAGTACATGTGTAGTAATTTTGAATACTTTTGCTTAATAAATTTGTGTTAATTATTTTCTTAATGGAACGTAGGGGTTTTGCTTAATGTGAATATGTTACTAGTTTACCGAAAGAAGCAAGCAGGTTAATTAGTGTATTAGACTAACAATTCTATCGATCAAATTTCATCAATTAGAGAGCATAGTCACTTCAAATGAAAACAATTGAGTAAATTAAATTGCAATCCTAGAGACTAGTGTATTAATACTAACGCCACTAATTTTTCTTGATTTGATTTTTCGCACTAGAGCTTGTTTATACTTTAACTTAATTACTGTCATTAACAATTATTAGTAACAAATCCTCAGAGGAATGATCGCTTACCATCATCTTCTTCTTGAGATGTTTCCTCCTTCTCAATTTCAATATCCGCAACTTGACCGAGCATATAAATTAGAAATGAGAATTTAATAATATCTATTTTTTTAAAAAAATATTCATGTCATATTTCACTCTAAGCCCTACTCTACTGGCATTGAGAGCTTACATTGGGTCATGTGGTGGAGTGCAATTTCAGGGGGATTCCAAGTTGAATCCGACCATAGATAAAAAAATGTCCTTATTATTTTTTTTTTAAAGAAAAATGCCCTTTTATGTATAATGGGAGAACGTCAAAAACAAGTTATGTGTTGGAGATCATGTGTATATCATATATACATATGGTGCTGTTGATATCATTGTTAAGCACCCAGAAGTAACCCAAAAGCCTTGAAGAGGCAACCTACTGACAAGGGAGTAGGCAATATCACACATATGGGTGGTAAAAAGCAATAGGTACAACAACCAAATTGTCAGAAGGGAAAGAATGCCTATGAAAGGCTTTCCCTCGTTACCATCCCAAGCAGAAGTGAATTCCCAACTGGAGAAAAAGTGTGAGAGATAATTCTCTCGATATATCTGCGTGTATTTTGGGGACCTGAGTGGCGAGGCATCGAGCATTGTAAATACTTGTAAAGTTCACACTATAGTAAAAGATTTGCAACATCCCATAGACATAGCCCAAAATTAGTGAATTACTTATGAAATTGTAGTTCGTTTGTTTTTGTTCTTAGAATTTTTGAAAATGTTTTCACACACTTGTTGAGGAAAAAATTTTAAAAACTCTCAGTACAATTCCCAAAAAATTCTTATTTTTTAAAATAAAAACATTTTCACTTATTTCTATATTATTTATCTCTCTTTATAGATTAGATTGGTTAGAAAATTTGTCAACAAAAATTTTTACGATAACAGGCATTAGAGCTTTGGTGGTGATATTTTTCCGTCAAAACGTCAAATTTTGTGAGGTTATTATTCAAGTGAATAGTTCCATCACAAATAAAGAATATATGATACATATGGTATCTGAATATATGTTTCTACCTGATTGTTTCTCTTCTCGGGACTTGTTATCATCTTTCTTGTCATCTCTAGTTCTGAATATAATCTTTGCTGCAAATCAAATTATATTGAAGGAATTTTGTAAGATTTGAAAAAAAAATTATTATCATTATTTAGCGGAAGAAATTATGTAATGAAATAATAGGAAATTAGAAAAAATTGTAATTTTTTTTATGATCTTATAGAATATGTACTCACCAAACCTTGAGAAGAGGCATTGCAGTTTTCCGATAAAGATCTTGCATGTGTCATAGTTTTCAGGTTGATTTTTACTACTTCCGTTTTTGTTTTTGTTATCTTCATCTTCTTCTTGAAATGTTTCCTCGTTCTCAATTTCAATATCCACAACTTGACCTAGCATATAAATTAGAAATGAGAAATTAATAATATCTTTTTTTAAAAAAAAAATATTCATGTCATATTTCACTCTAAGCCCTACTCTACTGGCATTGAGAGCCTATATTGGGTCATGAGGTGCAGTGGAATTTCAGGGGATTCCAAGTCGAATCCGACCATAGATAAAAAAATGTCCATATTTTTTTAAAAAAAAGAAAAATGCCCTTTTATGTATAATGGGAGAACGTCAAAAACAAGTTATGTATTGGAGATCGTGTGTAATTCCTATGCTATGTTTTTAAGGGGCTTTTTTTTTCATATTGTGTTTTAGAATAAGAAAAAGAGAAAAGAATATGTTGCATGTGTGTTTCTTTATATATTATCATTGTGTGTGTGTGTGTGTGTTTTTTTTTTTTTTTGTGGAATATGCATGTTATCGCGCAAATAATTGAACATTTGCGAGTTAAATAGCCATATATTCTTAACAAATAATGCAGTAGAATTTTTTTATTTACATACAGTAATTAATGATAACAAATATTGCTTTCGTTAAAATAATATTATTATAATTTTTTTTATTAACAACTAATTATATGTTATTAATTGAATTCCATATGCATAGCACGTGGGGAATTTTTTAGAGGTTAGATGTACGCATAAAATATGGATAACCAAGTCATTATATGTTAATTTATCTAATAATAAAAATCTTAATGAGTTATTAATCGGTACGCAACTAATACAAGTATTGTTTCTCAAAAAAAAAGAAGATTAGACATGACCTCAGTGACAATAGGGCAGCTTGATGATAAGGGAATCAATGTGACCTTTATCAGTCCTTCATGGAAGGTCAACAAAGGAGCCATCATTGTTACTCAAGGAAGCAAACCTGGAACTATCCATATGACTTCAAATTGTATGGATACACTGGTTGCTATTGATGCTAGTGTTTATTCAAGTCTATGGCATTATAGACTTGGGTATATGAGCGAGAAAGGAATATAAGTACTTGTATCAAAAAGAAAGCTACCAGAGTTAAAGTTTGTTGATCAAAGATTGTGTGAAAGCTGTATTCTCAATAAATATTAAAAGGATTAGCTTTTCCCCATCTATAGGAAAACAAAAGAAAAAGAGATTGGTATTGGTTTATTATGACATGTAAGGGCTTTTTCTTCTGACATCCTTTGGATGCACAATGTTTCATGTGATGTTTATTAATGACTTTCATAAGAAGGTATGAGTAAATGAGACAAAACCTAAACTGAAGTGTTTGCGGTTCGATAATAGTGGAGAACATGATGACGATGAGGGGTTAAAGTAGTAAAGTGAGACATGTACCAAGTTCATAGAAAATATGACCTTAGTGACATTAGGGCAGCTTAATGATAAGGGAATCAATTTGACCTGCTGCTTAATGATAAGGGAATCAATTTGACGTTTATCGGTCCTTCATGGAAGGTCAACAAAGAAGCCATCATTGTTACTCAAGGATCCATATGGCTTCAAATTGCATGATCACACTGGTTGCTATTGCTGCTGGTGTTTATTCAAGTCTATGGCACTATAGACTCAGGTATATGAGCGAGAAAGGAGTATAGGTACTTGTGTCAAAAAGAAAGCCACCAGAGTTAAAGTTTGTTGATCAAAGATTGTGTGAAAGCCGTATTCTCGATAAAGAGAAAAAGGGTTAGCTTTTCCCCATCTAAACAAAAGCAAAAGAGATTGGCATTGGTTTATTATGACATGCAAGGGCTTTTTCTTCTGACATCCTTTGGATGCACAAGGTTTCATGTGATGTTTATTAATGACTTTCGTAAGAAGGTATGAGTAAATCAGAGAAAACCTAAACTGAAGTGTTGCGGTTCGATAATAGTGGAGAATATGATGATGATGATGATGATGATGAGTTAAAATCGTAAAGTGAGACGTGTACCAAGTTCACAGAAAATATTAGCTCAGTGACAATAGGGCAACTTAATGATAAGGGAATCAATTTGACCTACTGCTTAATGATAAGGGAATCAATGTGAGCTTTATCAGTCCTTCATGGAAGATCAACAAAGGAGCCATCACTATTACTCAAGGAAGCAAACTTGGAACTATCCATATGATTTCAAATTGTATGGATCCACTGGTTGCTATTGATGCTAGTATTTATTCAAGTCTATGGCACTATAGACTCGGGTATATGAGCGTGAAAGGAATATAGGTACTTGTATAAAAAAGAAAGCTACCAGAGTTAAAGTTTGTTGATCAAAGATTGTGTGAAAGCTGTATTCTTAATAAATAGTAAAAGGGTTAGCTTTTTCCCATGTATAGGAAAACAAAAGCAAAAGAGACTGGTCTTGGTTTATTATGACATGTAAAGGTTTTTGCCTCTAACATCCTATGGTTGTGCAAGATTTTAGGTGAAGTTTATTTAATCTGAAGCGTTTGCAGTCCAATAATAAGGGAGAATATGGTGATGATGATGAGCTCAAGTAGTAATGTGTAGTGAATTGGATCAAAATGGAGAAAATCTAGAAAAATCTCAACAAAATGTTGCATTTGAGAGGATAAGGAGAATCCTAAATGAATGTCGTATGAGTATGAGATTGTACGCATCATTTCCAAAGAAGTTCTGAACCGGTGTATTTAACATCGTAGCATATCAAATTAATAAACTTTCCATACCATTTGATTGCAAAATAACCAAGGAAGTCTAGAGCAGAAAAGAAGTAAGCCTTTTTTTTTTCCAGGTACTTTTTCTATGTTCATGTTGATCTTAACAAGACTGAGCTTGACCTGAAGTTGCAGAAGGGTTTTTTAGTGGTAATGGTGGTGTTGATTTTGTTTATTGTTTCTAAAATGATTATAATCAGAAAATATTTAAAAGTAGAGACATTATCATTAACAAATAGGTGTTGTACAAGGACATGTTCAGCATTGTGTCTGATAGTGAATCCTGATGTCAAGAGTGTAAATGAAGTTTGATTGAAGGATATCCTAGATAATGAGATGAAGACCAATGACTATGAATGTCAAGAAATAATAGGTGGATCCACAAACTCCCTTGGCTGAGCTAAGAAGATCTGACAGAACTATCAAACAACCGCAAAGATACTCCTCTACACTTCATTACATTTTGTTGATTAAGTAGGTGAACCTGAGAGCTATGAAGAAGCAGTACGTGCAGAAGGGTCAACCATGAAAGATGAAATATATCTGTTGTCACGTTACCAAACATGGTAGTTGACAGCGCTACCAAAAGGAAATAAAGTGTGAAAAAATGAGCAAGTCTACCAGATAGAAAGAGAGCACAATGGAAGTAAGCACTACAAGGCAAGAATAGTTATCAAATGCTTTCAACATAGCATGGCATTGACCAACTAAGATTTTCTCTGCACTGATAAAGCGGTCCATAATTATATCCTGTGCTTGGGTTAGTGGTGAAGGAAGAGTTGCATCCAGAGCAGTAATATGTTAAAAATGGCTTCTCCTCATTGTGGCTTGGAGCAAAAACTTTAAATGTAATGGCCATAGTGTTCAAAGTTTAAGGAAGAGAGCGAATGGTGTAAAAACTTGAGTAAGAGTTTGTATGCATCAAACAACCTCCAAGATTGTAGTACAATAAGTTCGATGGCCTTATATATAGAAGCAGTTATTGAGATGTCAAGCAAATCATTACTCGTATATGAAATAGGTTGACAACTCCTACATTATTCTACTTTTATTCGTAGATGATATCCTAATTGCAAGAGTTTGCATAGAGGATATTGATAAGTAGAAAAGAGAGTTGTCAAAGGAGTTTGAAAAGCTTGGGAACAGCTAAACGAGTCATTTGGATGAGGATTTCTAAAATCAAGATGAATGGGATTTTGAAACTATTAAAAGAGGACTATGTGAAGAAGGTTCTTAGCAGATTCAACATGGATGGAGCAAACCCACGAATGGCTTGTCACTTCAAATTATGTATAGGATATTCACCCTCGGTAGAGAAGGAGTGAGCCCACATGGAAAAGTTCCCTTATACTTTTGCTATTGGAAACCCTAATTATGTATGACGTGTGTGTACAAGAACATAACTTTTGCACAATTTATGAGAATTGTAAGTAGATATATGAACACCTAATGAAAAAAATAAGAAATAGGGAAGTGATTCTCATGTATTTGAGTACTGTACACAGTCTCATGCTTGAGAAAGTTAGACTTGGGTTAAAAGTGCTAACTACAAGAAAATTTACTTTTAGCTATCAAAGAAATTTTGGTATTAGAAAGTTACACAACTACAAAACAGAAGTAAAAAAGAGAACCATTGGAATTAAGATGCCTGAGTACATCTCAACGTGATAACAAGAAAACGTTCCAAAAAAAATAATCAGTATTGTATTCACTGTATCTATATATATATATATATTTTTTGGTCATTTCAATTTTATCTTTTACTACTATCTTACCAAATGACGTGGATGTTGAACCACATGTAGCAGCTTCAGTAACATCTTTGAGTTCTTTGAGACTGCTTTCGAAGATGTTGCTCGGACAACACACTCTGCAATATTTTTTTTCTAATAATTAAATTAGATTACACACTAGGAGGTTAATTACCAAAAAAATATAACAAATACGCTTACTTTTCGAGGGTACAAATAAATTAGTCAGTGGTTGCAATTATTGTTAGAATAGTTAAACATCATAGTACTACTAGAGGCTTCTAATTTTTCTTCTTTACTTGATATATACATTTGTATATAATATATATCTAAAGTTCCTATGATAAACACTTCCTTACAAAGCACATATATCATATATCACAGCATTCATGTTCTAGAATTAGTGATATGAGTGTAAATTTTCTATGTAGTAGTTAATTACCTATTTGATCGGAGCTGCTCTTTTGTTGTGGGTTCTCTACATCATGGGCTGGATGGTTACATTTCTTTATTCCCATCCAAATAGTCTTGATTATTTTGTACGGACCAACACCAACTATAAAATTAGATTAAAGGAGAGGTTTCAATCAATATTAGATTTTAAATCTTGGAAACTATAAGATATTATATGCAATATTTTAATTGGATAAAGCTCACAAGTCCACCCACTTATTGTTTGAAGCAATCTTTTATAAATTTGAGGAAGTTCATGCACGTCTCATAGTTTTTCGGATAGTTTTTGTTGTCATTGTCTCGCCCTCCACCCCAGCGTTTTCTGTACTTCTCAATCAGGCTTTTGTCAATTAATGATCGCTCCTTTATTTCTGTGTCCACAAACATACCTGTTAAACGATCCATAACATTAAAGTATGTCATACGAACATTAAATATATTATAGAATGAGAAACAATATACAAATATAAATAGTGAAACGAGAGTTTAAACAAGGCAGATCATTAATGATGTTATTGATTATAAGGATAAGCGACGCTTTGAATTTAAATTAAATTTTATTCATCCCTCAGATTGGATCTTTTGCTTTAGATTGAATGGGGATAACTGATTATATCAAAGGAATTTAATTAGTGCATTCCTAAACAAGAAAATAAGAAAGACAAACAAAAAACAATGACCACCCCGAGGGCCGCTATGTCGGTCGTAAGGAGTCCACCGCACCGTCGACAAAGGATCTCACAACCGCCCCTATGGATGTTGCCTCATTGCTGGGAGTACCAGAGCAAGTTCATCATTTATAAGTCCACCCAAGCAATCTGGTCGTTTTGTTTTGTTTTGTTTTGTTTTGTTTTGTTTGCTTGTAAGATTATTAACCCAAGTTACAAGAGGTCGAGATAAAGAAATTCTCAACTCAGAAAACAAAGACTGCAACCAAACAACTTCAGAAACAGTATGAGCAAGGCTGCAATATTCTGCTTCAGTACAGCTACGAGAGACGGTACTTTGCTTCTTAGAACTCCAAGTAACTAAGTTTCCCCCAAGGAAAAGACAATAATCAAAACTGGAATGACGATCATCAGGATTAGAAATAGTGAAGAACATTCCTGAATTTCTTATTCACTAAGGAAGGCAACTAACAAATGTTGGATATGAGCTGAACGGTGGCAGGAAAGCAACTAGCAAGCTGCTAGATCACACATTCAATCATATTGAATCAACACGCGTATGAGAACCAATAGCAAATATTAAAGTTTGTCACCCAACCAATAGAAATGAAGCACTTATATCACTCATCCAAATAAAAGAAGAGTTCTATAGTCAAAAGGTCATATGCATCACGAAAGGCAGTCACAATACAAGCACAAGGCTTTGTCACCCAGCCAATAAAAAACCAGCACTGCTATCACTCAACCAATCATATGAGTTCAACACTCAAAAATTGGACCAGTAGTCGCCCAAACCACCGAACTTAGAAATGTATATATGCAGCCCCGCACTCATTTTATTGTATTCTCCATCATTTTGAAACACTAGTTAGCCTATTGTATTTTGTGAGCTAAAGTAAAGCTCATTCTAGTTTAAAGAGATAGGAGCTCCTGTTTGTACTAAACTAGAGCTCAATGTATTTCTGATAAAATTACTATTCCTTTTTTTTTTTTTTCTATTTTCTCATTTTACAAATATCCCCAATTACTTCCAAAATTATTTTATTTTCACTACAAAATATCCTCTGTTTCTATCATAGACACCCAATCAGTGTGAGGGTGTCCCACAATATCAGGAGTGAAAGAGTAACGAAACTGTAAGCCAAAAGAAAGGGTGCCCTTAAGATATTGAAGGATCCGTTTGACAACTTTCTGATGAGAGGTCAAGGGATGTTGCATAAATTGAGAGACTCGGTTGACACTAACGGCGATGTCAGGTCTGGTGATACAAGCATACTACAGACCACCAACGATACTTCGATATAAAGAGGGGTTTTCAAAGTCATCACCATGAAACGAAGACAGCTGCTCCCTTGTGATCATATGAGCGCTAATAGATTTAGCACCAAATATCTTAGCTTTACAAAGAAGTTCATTAATATACATGGTTTGAGATAAATGAAGACCCTCAGAAGTTGAGTGGACTTCAATACCAAGAAAGAAGTCTCATAAGCCAAGATCCTTAAGAGCAAAGAGTGTATTCAAAAACTGAATAAGACATAGAAGACTTGGTAAACCACACAAAGAGAGACGGATCTGATTTACAACAGCAGAATCCAAGTTGAAGAAATACCCCACCTAGCTTTTGAAACAAAGAACGAGGAGCTTGTTTCAAGCCAAATAGTGCTTTGTTGACAAACATAACCAGGATAAGAGGAATCCATAAATCTAGGAAGCTGTTCCATAAATAGGTCTCATGCAAGTCACCATTTAAGACCGTGTTATTAACATCAAGTTGATGAATGGACCACCCATGACTGAGAGCAACAATAAGGACAACACGTACAGTGACAGGCTTGATGACTGGACTGAAGGTATTGAAAAATCAAAGTCCGGCGACTGATAAAAGCATTTAGTAACTAACCGGACTTTAAACCACTAAACAGAACCATTAGAATTTTTCTTGATATGAAAAACCCACTTGCGACCTACAACTTTTCTGTCAGAGGGAAGAGGCACAAGAGTCTAATACAATTCCTTTGAAGTGCTAAAATTTCATCATGAATGGCTGCCAACCAATTAGAATGAATTAAGGTTTCTTTAACAGAGTTTGGTTCTAAAAAATCTAAAGAAACATGAAAATTTTTTTGTTTCGAGTGCCAGATTTGGCTCTGGTTTTCATAGGATGAGTACGGGATAGATTAGAGGGAGGAAGATGAGAGACATTAGAAGAGGACTTGCAGGAATAAAACAGACAAAGAAAGGAAGGAATTTGGTACAAATTTGATGAAGAGGAAGAAGATGAGCAGACGCTAGGGTGATAAGCAAAGAAGAAGAGGGAGAAGTAGAAATAGAAGGAGGGGGGGCAGCTCGGGGTGAAGATGGACCGAGGTGATGGAAACAGAAGGTAAAATATGAGGAGCAAAAGTGGAAATGGAGGGTAAACGTGACAAGGTGAGAGCAAACATAGCTCAACAAGGAGAAATAGTAGAAGCAAAGGGAAATTGTGACTCATCAAAGGAAACATGTCTAACGATGCAAACACGATCAACACTATCAAGACATTTGTAGCCTTTATGTTTAAGACTATAACCTAAGAAGGTACATGGTTTGGAACGAAAGTCAAACTTGTGTTTATTGTAAGGTCCAAGATAGGGAAAACAAAGACAATGAAAGGTTTTAAGATGAAGATAATCAGGTTTAGGCTAAAAGAGAGCTTCCCAAGGAAAAATGTTACCTAAAACAGTAGTTGGCAATCTATTTATGATGCAACTCTAGTGGTAAAGGAATCTACCTAGAAGTGCAAGTGGCATATGAGCTTGCTCCAGGAGTGAGAGGCCCATTTCAACAATATGTTTGTGCTTGCGTTCAGCCAAGCTATTTTGCTCATGCATATGAGGACATGGATGACAATGAACAATGCCATAACTAAGCAGCTGAGAAGTAAAATGGCTAAATTCACTGCCCTTATCGGTTTAAAGAACCTTAACATGATGACCTAACAAATTATCAACTTGAGCTTTAAATTGGAATAAAAGCTTGTAAGGCCTTTGATTTACACTTGAGAAAATAAATCCACGTGAATCTTGCATAAGCATCAAGACAGTGAACATAGTACCAAAATCCATCACTTGAAGGAATTAGAGAAAGCCCCCGAAGATCAGAAACAACAAGCTCTAATGGTGCATGATACTCAGTTAATGAATCAAAGAAAGGAGTTTTATGACTCTTGCCAAGATGACAAGCAGCACAAACTACATTATTATTTCCAGTAGCTGAAACATTACACAAAGAACTTTTTGTACAGTTTTGTCAGCGGCATGGCCACGATGTTTGTGCCACAAGTCAAACACACCATTATTTAAAGAAGCTGGCGTAGTATAGACAACAACATAATTATCGCCTTTATGGATAGTAGAAGAGTAAATTGCTTTATTATAGTTCGAAGAACAAGAATTAACAAAAGTAGTTCTTGGGTGCAAAAAAGACTCTTCAAGCACAGTCTTTGTTTGTAAAGGAGATACGTCAAACATCCTTTACAAGTTTTCAAACACATACAATCCACCTTATGCTTCCCTTGCAAACACATACAATCCAATGAGAAGGATGAAATTTGAAATAAGCCATGTTGTCACTAGCAAAACTTTGAGACACTTAATAAGTTCTCTTTGATAGCTGTAACATGCATTACTTGCTTAAGATAAAGCAATTTTGAAAAAGAATTAGGAGTAGACACAGCAAAAGAAGTGGAACCAATAGTGGAAATGGTCAGACCAGAAGCACTGCCTATCTACACTTTTCTATGGCCATGATACTCTCAGCCAAAAGAAAGACTAACCAGCTCATTTGTAATGTGATTCATAGCGCCCGAATTAGGAAACTAGTATGGATTAACAATAGTCTTTGGGCTTGCATTGTTAGCATTGAATAGATTGCTAGCAGAAGCAAGGTTAGTAGAAAGTTGACCAGCATGAGTTGAAACATTATTGTTAGTCTGATTAGAAGGCAAAACTTTGATCAAACCTACAGTAAAATTTCACTGCAATATGACCAAGACGGCCACAAATCTGACGTTGAACTTTGTTATCTTAAGATCCTCTACCACGACCAATCTGATTTCGTCCTCCTCTCATATGAGAACCAACACGATTAAAGCTTGAAAAACTACCGTTGCTACGGCCAACTTTGCCATTTTTAGAACCAGACATATAGCTAGGACCTCTATTGGTAGTGTTTTGAACAAAATTAGCAAAAGTTACTATCAAGAATAGAATGACTCTGGTCAATTTGAGTTTCATGAGTGATCAACCAAGCATTGACACCACGAAGACTATAGGACTCAGTGAATCGTATTCATTGCCAAGACCAGCAAGAATATGTAAGATCATATCCTTATCATTAATTCCATGTCCAATAGCATGCAGAAAATTAGAACAAGATTTAATTTTGAGAAAATACCCAGAAAAAGACAGAAATTTTCTTTTGAGTTTGAAGTTTGAGTTTATATTGAATCACATTGGCTTTAGACTTTATGGCAAAAAGCTGCTCGATTCACAGATCAGCATCTCATGCCTCCTCTGTCATCCATCATCTTTTTAGGACAGATTATTATTATGCCATTGAAGAAACCTTCAAAGCCATTACCACGGATTGCAGATGAAACTTGTTTAAGCCAGATCAAGTAGTTACTGCTCGTCAATTTAATGGAAAAGGATAGACTGAATAGATTGTAAATGTAATGCCTTAACCCTCCATTGGACCCCTTTCTAACACACGGACATGCTATTTATACTTACTGTCTCCTCTGAGCATCTAATAGCCCTTAAGAATTTCTTTGCATCATCTAGCACTTGAAACCAAGGCCCCTCTACTTATAAGATTCTCAAGATCAATCAGTCCCAACACATAGACTTGAGAACCTTATAAGTAGAGAGGTCTTTGGTTTAAGTTTTTTGGATGTGAAAAAATTTCTGAGGGTCACTAGGTGCCAAAAAAAAAAAACAACACGTATGAATAACGAGTATAAAAGCCACCTGGAAGGAGGGTCAATGGAGGGTTGAGGCATTACAGTAAATCAACAGATTTGTGGTAGAAGAAGCAATGAAAAAGGCAGATGAATATGAAATTCCAATCATCAAAAAAAGAAGAGACGTCATGGAAGTAGTGTTAGAGATCTAGAGCTCTGAAACCATATAAAAAAACTTAGAGAGAAAGAGGGAGAAAAGTTTTAGAGAGAGAAAAAGAATTTGAAGAATATTATTAATTTTCATAACTAATGTTATGTAACTAATCAGATAGATATATGTGTATATATATTTATACACTTTAGACCTCGTGTAATAGTAAGATCCCTGATTTAACTAATTCATACACCACTTATGCTGACTGCGTTAGTTGAAACAAACTGGGCACTCTCAACAGAATCTCTCAACCACAATTAAAAAAAAAAAAAAACAATTGCAGATTTGAAAATATTAGGGGCATAGGAGTAGAAAAACAGGTGATGCCATCGAGTCGTGATTTTTGAAAATATAATAAAGTACTAAAGAAAGTATCAAATAATTAAAAAAAGTTGCTAAAAAAATATAGCTCAAAAAATGGTGTTAAAAATATCAAATAACTAAAAATTTCTATAAAATATATAATTCGAATGTTGATATACCGATGGCTACAACTCAGAGAAAGGCAACAACTTTGACATGTAGGTGACTACAACTGAAGATTGAGGAGACAAGGTTCAAGCAATTTTCGCAAAAATGAAGAATAAATTTTGGGCAAATTGGATGAGGACTCTTTTGAAAATTTAAACCACAAAGAAGACGTGCTATAGAGCAAGTTAAATCAAATATTATTAAATAGTTAATCAAGCTATGGAGGAAGCACTAGTGTAGACGGAAGGTTATAGGATAGATTTAAACCATCGTTTAAAGATAAAATTATGGTTAGCCAAAACTATCATCTGATCCATCGTTGTGTATATTAGATGACAGTTTTTAACCTTCAACTAATATGCATGTGAAATACCATAAGGGTGTATAAAAGGCACATTAGACAACATTTTTTTACAAAAATCATCATTTAATGTGCCCTTTTTAATTACGGTTTCACAAAAAATGTCATTAAAAGCCTTAAAATTTATATATATATTAATTTCAAATGTTATATTTTTTGCCAAATCAATTTCTTCTAAAACAATAATTTCAAATATAGGAAAAATACATAAAAATTTTTAAAGATGTATGTAATGCATGTAACACAAATATTTCAAAAACCATCACCAAAGTCTATCCACAAAATTCAGCAACAAAGAAAAATGTATAGTAGAATGAAATTTAAAAAAAAACACATTGGAAAACTCAAAATTCAAAGAAAAATCTTAAATACAAAGGAAGGAAATTTCAAAAGATTCTAAATGTATGCAAGATGGAGGTGGCTGATTTGAAAATTTTGATGGTGAGTCATGACGTCAAGATGAGGGTTGAGGGAGTAACGAATGGAAAAGATGAAAGAGAGAGAGTGGGAGGATAGAAGGAATTTAGAGAAAGAGTTAGAAGGTGAAGAAAAAAGAGTTAATAGGTGAGGAAGAGGGAATTGGAGAGAACTTAGAGAGAGAATGGAGGTTTAAGAGAAAAACTATAGAGTTTATAAATTTGATAAATTATAATGGAAGAGAATGTTCAAAATTTAAGAAGGCGATGAGAAACTTTAAAATTTTTCAGTAAAAAAATGTGGGAAAAAGTCCGCCTTTTTTTTATTGTTGACATTAGACAACGATTTTATGCAAACGGTCGTCCAATATAGCAAATTAGACTACGATTTTCTACAAAACTATCATCTAATGTGCGCGTCAAAATCTTCAAAGCACATAAATTTCTATGTCATGCTTTTTAATACAAAATATGAGGTTTTTTTTTTTTTTTTTTATAAAATGTGGTAAAATAGGGCCCCTAATCTTTATTTATTGGGCAAATCAAGCTGAGAAAGCAAAATGAGCATTCAAAGTAGTCAATGTTAAATCAAGAAAACAACATAAACAAGCAACAGTATTCCTGAGCTGGAAGTGTTGAAGATCACATAATACAAGAGTATCCAGGCTGGGCTCAAAAATTTAAAATAAAAAGAAGTGGAGTTGATGGTTCAGAGTCTATAAATTGGCGAAACTGATGACCAAGCTTAAACAAAGAGGTAATCACTCATTCCCACAAGAAATTTGCCTACAACCTTTGTGTTCTAGTTGTTTTCGTTTGCCTTCTTTATAGAATTGTGGGTTATTTATATAGTTTTTTTTTGTTGGGGTTTCAAATTCTGGCTAGATTTTAAACTTTTTTTTTTTCATTTTATCTTTTCCATAGAATAAGGTTGGGACTTAGTTGAGTTACTTAGTAAGTGTCAACCTAGTTAAAATGTGTTAAGTCTCTCTATCTAATTCCTTTCTCTCCATTTATTTAAATAAATGTATACACTATAGAATTAGGGGAAGAAAATCATACAGTAGTATATAAAGCGGTCAAATGTTCCAAGTCGAGTGCTGCTTTTGAATGCATTTGGCTTATTGGCTAGTACATGAAGTGGAGTTAAACCATCCTCATTCATAGCGTCAACTAAAGTTTCGTGATCCTCGATTATCTGCACTGCCATACCTACAAGAAAAGCGCATAAGAAAAAGAAAAAGGAAAAAAAAAAAAAGAAAGAGAGGGAAAGAAAAACCACAGTAAATCCTATATAAAAAAAAACCCCCGCGGTGAATACAACAATACATATCATTACCAAACCAATCAATCAAACGAAAAAGTATCTAAGTATAAATTCTAAAACTGGATAATCTCTATTGACCAAATAAAAAAGTTCTACATTAAATGTATGGTTTAGTCTACACATTCACGCCTAGCTCGCAGATGTTAAAAGTCTAGAGTCTGAATTCCATCTCTAATCCAAAGTTATTAAAAAAAAATGTAATACCGATAGACAATCAAAGTTTCTACATTGTTAAAAATATTATAAAGCATGAGAAGCAAGAAATTATAAAAAAGAAAAAAAATAGAAAAATAGAAAAAGCAACGCTGGCTTACCGAAGTATTCACCAAAGATGGCGGCGTGAAGAATGGTGTCCCCATTTTTTCTACGTAAATAATTTTCTTTTTTATCAGATTTCTTACGCAGGTAAGAGAAAATTTCTTGCTGGCCGTAACGAACAGCCAAGAAGATTGGTGTCTCTCCATGCTTGTTCTTAACAGAGAGAAGCCGTGGCTCTTTCTCTACCATTTCCTTGCAGATTTCAAGGTTCCCACGCATTGCGGCCAAATGCAACGGGGTGTTTTCCTTCGCATTCTGAATCTTCATCAACACAGCCGCATCGATCGTGTCCACCATCTTTCGGGCACTCTCCGTTTGATCATTTGAGACAGCAATGTGTAACGCTGTGTCTTCCGACTTGCTTGTTAGCTTCGCCTCTCGAGCTCTAGGGTATTCCTGGTATGTTGTCACAACCTCTTCCCATTTGTTCTTCATCACTGCTATGAATAGTTTCTCGTTTTCTGTAAATTTGTCTTCTATACTGGCACTAGATGTCATTGAAACCTGCTGGCCCGTTTTGTTTTTAATCACCTTTGAAGAATCACCCATAGTACTAATATATATGTAATATTGATCTTAAGCGTTGATGATCCTTTGGTTTGGTGAAGACATTCATGAGCTTTCATAGGTATATATATAGGAAAATTTATGGTACTGCATATGTTGTACTTTCCCTTATCCTATTAAGTTGGGTAGATCTACGTATATGCCTTTGTATAGGGAGTTGCATATTATATTTTATTTTTATTTTACATTATAACAGTTGAAACTATATAGTTAAAATAATGTTATCAAACAGAGCAAAATAAAGCAAAAAAAGTACTCGTGATTCACGTGCCATCATTAAAATAAAAGTAAAGTAACGGATTGGATTTTTTCTTTTTCCTTTGTGTGCTTTACTTTTTCCTTTCACATTTGCCAGTTCAATTCTACCTGGCAAGTTCAGTACTCCTTTTGCTTTTTCTTTAGATAAACCAAGGGGTTCTATGATGAAAGTGTTACAATTGGATTCTTACTTTCTCTTTATCGAGAGAAAAAGAACTACGCAGGAGAAGTGCTGCTAGCGTGAACATTTACAAGTAACACTAGGAGTCTGGAAAGAATCCTCGAGTTTGTTGCTAAATTTGATGTGTCCTTATGTTTCTGATAGTATAAAAGAAATCTATATATTTTAATACTCTATCAAAATTAGCCTCTAAATTTTTTAAAAGAGTTAAACATAACCCTTTAGCGAGTCAAGGTTTTCCAAATGCCAAAAGTAATTAGTAATTACTATTTAAATATTATTTTGGTCATTAATTATTTGAAATTTTTAAGAAGTGGAATTTAAAACTGAAAGAAATCAAGACAGAAAGAAGCAATGTGTTCGGACTGACTACAAAGCAGGTATTTAATTTTTGGACTTTATATTTTTAAATAGAATTATTTTATTGCAATTTTTATTTTTTCTTTAAATTTTATTTCTTAAGATAATGTTTGAATAATTTATATAGTTTTTAACAATTTGACGAGTTAAGGAGTTATATTTTACTTTTTTGAATAATTTATATAGTTTTCAACAATTTGACGAGTTAAGGAGTTATATTTTACTTTAAAAAAAAATTGGGGGAATAACTTTGGTATACTTTTAACACATAAGGAATATGTTTGAACTATCAAAAAAAAAGGGAAAATGTGAAATTTAACTAAAACTTAAAGAGTATTTTTAGATTTTATCAAAACAATTTTTTTCTAAATTAATGAATAGTAGCAAACCCATCCAACACTAAGGGTCTTACTTAAATTTATTAAACAAAAAAGAATAGGAAATTACAAAGTTCAAGAACGAAAATAAGAGAAGAAAGCCCGAAGGACAGCCCATCCAAAACCAAACAAAATCAACAAATAGATAAGAACTAAGCGCTATTAGCAGAAACTGACGTCACATAGTTAAGCCGAAGCTCCAAAAAAAAAAAACTAAGGAAAAATTTGGCAGGAGAGAAAGAATATCTTTGCTAATAGCAAAATCTAAAAGCCGAAACAACTCCAAAATAAAAAAAGAAAGACAAAATCATTCCTAATACGGAACTCAAGATATGTCTTGATGAATTAGGGGAGATTGCAAAAATCTTGCATGGAAGTCCACTACTAAAAATCCTCAACTTGAAGAGCTGTCACGTCCCAAAATACAGGTAGTGACGTGGAAGTTTAATTAAGTTAATTAAACTAAAATTTTTGATAAAAATCACCAATTAAACGTTTTAGGTTATTTAAAAAAAAACGTGATACTTTTAAAAAAAATTTCTTCAAAGCAACAATAGTTATTTTAAACAGCTAATCATGAAATAAAATAATAAAGACAAATATTTATAAGCCGTGCCGCACCAGACCCACTTTAGTGCACAAATAAGATATCGACAATAAAATATTACAATTACAGTCTAATATGAAAAATAAAAGAAAATTTAAATAATACATACCTTGACTTAAGCAGGAAAATAACCTAAACAGAATTCCTACGAGTTGCTGGTTTGCCCTGTGGTTTCTCCAGTCAGTTCTAAAGGAAAAAGGCTTTTGAAAACAAATAAAGACAAAGTGAGCAGAAGGCTCAGTAAGACTAAGCTTTTGAAAAAAATTAATTTAAACATATAATTCAAAAATATTATTATTTTTTTTTATCAAAAGCTATATAACAAGATAAACAAATAAACAACTAGCTCACTGAAACTCATTAAATTTATTCATACTGTTTAACCATTTATTCATTTATAGACGGTCTCATTATCACATTTTTGGCAAAGCCATATAAATCACTACCGAAGTGGCCTAGCTGGGTTTCGGGACCTGCTCCTAAGGTCACACTTCCCACGACCCGATCTCTATACATGGCATCATGCTCTATTTTTTCATTCCGAACGGCACTAACCGACTCGTCCAGTGTCATATTTTATCATGTCTCATTTACCAAATATTCTTATTACGTTCATTATGATCATTTATTATTTAGCTAATAATGAAAATAAGTAATAAACTTCATTTCTTGAAAACATTTGAAGGAAATGCTTTGTGGCCAAAACCCTTTTAAAACATGGTTACCAAGGAAAAGGGACATAAGTCCTACTCGATACTTTGCATTGCGACTCAGCACCGTGATTCCAACCCACTACATGTTAGCTCTACGGAACCACGATCAACCTTAAAAGTAAACTAAGCTTTATCAGTATCTAACTCAAAGTATTCTACAATACTATGTTATCTCATGGTGTCCTAATGTGTCATTTATGCCCGTAAGATTATACTATAAAGGTTTAAATTCTCAATCTGGGTTTAAGACAGTGAAAACAGGTGAAAAACAACTATTTTTCCTGTGGCCGATTGGCCTGTCAAACTCCCTGGTTCGGCCTGCCGAACTACACAATTCGGCCTACCGGCCATGCTGGACCGACCTACCGAATTCGGCATGTCGAACTCATGAGTCCGGCCTACCGATGTTTAAGATCGGCCTGCCGAGCTAGAAAAATCTGGGGACCCAAGGCTTCGAGTCTTGGCCTCTCTAAATCCAAAATTTCATTCTAAACATGTTTTCTCAATTCTCAAGCATGGGTAATGTTCATAGATGATAGAAAAAAGTAATAGAACACTTTCAAACACTTCTAAACAAGTTTTACATAGAGATTTTCAAATAAACCCAAAAATAGAGAAAAATAGAAAAACTTGATTTAGCTCGATTTTTGTTCAATCAATGTTAAATTCATGATGATTACTAACCTAGATTAAAGGTTTTCTAAGCTCATGAAACTTAGATTTTCAACATTCAAAGAAATTTTGAAAATAGAACAAAGTTTGAAATTTGAAAAATAAAGTAACGAACCTCAAATTTGAGCTTTAAATCAAGTTTGTCGAGGCTCAATCTTGCTCCTAAGCTTCTAATCCAGTTGAAGATCAAGGCTTGAGCTCAAGTTTTTTTTTGAAAACAAAGAGAGAGAGGGGGAGAGAGAGGGAGGACGTGAACAGAGAATAAGAGACAGAATGGTGCAAAGAGAGTGAGGGAAGAGGAGGAGAGGGAAGGAAATAAATAGAGAAAAAATGAGAGTGGTTTCTCAACTGCAAAACCATGTCTCATATATGGACATATCGGGTACTTAATAAATTGTTTTGTTTTAAAATTTCAAAATAACACTCATATATAAAAATAATTAAAAGTGATTTAGAAATATTTGTAACTAAAATTAATTTGAAATATCACAAAATAGTTAAGTTAAGCTCAAATTACATTATGGCATACTAATTCACTATTTAATACACTATCATACTTAATTAAGTTTGGGGTGTTACAAGAGCGTTGGCCGCTTGGAGCAACAGAATTCCTCTTTCGGAAATTATGAAAGACTCGGATGTTGAGATTTATTAGTCATCCCAAAGCTACCTATTGTGAAACTTCCAAGGAACAAGAACACCTCTATTAGGAAATAAGGTGACCAAATACGTAGATTCACACTTCACTCATAGATTATCCTAATGAAGCTACGTAGCTTTTTCAATAGCCGACATGAATCCAATAAGCTCAGTCTCAAAAGTAGAAGTAATACCAACAGGGGCAGAAAAACACCCCTTGACAAAGTCTATGCCAAGTATTTTACGCTCTAATAAAATATGTTACAAGAAAAATTGCTTCATGTTTGTGTTGTATATATGCATAGCTTTATGAGGCGATAAATGCCCTAGATATTTCTCCATATGTATGATCTTACTGTGCATTAGACCTGAATTTAAATATGCATCTCGTGTACCTATTTCCCAGGTAACATTACTTGTACTCCTAACCATGCTATTATATAATGCTCTCACATGCTATAATAAAAACTAAATTGGATCTGGCAAGCGTGGTTAGAACTAATTTTTTAGTTTAAAAAACTGTAACATGTAAGATCTTTACACTATAGCATTTTTTTTGTTTTTTTACTGTAGCACGTGAGAGCTTTATATTATTTTATAATTTAAAAATTGATTCTAACTATGTTTGTCAAACACTTTAAAAAACAACAAAAGTATAAAATTTTTACATGCTATAATATAAAACTAAAATTAATTCTAACTATAATTCTAACCTCTCCTTCCAAGCACCTTAATAGTTTTCAAGTAGTAATTTTGCTGTGGTATAAATTTTCGCTTAATTAATTAGAGAATGGTTTGCTTTTTATTGCCTTTATGCGTTTGACTTCATTCAAAAAATAAATAAAATAAAATAGGTTAGAGCGCATGAGTACATGTGCAAATCTTATCATGTGATAATAGGTCATGTATAATTTAAGCCAGGCATCAACTTCGGCTTCACTTTAACCCGTTTGCTTTTTTTTTTTTTTTTTTTTTTCTTTTTTACTTCAACTGAAAAATGGATAAACATATTGCGCCCGTGCCCCACTTTGCAAAGGGGAATAGTAAAAGGGGAAAAAAAAATCTATTGCACCAGTGCCCCTTGAGGCTTTAATCAAGCAAAATCAAAGAAAAAAAAAACAATGTGTAAATTAGTATGATACTTGCAGAATTTCTTTATTTATTCCATCTCGTACGAATAATATGATTTATAGAAGAAAGCAGAGAGCTTTGCAAGATTTATTCTATACTTGATAAGCTGGGAAGAATGTACATTTATCGACTTTCGAAATAACTTTAAACTTGGAAACATTGAAGCAATCTGGGTTCTTTCTGCACGTGCCACGTGCACTACATTAAATGCATTAAGTGCCATATGCACTATTGTATTAATACAGTATTTAGTAGAAATGCGCTGAGCACTTAGCACCTAATTCTTTCATTATTGACTTTTTGGTCATTTATGGTTTTGGCCCGATATTATGTGATGGACATAGTATATATAGAGAGTTTTGGTTATGAGGTCCCTTAGCATGCAATCCTATATGCAATATATGCATCATCTTTGGGGATTGATTAAATTGAGAAGATCTTAGACGCACTTTGTCACGTCCTGGAGTATGGAGTATGAGAGGTGACTTGACAGATTATTTAGATTAATTAAAAAAAATTTAATTAAAATCAAGTATTTAGGGGTTAAATTGAATATAAAAGTATGAAAATTTCAAAACACATTTTATAAAAGGATTCATAAAAATTAAGCAAATAATAAAATAATAAAGAGCTACGAGTATGGATCCCACTGACCCACAACTTGTGCACACACATAGTACTGACAATATAATAATACAACTACAGTCCAAGCACACAGAAAGTTCAAAATATTACATGTCTTATTCAATTAATACAAATAACCTACTAATCTTCTACTGCTCTTGGTTCCTTCCGTTAAGTCCTCTCTGAACCTAAATGGGAATCCACCTAGAGGGAGAAAGTTTAAAAACAAATAAAGTGTGAGCGAAAGGCTTAGTAAAACTATATTTAATAAACAATTTAATTTAAAGAAAAGTCTCATTATTCAGGGAATTATTTAAAAGAAATCTTGAATAAATAAATAAATTTAAATAAAACTATTCTTACCCAAAACAGTTTATTCGATCGACCAGAAATACATTATTTTCTTTTCCTAGGCAAACCATAAGGATATCACCACCGTAGTGGCCCAGCTAGGTTTCGGGACCTGCCCCCAAGGTCGATCGCTACACGACCCGATCTCTGATATAGCATCATGCCCTTATATTCATTTCTAACATTGTTCAAAATCCATTTACCAGATGTTTTCATTATCATTCATTATGAAGTTCATCTCAGTTCATGGTTTACAAATATACAACCAATAAATTCCATTTTTAATCAACCGTTGAAAACATTTTTATAGAAACCCTTTTCAAAGCCAAATCATTTTGAAACTGGGTTACCAAAGAAATGATAGAAGTCCTACCTCGATACTCATGCCAGTGTCCTACACCGTAATCCCGGTCCGCTATACATTAGCTCCACGGATCCATGGACGATCCTAGATACAAACTAAGTCGATCAATATCTAGTTCGAGACATCCTATGTTACTAAACCATTTCATGATGTCCTAGTGTGCCATTTGTATCTTTAAAATCATTTTATTAGGTTGGAATTTCGATCATCAAAACAGTGAAAACGGATGAAAAATCACAAAATTTTCCCATGCCCTGCCGGACGCCCTGCTTCGGCCGGACGAACTGTGCAGTTTGGCCTGCCGAAAATCAAGTCCAGTTGGCCGGACATTTTTCAGGTTTGGCCTACCGGACAGATGAATCTGGCCTGCCGAACTGGAAAAACCCAGAAATCCCAGCCATGGGTTTTGGGTTTCCCAAAACTCAAATCTTGATTTTAACCTGTTTTTCTCAAATCTCAGGCATGGAAAACAATCATAGATGATAGAAAAGCATAATGGAACACCTTTGAACTCATTTAAACAAGATTTAAACACAAAAATCTCAAAAATCTGAAAACAAGAGAAAATGAGGAAAAATGAAAAATCTTGAATCGAACCCATTTTTCTTCAATCCAAGCTTAGATTCTAGGTGTTCTAAGTTCCTTTAACTCAAATCAAGGGTTTTCTAAGCTCAAACATACTTAGATTTCAAAAATGCACAAAAATTGAAAATTTTGAAAAAGTTTAGAAATTTCAAAACTAACCTCGAATCAAAGCTTTAAATCCACATTTTTGGTTACCAAATCACGTCCCCGAGCTTCCTACTTGCTAACCCGAAGCTTGGACTCTAATTTGGCTTCAAAATCTTGAAGAAATTTGAGAGAGAAAGAAAGAAACCGAGAGAGAGAGTGAGAGAGATCACATGGGAGAGAGAGAGAGAGAGAGAATAGAGAGAATGAGAGGAGGAGAGTGAGAGAGAGAATAAACAGAGAGAAATAGTTGGTGGTTTTACTGTGCGAAAACCATGTGCCACATACAGTTTTGTAAAACGAATTTTTTTTAACATTTTACAAACTGTTATGCTTTTTTGAAAACTCAAAACAACATATTAAAACAATAAGAAATCATTAGAATTTATTAAATTAACAAAACGACCTAAAATTCAAAATTTAACTAAATGATCAAATTAATGTTAAAATATTAATCATGGCACACTAATTCATCATTTTACATTACAATAACATTAAATAAATTTTGGGGCTTTACAACTCTCCACTCCTAAAAGAAATTTCGCTCTCAACATTTACATTTCATTTCAGAAACAAAACAAATATGGATACAGCTCCCACATACTCGATTCTAATTCCCAAGTAGCTTCATCAACCCCGTGATGATGCCACATGACCTTAACTAATGGTATCTCACGATGACGTAAACTGATTACTTTTCGATCGATGATCTGAATCGGCACCTCCTCGTATGTCGTATCTTCCCGAACCTGCAGATCGTGAAATGAAACTATCTTACCCTACTCAGGCGGACACTTCCTAAGCATCGACACATGAAACACATCATGAACATGAGAGAGTTTGGGCGGAAGGTCGAGCCGATAAGCAACCACACCAACACGCTGAGTGATCTCGAACAGTCCAATATACCTTGGTGCAAGCTTTTCACTCACTCCAAATCGCATAGTTCCTTTACGAGGCGATACCTTCAAGAGAACGAAATCTCCTACCGCAAACTCTAAGGGTCTACGTGTTCTATCCGCATAACTCTTCTGTCGACTCTGAGCTACCCTCAATCGATCTCGAATCACGACGACTTTCTCATTGCTTTCACGGATCTCATTCAGCCCAAGAATAACCCTGTCTTTTTGGCTCTGCCCAACACACCGGTGACCGACACGGTCGCCCATATAATGCCTCAAATGATGCCATACCAATACTCGCTTGATAGCTATTATTGTACGCGAACTCTGCCAGATGCAAATATTTCTTCTAATTCCCGCCGAAATCTAACGCACAGGCACACAACATATCCTTGAGAATCTGAATAACCCGCTTAGACTACCTATCAGTCTGAGGATGAAACGCCGTACTGAAGTTCAAATTTGTACCAAAAGCCTCCTGAAAACTCATTTAATACTTAGCATTAAACCTGGTGTCTCGATCAGAAGTGATGGACAAAGGAACTCCATGCAATCTCACTATGTTCTGCAGGTACAAATCCCCAAGAATCTTCCTCGAACATGTCGACCTGAATGGAATAAAATGCGTTGATTTCATCAACCTGTCGACCACGACCCAAACTTCATCATGCCGCTGCTCCGTCCTCGGCAAACCTGTGAGAAAATCTATCGTCACATGCTCTCATTTCTACCTTGGAATAGGAAGTGGTTGAAGCTGACCTGCAGGCTTTCAATGCTCGGCTTTCACCTGAAGACACGTCGTACACTTGGCCACATACTCTCGAACATCTTTCTTCATGCCTTTCCACCAATATTGCCTCTTCAAATCACGATACATCTTTGTGCTCCCCGAATAAATGACGAACTGAGACCTATGGGCTTCGTCCAAAATGGCTTTCATCACCTTGGTGATAGCTAGAACTGCAAGACGCTCCTAGAAATATAACGATCCATCTGCATGCACACTCCATTCTTCAAACCACTCTCCGTTCTCAATCTATGTCCAAATCCCCTGTAAATGCTGATCCTGCCACTGATTTTATTTCACCATCTGAACAAGAGTTGGGGTCGCCTCCGCATGATATACCGAAACTTGATCATAGTCTTCATGATACCATAGCCCATACTTACTCATTATCGCATCCCTGCTCCAGTCCTCAAGAGCCAAACAAGCGAGAATCCCTGAAGACTTCCTACTAAGCGCATCCGTGACCATATTAGCTTTTTTGGGATGATACTGCAACGCAAAATTATAATCCTCCATATACTCTATCCATCTCCGCTATCTCAAATTAAGATCCCTCTGAGTAAACAGATACCTCAAACTCTTATGATCGGAGAAGACCTAAAATGTCGCTCCATACAAACAACACCTCCAAATCTTCAGCGCGTGAAGTCATGAGTAGGATAATTTCGCTTGTGAGGTCGTAGCTATCTCGATCCGTACGCAACCACGCATCCATGCTGCATTAACACGCATCCAAGTCTGCGTCCTAAAGCATCTGCATAAACCTCATACGGCTCGTCACTGCTAGGAGTAACCAACACTGAGGCTGAAGTCAACCGGTTCTTCAATTCCTGAAAAGTAAGCTCATATTCTTCATCCAACTCAAACCTGAAATTTTTCTTGATCAATCTCGTCAACGAAGCTGCAATCTTTGAAAAATCCTTTACAAATTTCCTGTAATAACTAGTAAGACTTAAGAAGCTACGAATTTCCACTACATTCCTTGGTCGTTCCCATTCCACTATGGCTTCAATCTTGGATGGATCCATAGAAATACCATGCTCAGAGATGACATGACCCAAAAATTTGACCTCAGTCAACCAAAACTTGCATTTTTCCCTCTTAGCATACAACTGGTGCTCTTGCAAAGTTTGAAGCACGATCCGGAGATGCTGCTCATGCTCCTCCCAAGTCTTAGAATACACTAGAATGTCATCGATTAACACAATCACGAACTGATCCAGATACGACCTAAATATCCTGTTTATCAAATCCATGAAAGCTCTCAGAGCATTCGTCACCCAAACGACATAACAAGAAACTCAAAATGTCCATACTAGGTCTTATAAGCTGTTTTGGGAATATCCTCTTCCTTAATCCTGAGTTGATGTTAACCTGACAGCAAATCAATCTTTGAGGAGTATCGTGAACCTCCCAATTGATCAAACAACTCGTCAATCCTAAGCAAGGGATACTTAATTTTCACTGTAACACTATTCAGCTGTCGATAATCTACGCACAACCGAGAGTCCCATCATGTTTCTTAGCAAACAAAACCGGTGCTCCCCACGAAGATGTGCTATTTCGAATATACCCTTTATTAGCAAGCTCCTGAAGTTGTTTCCTCAATTCTTTCATCTCTACTGGCGCCATCCGGTAAGGTGCTATAGAAATCGATGCTGTCCCTGGAAACAACTCAATACCAAACTTGATTTCCCAATGCGGTGGTAATCCTGGTAACTCATCGGGGAAGAAATCCTCGAACTCATCAACCACTAGAATCGCTACACTTTCTCTCAAAACATAGGGCTCGCACTCTAGATTCGCAAGAAAAGCACAACAAACTAGATTTCTTCGCCCTCCTAGACACGACTTCATGAGACGCTTACTCATTAACCAATCACCACTACCCTGATAAGTGATCACCGTCCTCCTATCAAACACTAGTGTTACTTTTCTAAGCTAGCAGTCCATAACTGTTTTATACCTAGAGAACCAGTCCATCCCTAGAATTACAGCATATGAGCTCACGGGGAGTATAATCAAATCACTTTTCAAAATCTCATTCCCAATCTTTTTTTTACAAGATTTACACACACAATTCACACACACCCGCCCTAAGGGAGAGGTTATGACTAGGGGTTTATTAAACTCTTCTATATCTAATCCCAAGACATGTACAAAAGAACTCGAAATGAGAGAATGAGAGGCGCCTGTATCAAATAAAATGCGAGTTAAGGATTGAGAAACAAATATCGTACCATCGACAACTGCGTTACTAGTTTGAGAATCTGAACCACCCGATACCATTGCATGAACCTGCACTAGTGCTTTTCCTTTTCCTCTACCAACATTGCTAGGTCTTAGATTATTCTACCGATACTGCTGAGATGGAGACGACTGCACACCAGCTATACTCGACGCTTGATATTGAGGGATGCTGCCCTGGAAATGCTGTGGTTGCTGCCCTCGTGTCGGATACGAAAACTGCTGAGGAGAGAACTGAGGATACTGCAACTATGGATATTGTTGAGACGGAGGTAGGGTTTGAGGCTGAGACTGACGACTGGCATCTTCTTCGGTCTGAGATCTAAGACGGGCACTCTTGATTGGGCAATTCCTCTTGATGTGTCATGGCTGCTGACAGAAATGACAATGGAAACTATAGGGATCGCTGCGCCCGCTACCAGATGAACTACTACTACCATTGTTTGTGCCACTGGTCTCGCGTCTATTTACGCATTTTAAACTAACCTCAAGTATAAGGTTGTCTCAAGTAATATTTTCTCAGTGAATCCGAGGTCGAACCCACAAGGAAGGATTTATTCAGTTCCAGCACATGTATTATATTAACTTTTTCTTTTTATTTAAACTGAAAAATTTGAGGATTAATATTTATTATTCACAGAATGTATTTACAATGTTTACACATTTTTTTACAACATTTTTCATTTTTAGATTTTGATAATATGGAACTTTAATAACAAGAAACACAATTAATAACTTAAGCAGAGTAACAACAATAATAACGACAATTTAAAGAAGTAAAACAACAATAATAACATGGCTGAGATTCAAAGGTTTCGTTCTGACGATTATCTTCAATATATTTTAGTTTCTCTTTTTATTTATTAGTTTGTTTAAGTATACACTATGCCATCCTATGTCGACAATAAATTAAGATTTACCAAGCATTTACTGTTCCATTCCATGTTTATAATATAGCAAAAACACAACTTAATAAATAAGCAGCATTTCAACATAACTTAACTAAAATAACAACCAAGATAGTAAGTTAAGCATTTACCGAGCCATTCTCTGTCTACGAGTAATCAAGGTCCTCCTAAGCATTATCCGTGCCGGTCTATGTCATCGATAAATCAGAATCGTAATTTTGGCAGAGTTCTAGCTAAGAAAATATTAAAATTCTAGGTTTTCCAAGAGAATATTTTGGCATTACAACAGCTTAGAAAACTAAGAAAAACCAAAAATATTTAAGATAATTTTGCCAGAATTTTCCCCTCTCCCCTTAGCTAAAAAGGAATTTAAATAGACATAATTAATAAAATACTACTTATATTATTGAGCATAATTTTTACAACATAAACTAGGAAATATTTTACAGGAAACTAAATTAAAAACTGGAATAAAAACTAGACTATAATTACTACAACAACATTTTTATGCTGCAGAAGGCTCTCCGAAGGCTCCCCAAAGGCTCTCCAAAGGCTCTCCCAACTGAGGCTTTTGCCTCAGTATTTATAGTGATTCGAGATGGCAAACGTTCATTGCTATTTAATGATCTTCACTGTTGAAAGTTGACAATTTTCAATTATTTGCCTCTTCTCTTCTTCGCGCTGCAGCTAGCCTTCTCGCTCTGAAATTTTATTTTTCTTCTTTTCCCGTGCTGAGAGTTGTTCTTCATTATGCGTTTTAGCCTTTGGGATTCTGTGTGACACAGATCATGGCAAGACTATAACGGACTGATCGTGTCCGTTAATCGCACGATCCAACGGCTGTCAGATGCTCATAAATTGGGCCCAAGTTAGAACAGTGGAAGCGCAATTATAGACCGTCAGATTGGTCTCAGTATTCGCATCAAATGGCTGAGAGAGAGACTGGATGTGGTCATGACCGCACATGATCCAAGACTGTCTGAGACACCCCACTGACACGCTGCAGCTTGTCAGCGCGTGTAACGCACACGCCAATCAAATCTCGACACGTGGACAGCACTTGGAGATTCCGCTGACGCACCGAATGATGCGTTGACACGCGTCTCTTCTTCTGACTGCTGAGATTGATCTGGCAGTGAATCCGACGGCTCCCATGACGCCACATGTCCTCTACGTTTTGAATTTTGAATTTTTCAAGGATTTTTGATGCATTTGATGTCTGATTTTATCCGTTTTGGTGTCGTTTTGCTCCGTTTTTCCTCTAGATTTCAAATCTAAAATCACAAACATACTAATATTAATTATTTTACAAACGTAATATTTATTAAAAATATTTATTTTACAATAAAATACACAAAAATAGATAAAAACTCTTAAAATTTCCAGTCTCTTGCGGTTGAGCACAGATATAATTTTTATGACTTGGAAATATTTTTAAAAATTACAAAAAATATAATAAGGCATATTTATAAACTTAAAACACACTACCAAACACACTAATACTCAAAATAAAATAACCGCATTACTTTTACGGCTTTGACTATTTATAGACTAGACACTTATTTAACACACCGAAATGACTCTAAAAATTACTACAAATTCTATTAAACATAAAAACACACTAAAAACATATTTTTAAACACATTTACACACTAAGACACAAAAATGCTTATTAACACAAAATGCTATTAATTAGAGGATTTAATGAGAAATAAAAGCGTAAACAAATGATTTAAGCATTAGAAAATGTACACTTTTACAGTCTCATCACACCCCCCAACCAGCTTATTGCTAGTCTCTAGCAACTAAAGCGATAAAACTTAAAATAGACGAAAGATTTTTTTTTTTTTTTAAACTTGCGATTCCTCACTGATTTTCCTGAGGGTTTATCTCATATTCATGCCCTAAAGTAAAGATGCCAACACTAATTAAGTTATGATTCATTTCTAGAGTTTGTCAATTGTTTAAGATGAATTTTTCCCTGTGTGTGTGAATTTCTATTACTAATCAATGTACATTAACTAGATAAATTTATATTAATATCTCTTAATTTATTTAAATAAATTCTTATAAATTTGTTTTTCATCCCTCTCTCCACTAATGTAGAATAACACCTTGTTAAAGATTTTTAGGACTTTATTCGTCTTGTAATGTAAGGCTTGGGTTAAAGGTACGATGGAAGATATATTTGAGGCTCAGTTCACCCATAAGACACTTACAAAAATCCCGAACCTTTAAAATGTACAATCCAATTCCCAAAGTTTACAATCCCAAACTCGAAATGAAATTTCCTTTGTCAACCACTTTCTATTAAACTTTTTTTTTTTGATCTTTTTGTTTTTTTTTTTGTTTTTTTTTTTTAATAAAGAGTTACGTACATATTTTACAGAGGTAGCAGATATTCCTAACTCATCCTAACCTCATAAACCTGAATTCACTTGAAATAACAGATGTCTTATGAGTGAAAGGTACAAGAAAAGGATTATGAATTAAAAAGGCTAGGCTAAATATATGGGTAACAAAGAAAATAGAACATTAAGCACAACGAGGTGACTAGGGATATAAAATGTAAACAGGTTAGCTTCAAAGGCTCAAACGATCCAAAGATGGCCTAAATTATATCTATAACTTAGTGTTATCTAGGATTTCGTCTCAAGAGGGATTTAAACAAGTTATAAGATTTTATAAAAATAAACCAAATTATACTAACATAAACAGTCTCTAAATTAATATAACAAATCATAGTGCAAGATTAAGTGCTCAAATTTTAGAAAAATTTCATCCTAAACATATGGCAAACTAAAGAAACTAACATAAACTTAAATAATATTTAAACTTTACCTTAAGTCATAGAAATGATATAATCTTGATATCGTCATTGGTCACGAGGCAAATCACAAAAAATATTTTTAGATTTTTTTTTAATTTTTAATAAATGCAATGCAAACACAGTTTTTACAATCATGTAGAAACACATTTCAAGAATGCTAGTCACTCCATTACTTAGCTATTTCTACCAAGGTGAAGATGCGTTTCAAGAATAATAAATACTCCTTACCTCAGCCATCTTCAAACTTTTATGCTACAAAAGAAAAATGCAGAGATGAGAATTTTACAAACGCAAAGAACTTCATTTTTGGACCATTATCGAGACGCGTTTTAGGTCAAAACCTTCACTCAGCCATCTCGACCTATGAACACATGAATCTTAAAGTCTTACAAACAGCACACTTTTTTTTTCTTTTTTTTTTTCGCTTGGTTTTTTTTTTTTAAAAAAAAAAAACTAGTCCTAGATTCAATCACAAAAGAAAAAAAATTGACACAACCTTCTCCCCCCAACCTAGATTGAACACTGTTCCAAAGTTTAACAAGATTAATAAGAAGAGTAACAACATATACTTACCAGAGCGGTTATTCAAAGACAAACACATAAACAAAGACAAAAACAACAATGCTGTAAGTAAAACTAAAAGAGGTAGAGTTTAGAGAGAAAGATCCCAATCTCGTTTGCGTTTTCCGCAGAACTTTGATGTTGCAGTGTCCGTTTTAGGATCAATGACGTGCATTTTTTCGAGCAATTCCTCTACAGTAGTGGCAGAGATAAAAATCTTTCTTCCTGACTCATCAAGAAACTTTTGTTCCACAGCATGATCTAAAAAACTAAGCAAACCGTCAAAGTAACCATTTATATTTAACAAACCAACAGGTTTAGAGTGTAGTCCTAACAATTTCCAACTAGCAATGGCAAAAAGTTCCTCTAGAGTTCCTAAACCTCCAGGTAAGGCAATGAAAGCATCAGAAGCAAACTCCATGTCTCTTATTCGCTCAGGCATGCCTGCAACTATTTTTTCAACACCAATGGTAGGGCCACATAAACGACTTTGAGCAAGGACACCTGGAATAATACCTAGAGCTCTAGTACCTCCAGAACGTCTTCCAGTAGAGACAGTACCTATTGATCCTAGACTACCTCCTCCATAGACAAGATTTATCTTTCTCTCAGCCAAGACACAACCTAAATGAAATGCATTTTCTATGTAATCAATGCCTCTTCCTGATTTAGAACCACAAAACACACAGATATTGTTGAACTTTAAAGATGATTGGGACGAGGAATCCATGATAGTTACTAAGACTAAGACTCTTTTTTCCCTTTTTTTTTTTTTTTGAATGACTCTATCTTACAAATTCGCTCTGAGAAAAACTTAAGAACTGAAAGGATTTTATAGACACCTAAAGAGAACGTTGGGGTAAAATTAAATAAAGACAGCTGTGATGACAGACAAGGACAGATAAATATGACACTCCTGCAGACAACTTGTACCTGACAATACTATTTACCTTTTGACAAACTGGACTTTACTGTACAACTTTTGACAAATGGGACTAAATTTTTAAAATTCGAAGCAAAGCTTATCTTACACGACACACAAGACACCTACCGAATATAATTATGCATCTGACAAAAGAAGAAAAGTCAAGATATCATTATTATAAGATAAACGGTACAATCACAATTATTAAACAACAACTGTACAAATCACACAAAAATAAAAATCTTTTTGTTGATGAGATTTTATTCGAGAATGAGTTGAAGAAAACTTTTGTTCATCAAAACGCGTTTCCAGAAATTCCGTTACTCAGCCGTTTTGATGATTTTTTTCATTAAAACCATGATCATACCTCGAATAAATTTTCAATCAATTTTTTTTTTTGGACAAACACACAGAGAAACAAAGAAAATACCTTACAGACCTTGTACTGAAGTGGAAGGATCATGAGTCTGTTTTCCATCTAACATTCTCGCAAACTGAACAGTTGGGTCTTCTAGCGTCAGATTCCGAAGACGTTCTTTTTCTTCATGAAATTGAGGCCAGAGTTGTTTCATAGCCCCCCAGACGTATCCACTTGGATGGGACTCAAGAGAAACTCGAAGATCTTCTAAGTTTTCATTCCTAAGACCATTTTTACAGAACTGAATTTTATCTTCCCTATTTCTAGATACGAAACCAGGTGAGGGACATTTTCCAGAACAAGTTTGACGAGAACATTTATGACATTTTGACTCCATACGACGAGCTCTTCTTTTTCTAGCACACAGACTTGTACCCATACCAGGCAAGCCTACATTATTTACATCACTTGAACGAGCAAGACCTTCTATGTACATCTTGATATCAGTAGGAAGCTTAAAACGTGAAAGTACCCAAAGACGAGTGACTCTAGTTTTATACTTCTTTCTTATCTCTCTTTGAGAAAGTGAAGGGAAATATTTCTTTAAGTGCTCATATTTCGGATCCATGATTGAGAAATTGAGATTCTTGAGAGTGAATTGAAAGTTTTAAGAGAGAGCTCGAGAGAGAATTGTGAAGATTTTCGTGGAAGCAGGAGGAAAGAAGATTGAAAAGTGTTTGAAAGATTGGAGAATTTTGAAAGAGTTTTGAAGAATTTCTTGGAATTTTAGCAAGAAGATAGAGAAAATTTGAGAGAGAGAACAAGAAATTTAGAGAGAGAAAGAACAAAGATTTCTGAGCTGGGATGCACAGTAACAGATTTTATAGACAAGAGGTGGACTTCTATTCAGACACGGGGAAGCTTACTCAGACGCACGTGAGAGTAATGGGCTGAACTCAAATGGGCCAAAGAAAAGTAACCTAACAGATTACTCAGACATGAAAATATTTTTGTATTTTTGAGTTTTTTTTTAATTTTTTAATTTTTTAATAATTTTTTTTTTTTTTTTTGAGATCTAAAATTCAAAAAAATTCATTGAAGATTATTTCATTAAAATGCGTTTCTAGAGGCCGTTGATACAAAAATACCAACTAATCGTGCTGATTATAACCTCCATAATTTCTACCATTTTAATGAATTTTTGAAATTATTTTTCTGATTTTTAGGAAAAACAAAGAAAATAAAGATACGACAAACACAAAAAAAAAAAAAATAAAGACAATACAAACATTAATCTATAACTATGATTTCAGTTTCCGGTTCGGAGTCAGAATCGTCAATGTGGATGACTGTTGGAAGAGATGCTCTAAACCTTCCCAAAAGATAGCACTCCCAAAAAGTTAAGTTGCCAGCAGCTGCAAAGAGTCTTTGTTGAAATTCTTCTTCATCCATGAGATCATACATGAGGTCATCCATAGTGTCACCCATAGTGTCACCCATCACCACATCCTCAGGTTCTTCAAAAACTTCATTTTCACATTCAGCCTCAAAATTCGAAATGTTTGCTTCAAGAGATTGGTCAGAAACATTCACAGGATGGTTGTCAACCTTGGGTGGAACATTCGAATCAAAAGAATTAGCCAAATCAGCAAAGGGATCAACAAACGTTCCTGAAGTATTGCTTTCAACAAATTCACTTCACTACTTTCCAGAGGGTGATTGTGCCATGTTAAAAACGTTGAATTCTGAAGTCATATTCCCAAAAGACAATTTTAGTATCCCATTTCTACAATTAATCAAAGCATTAGAAGTTGCAAGAAATGGACGACCCAAAATAACAGGAATTTGAACATTTGTATTTGTGACAGGTTGTGTATCCAAAACAATGAAATCCACTGGGTAGTAAAATTTATCAATTTGGACTAACACATCCTTGACAACACCTCTTGGAATTTTTACAGATCGATCAGCTAGTTGAAGTGTGACAGAAGTTGGCTTTAGTTCACCTAGACCTAATTGCTGATAAACAGAATAAGGTAAGAGGTTGACACTAGCACCAAGGTCTAACAAAGCATGTTCAATTTGAGTGTTTCCGATGATGCAAGAAATTGTGGAACAACCAGGATCTTTGCATTTCAATGATGAATCATGTTGAATGATGGAACTAACATTCTTAGTTAAAAATATAGTCTTAGTCACATTATGCTTCCTTTTAATGGTGCATAGGTCTTTCAAAAATTTAGCATAAGATGAGACTTTTTTAATTGCATCTAAAAGTGGAATGTTAATTTTGACTTGTTTGAACAGTTCAAAAATTTCAGCATTTTTGTCAAACTTCTCTTTTGAAAGCAAAGCTTGAGGAAATGGAATCTTTGGAACAAATTTCTCTTTTGAAACACTCTTTTCTTTTTCAGAATTTTCCTCATCACTATTAATTTTATCACCACTTTTCAAAGTTGAATGATCTTTTGATAGATTAGTTTTATCAACAGTTTTTCCACTTCGAAGAGTTTTAACAAAGTTAATAGTTTCTTGTTTTGCCTGTGAACTAGAAGAGGCAATTTCATTTGCAGATGGATAATGTACAGGTTGAAGCAGGAAATTTGCCTTTTTCTTGAATGCGAAGAGAAAAAGTGAGTTTAGAAATGGATTCTTTAATTTCATGAATATCTTGAGAAGTGCGTGTGTTGTGAACTTCTTGTTTTTGAATGAATGATTTTTGAGCTTGAATGAAAGTTTGCAAAGTGTCTTCAAGAGTTTTCACTCGAGAATGGAGATTTTCAGAAAAATTTTGTGGAGGCCTTGGAAAATTTTGAGAATTTGATGGAAATGGTGGTCAGCCTTGAGAGTTTTGTGGTGGAAATGGTGGTGGTGGTTGATATTGCTGTTGATCATTTCTCCAACTAAAATTGGGATGGTTTTTCCATTGTGAATTGTATGTGTCAGAGTGTGGGGATGGAAATGGCTTTTTAGGTGGGTCCAATTGATTTGTGTAATTCACCTGTTCATGGGACTCTTCCTTAAAAATTGGGCATTCATAGGTTGAGTGTCCTAGAGTTTGGCAAACACTACACAGAATTTCAATTTTGGGTTCTTGGACATTCCTTCGTTCCATGGCTTCAATCTTTTTAGTCAAACATGCAATTCTAACACTTAGATCATTTTCTTGACTAAGTTGATGGACACCTCTTTGAGCATTAGCAAGATTAGATCTAATTGAGCCTTCAGAATTACTATGTTGCCAGTATTGAGAGTTATCAGCCAAATTATCAAGGAAATCTAACGCTTCATCAGGTTCTTTATCAAGGAATTCTCCATTACACATTGTTTCAACAAATTGACGGGTTTCAGGAGTTAAGCCTTCATAAAAAAAACTAATGTAACGCCATTTTTCAAAACCATGATGTGGGCAAGAATTCAACAAATCTTTAAATCGTTCCCAGCTTTGGAAATAAACTTCTTTTGTATTTTGGGAAAAATTTTGAATTTGTTTTTTCAAAGCATTGATCTTATGTGTTGGAAAGAATTTTTTCAGAAACTCTGTTTGCATTTCTTGCCAGTGTACCTATTGACCTAGGTTTTAAAGAAGTAAGCCAAGTTTTAGCTTTGTCTTTTAAAGAAAAAGGGAAAAGCTTAAGCTTAACAATTTCATTTGAAACTTCCTGGTCAGTGAAGGTAGCACAAACATCTTCAAACTCTCTAAGGTGCAAATATGGATTTTTAGATTCTAAGCCATGAAAATTGGGAAGCAAGTTGATCATTTCAGGTTTAAACCTAAAGTGATGAGCATTGAGAGGAAAAATCAAACATGATGGAGTGGATTCACGGGGTGGTTGCAAATAATCTCTCATTGAGCGAACAACAGGATTGATGATTTGTTGATTAACAATATCTTCATTATGAACACTTTCATCATCAGCCATTTTTTGTGAATTTGAAGACACAATATAGACGAAATGTGATTCTAAACTTTTCCTAACTAACCTACGACTATTAGACTCACGAAACCAAACTGGCATGCAAATTATTTAAATATTTACAAAATTTTATAGACAAATACTTAGCTTTTCTCCACTCAGGGAGAGTAGAGTAGTAAATGAAAAGTATCTGCCTTATTGATTTTGTGAAGTTGCGAATTATATTTTTTTAAGAATGTTCCCAGGAAAAATTGGTGGTGCTAAGGCTCCTTAAGAACCAATTTCCTTGACAGAACAACGTTTCAGGAATGACTGGTGTTGGAAGAATCTCCAAAAGTGAACTGGTTATGGGAAAGAATTCCAAACCAGTACTAGTCCCCTATACAAAACTTTCTCAAAAAATACTTTTCACAAAAGCACAATTTGTTTATTAAGTATTATGGAAAACCTAATCTAAAATTTTATGAAGTTTTATTTCTAAGGCAAAAACCTAAAACTAGCAAAAGAAATATTTTACAGAAGAAATGAGAGAACATAAAATTTTTATGATTTTTTATTTTTTGATTTTTTTGATTTTTTTTTAAAATGACATGAATAGTAACTACTACAAATAGTAACTTACAGAAAATGCATGCAGATTTCTACGTGAACAGTACTTAATACCTGCAAAACAGAAGATATTAACAAAAGGAAAGAAATAAAACAAAAGAAAAGAGAAGTTAGTAATATATAAAAGAAAAATAAAAAAAAGAAAAAGAAAATATATTACACAATATTATACTGCACTAAAAACAATACCTTCCCCTGGCAACGGCAGCCAAAAACTTGGTCTCGCGTCTATTTACGCATTTTAAACTAACCTCAAGTATAAGGTTGTCTCAAGTATATTTTCTCAGTGAATCCGAGGTCGAACCCACAAGGAAGGATTTATTCAGTTCCAGCACATGTATTATATTAACTTTTTCTTTTTATTTAAACTGAAAAATTTGAGGATTAATATTTATTATTCACAGAATGTATTTACAATGTTTACACATTTTTTTACAACATTTTTCATTTTTAGATTTTGATAATATGGAACTTTAATAACAAGAAACGCAATTAATAACTTAAACAGAGTAACAACAATAATAACGACAATTTAAAGAAGTGAAACAACAATAATAACAGGGCTGAGGTTCAAAGGTTCCGTTCTGACGATTATCTTTAATATATTTTAGTTTCTCTTTTTATTTATTAGTTGGTTTAAGTATACACTATGCCATCCTATGTCGACAATAAATCAAGATTTACGAAGCATTTACTGTGCCATTCCATGTATGTAATGCAGCAAAAACACAACTTAATAAATAAGCAGCATTTCAACATAACTTAACTAAAATAACAACCAAGATAGTGAGTTAAGCATTTACCGAGCTATTCTCTGTCTACGAGTAATCAAGGTCCTCCCAAGCATTATCCGTGCCAGTCTATGTCGTCGATAAATCAAAACCGTAATTTTGGCAGAGTTTTAGCTAAGAAAATATTGAAATTCTAGGTTTTTTAAGGGAATATTTTGGCATTACAACAGCTTAGAAAACTAAGAAAAACCAAAAATATTTAAGATAAATTTGTCAGAATTTCCCCCTCTCCCCTCAGCTAAAAAGAAATTTAAAAAGACATAATTAATAAAATACTACTTATATTATTGAGCATAATTTTTACAACATAAACTAGTCTTAAAATGTAATATTTAATATTTATTACATTATTTTTACAACATAAACTACTTATATTACATTATTTTACAACATAATGTAATATTTATTAAAAATATTTATTTTACAATAAAATACACAAAAATAGATAAAAACTCTTAAAATTTCTAGTCTCTTGCGGTTGAGCACAGATATAATTTTTATGACTTGGAAATATTTTTAAAAATTACTAAAAATATAATAAGGCATATTTATAAACTTAAAACACACTACCAAACACACTAACACTCAAAATAAAATAACCGCATTACTTTTACGGCTTTGACTATTTACAGACTAGACACTTATTTAACACACCGAAATGACTCTAAAAATTACTACAAATTCTATTAAACATAAAAACACACTAAAAACATATTTTTAAACACATTTACACACTAAGACACAAAAATGCTTATTAACACAAAATGCTATTAATTAGAGGATTTAATGAGAAATAAAAGCATAAACAAATGATTTAAGCATTAGAAAATGTACACTTTTACAGTCTCATCAGCCACGCTGCTTGCTCTTTCCCAAAGTTCGATAACTACTGGTGCTCTTCCTACCGCTCTTCTACGATCCTCCTGAAGCCTTTGCTCGATCCTCACAATACTGCCCATAATCATTTTCCACTGATATTGCTAACGACACAAGCTCTCCAAACTCCTAAGTCGCATAGCAACCATCTATCACTGAATAGGAGCCTTGAGCCCTTCCTGAAACTTAATGCACTTCTCACGCTCTGACACCACTTCTGATGGAGCAAACCTGGCCAACTCATTAAACCTTGTCTCATATTCTCGAACTGACAAATCACCCTACTACAACCTATAGAACTCAGCTGCCTTCTGATCTCTATACCCTTGCAAAAAATACCAATCATAGAATAGCTCATCGAATATGTCCCAACTGATATCACCACTGCGTTCCAAATGCTTAGCTTGTTTCCACCAAGTATTAGCACCACCCTTGAGCTTATATGCAGCAAATTTTACACAATACTCATCAGGCACACCAAGGGTATCGAAATGCTTCACGATCGAGTCTAGCCAATATTCTACCAACTACGGATCCCCATTACCATCAAAAGTCAGTATAGATTCCACTGACCTATAACTTGTGCACACACATAGTACTGACAATATAATAATACAACAACAGTCCAAGCACAGAGAAAGTTTAAAATATTACATGCCTTATTCAATTAATACAAATAACCTACTAATCTTCTACTGCTCCTGGTTCCTGTCCGTTAAGTCCTCTCTGAACCTAAATGGGAATCCACCTAGAGGGGGGAAGTTTAAAAACAAATAAAGTGTGAGCGAAAGGCTCAATAGGACTATATTTAATAAACAATTTAATTTAAAGAAAAGTCTCGTTATTCAGGGAATTATTTAAAAGAAATCTTGAATAAATAAATAAATTTAAATAAAACCGTTCTTACCTAAAACAGTTTATTTGATCGACCAGAAATACATTATTTTCTTTTCCTAGGCAAACCATAAGGATATCACTACCGTAGTGGCCTAGCTGGGTTTCGGGACCTGCTCTCAAGGTCGATCGCTACATGACCCGATCTCTGATATGACATCATGCCCTTATATTCATTTCTAACATTATTCAAAACCCATTTACCAGATGTTTTTATTATCATTCATTATGAAGTTCATTATGAAGTTCATCTCAATTCATGGTTTACAAAAATACAACCAATAAATTCCATTTTCAATCAACCGTTGAAAACATTTTTATAGAAACCCTTTTCAAAGCCAAATCATTTTGAAACTGGGTTACCAAAGAAAGGGTAGAAGTCCAACCTCGATACTCGTGCCAATGCCCCACACCGTAATCCTGGTCCGCTATACGTTAGCTCCACGGATCCACCAACGATCCTAGATATATACTAAGTCGATCAATATCTAGTTCGAGACATTCTATGTTACTAAACCATTTCATGATATCCTAGTATGCCATTTGTATCTTTAAAATCATTTTATTAGGTTGGAATTTTGATCAGGGTTCAAAACAGTGAAAACTGGTGAAAAATCATAAAATTTTTTCATACCCTACCGGCCTGCCGGACGCCCTGCTTCAGCCGCAGTTCACCCTGTCGGAAATAAAGTCTGATCGGCCGGACATTTTCCAGGTTTGGCCTACCAGAGAGATGAATCTGGCCTACCGAACTGGAAAAACCGAGAAATCCCAGCCATAGGTTTTGGGTTTCCCAAAACTCAAATCTTGATTTTAACATGTTTTTCTCAAATCTTAGGCATGGAAAACAATCATAGATGATATAAAAGCATAATGGAACACCTTTGAACTCATTTAAACAAGATTTAAACACAAAAATCTCAAAAATCCAAAAACAGGAGAAAATGAGGAAAAATGAAAAATCTTGAATCGAATCCATTTTTCTTCAATCCAAGCTTAGATTCTAGGTGTTCTAAGTTCCTTTAACTCAAATCAAGGGTTTTATAAGGTCAAACAAACTTAGATTTCAAAAATGCACAAAAATTGAAAATTTTAAAAAAGTTTAGAAATTTCAAAACTAACCTCGAATCGAAACTTTAAATCCACGTTTTTGGTTGCCAAATCATGCCCCCGAGCTTCCTACTTACTAACCAGAAGCTTAGACTCTAATTTGGCTTCAAAATCTTAAAGAAATTTGAGAGAGAAAGAGAGAAACCAAGAGAGAGAGTGAGAGAGAGAACAGAGAGAATGAGAGAAGGAGAGTGAGAGAGAGAATAAATAGAGAGAAATAGTGGGCGGTTTTACTCTGCGAAAACCATGTGCTACCCACGGTTTTGTAAAATAAAATATCTTTAACATTTTACAAACTGTTATGCTTTTTTGAAGACTCAAAACAACATGTTAAAACAATAAAAAATTATTAAAATTTATTAAATTAACAAAATGACCTAAAATTCAAAACTTAACCAAATGATCAAATTAATGTTAAAACATTAATCATGGCATACTAATTCATCATTTTTCTTTACAATAACATTAAATAAATTTTGGGGCATTACATACTTCAACAAGAAGCTTTCTAATTCTGTAAGACAAAGTAGATGGCAGCAAGCAAGGAAAGCAGTGGTACCAAGGGCAGCGTTATTTGGTATTGCATAGTCAACATCTATGGCTAGAGGTAACGGTGATCCTCATTTTCGCTTTCGATCTTGTATGCTTAATGTTATTGCATATTTTTTAGCTCTAATAGTTGGCATCAGAGCAAAGCACACCTCTATCTTGTGTTTGTGCATTCTGCCATTTTTGGTTTTATATCTTACCTGTACACTTTTTTTAATTTTTATTTTGGGCTATTGGTTTTGGAGTTTTTTGATGGAAAATCATTAAGAAATTGGATTTCTAACATTTGTGCAATTTGAAACATCGATTTTGGTATTTGAAAGGCCAAGAAACTGTCAAGTTTCATTATCACTCAAAACTGGGTTGAAACCGAATCAAAAGGCCCAGGTAAAAGTTGAAGATGACACAAAAAATGACATGTCATTTTCATTTAGGACACCCAGCCACAAGCAAAAACAGCATGTTATTTTGCACTTCCTCCTTACAAAACATATCATTTGGAACCAAGGAAGGCATTTTGCTAATTCAAAGTGACTTGTCGTTTTCTTTGGGCAGAAATTAAAACCAAAATTAAAAAAATTATTGGTGTTTTTTTTTAGATTTGATATTTGAACTTTTTGGAAAATTTTCATGAAATTTACAGATTTTAATATTTTATAAAATTTTCATAATATCCACAATTTTGATATTTTATGAATTTTTATATTTGGGTATAATTTATGAAAAGATTCATAATTTTGAATATTCATAATTTTTTGCATTTGTTATGAATATTATATATTTTGTATGGATATAATTTTGTGTGCATATAATATTCATTATGTATAATTTGTGATTTTAATTATCCATGCAATATTAAATCGAATAATTTAGTACATCAAAATTTTCTATAATTATACACTAGATTATGCTATTTGTATGCATAATTTTAATTTATGCATAAAACATATTAGTACATAAATTATTGATTTTTGTGCATATTTATCTATATTGGCTTATGTTAGATGCAATTTATTTATGAACAAAATTTTAGAATAAATATCTAATGATTCATATAATTTTAATTAATTAGAGTTTAACCACAGCAACCTTAGTTATGCAAAATTGTATATTAAGTGATTTAGGATCACATTTAGAAAATGACATTTGTTGTAATTAATCATAATTGATATAATAAATTCTATCCCACATGAATTTTTATTATATTTTTATGATTAATTAGGATAAAATATCAAATTATATTTCCTAATTTACCAACAGGAACTAAGAAAAGGAACATAATTTGATAGTATCTTTATAAAGTTAGGTGAATCTAATTGAATTAGAACTTTATTTAGCCCACAGACAAGTTTTATGTCACTAGATTCATAATTTTAGAACATGATCTACAGTAGTAAAACAAAACATATGTCTATTAGTCTCAAAAATTATGAAATGTAAGCATGTAATTATTAATTTTTTATATAGCTTTGCAAGCTACAAATTACTCTAACATTAAATGTGAAATTATCTAACTTAAGGGGGACAAATATAAAATATGGAAAGGGAGAATTCTTCTCATTTTGGGTGGATGGACATAGACTGTGCTATTAGGAAAGATGAACTTGTTATTTTCAAAATAAACACTCTAAGGATTAAAAAATATAATAAGTTTTTGGAGACATTAAACCAATAAAGAGTTAATTTAGTATTCATATACCAAATGTTGTCCTTTTTATGTTCATTTCTATTGAATGTATGATAAGCAAACAAAAAGTTTGAACTGTCAGTTTAAACCTCTAAGATCGTGTATATGATAGCTAGATTATACAGAAACATAAATCTTAAAGGTGATAGTCTAAAAGATAAGATTCGCAATCGAGGATATAAAGTTGGGTGCTTTATTCATGTTAAGATTGTTATGTGTCTACATCACTAATGGGAGATGGCTTATCTTGGTCATTGAAGTAGGTCTCTGTGAGTAGAAACATTGGTATATTACCATAGGTGATGATGTATTTGATCAAGATAAAAGTTGAATTGATTTGATTAATGGTTCCATTTATTTAAATTAATTCATTTTAGACAATCATATGTATTATGTATTAATCTTGAAATGAGAAATGGGCCCGTATTCTTGAATTGTGTTTTTTGATGTACCAAAGGATGACATCTCAATTTGATGATGGTACGCATAATAGTACATTATAGATATGACTTTTGATTGACATAGACTTGTTGTTTATAGAGATGGAATCCATAAATCCTTTGTAGAGTTAATGATATTCCCTTATAGGCATTATCCTATAATTGGAAGACTGGAGCACTCAACCATTCGGATACATAGGTGCAATCGAATAGTATACTATTTATACATAATAAGTATTCCAATGGCAAGATAATCAAATATAAGATAAAAACAATTGGGAAGGTAAAATGGAATTTTTCTTTAAGCCGATTATGAATATCCTATGGGGATATTACATATAATTATATGTCATTGACGACTAGCTTATTGCAGCTTTATAATTTTACATAGTTTGAGAGTGCAGCCCTAAGCTTTTAGTGGAGTAGCTTTAGAGTTGATAATTATAAAAAATATATGTTTGGGATATGTTATTTTATAATTATAGGAGCATGATCTATATATATCCATTAGGTCCTTTTTGCTACCTCATAATAATTCCTGTAGCAATACGGCATGTTTTTCCTACATATTAGTAACTTATGTTAGCTATTAGATTAGATAAAATTCAAGTTGATTGGATTTAATAATTCATGATTGGTTTATTGGTTGAATTAATTTTGTGAATTCATTTAAGATAAACATGTTGAATTATTTGAACATATTTTATTTATATGGGTTTATTTGTACATGATTATTTTAGTCAAATAACTTTTCTATTGGGTTTTCTGAATTAAAAATTGAGGCTCTATAAAAGATACCTGGATCAAATAAGATAGGACTTATCTAGTTGGTTGAAATTGGATTGATCAAATTAGCTTGAGGAGTTTGAATTTGATTCGTACTCCTAGATCGTGATGGCATGGTCGACTACAATACGAAGCTGGATAACAAATAACATGTTTCATGCATTTTCAATCAAAAACTTATTCAATCTCGAATTTTGTGGCCCAATCTAATAGGGACTAACCCTAGATTCGACCACTATAAAAGAGAAACTATATCAATGTTCCTTAAATCATTTGAGAAGCATAAAGTGAGTTTTTTAGTGAGAGAAACTCTAAAACTCCCAAAGAGCTATTGTTCAACATCGAGAACCTTAGCTCTTGGTTTTCACAAGTGGTTGGAAGAAGAGTTATTGGAGGAAGGCTGTACAACGTGTGACCATCCACATTCCGATCATGGATAGAGAATAGCAAAAAGGACCAGTTGGTTGAGGCTCTTTTGAAATGTTCTTCTCTTCTCGATTTTTCTATAGACTTCAGTATACAGAAAAGGTATGTAAGATATGTTATTAATTTATGTATTTGGCATTCAAACATATTATTTATAAAATGATTTGATTTAAAAATTTTTAAAATTCTGTTGTGTATCATTTTCCAACTATTGTCACCTGCACTAGCAATGCAAATGAAAAAGGCTCTTGATGAATGTTGGGAGCGATATAATCACCTCAATATGATGTTTATAAAGGCAACATCAAATAAAGCACTTGCCAGTACCCTCATAATGAAATTTTCATCCTTAAGGCTCAACAATGTCAAAGGTGTGGTGAACACATCACGGATATGAGGGATGCTATGGTTCAATTGAGGACACTTGAGGTTGATATGTCTGAATTTTTCATTGTGCACTATGTAGTAAACACTCTTTCGCATCAATATAGACCTTTCAAAATATCTTACAACACATATAAGGATAAATGATCAATTAATGAACTTATGACCATGTGTGTTCAGGAGGAAAGGACACTAAAAATGGAAATGGGTAAAAGTGTGTCATTCACAATGCAAGAAAAGAATCAAAAACATGCCAAACAAAAGAAGAAAGGTAACATACCTATTCAAGGTAGAATAAAAAAATAATCCAAGTGTTTCTTTTATAAAAAGAAGGGACACATGAAAAAAGATTGCATTAATTTTCATAACTGGCTTGAAAAGAAAGGTAATCCAATCTCATTTATTTATTATGAATCTAATAGGATTGATGTTAATCATAACACATGTTGGATTGATTCTAGTTCTACAATTCATATTTCAAATATCTAACAAGGTATACGAGACCTAAAGATGCAAGTGAGAAGTCAAAAAGGTATTTATTTAGGAAACATGGTGCGTTCACATATGGAGGCAAAGGCATCTTTTAGTTTGTTTTTTCTATTAATTTACAAAATGTCATTGCTTATACTGCTATGTATGTTCACACTAGTATGAAATGATGTGTTATGAATAAAGATTCCTCTATATTGTTGCACCAAAGATTAGAACTTATCTGCAGAGAGAATTAAAAAGTTAGTAAATTGTTTTAGATTTTACTGATTTTAACACTTGTGCGGACTACATTAAGGGAGAGTAGACCAATAAGCCTATAAGTCTAAGAAAGGTGTGAAGAGAGCAGAAAAATATTGGAGATCATATATTTAGACATCTGTTGTCCAAACATGGACTTATGTGGTCCAAAATATTTCATCTCTTTCATAGATAATTACCCACTGTACATGTATCTCTACTTGCTTGATTGCAAGAATGAAGCATTAGATGCTTTTAAGATTTTTAAAGTTGAATTAGAGAAATGATGTGGAAAGCAAATTAAGATCATGAGGCAGACAAAGTTAGAGAATATTATGATAGATACACTAAGAACGAACAAGCATTGGTCCATTTGCAAAGTTTCTTCAAGAGCATGAGAAAGTTGCCTAATACACCATGCCTAGTTCTCTAGACCAGAGTGGTGTGGTAGAAAGAAGAAACCAAACTTTAATGGAGAGGGTGAGGGGTATGCATAATCACTTCAAACTTCTTAAATCCTTGTGGAATGAATCTCTTAAAATAGTTATGTATATATTAAACTATGTTCCAACAAAGGTTGTCCCAAAGATGCCTTTTGAATTATGAAAACGTTGGAAATCGAGAGTGCGACATATACCCGTTTGGGGATGTCCATCTAAAATAAGAGTGTATAACCCACAAGAGAAGAAATTAGATCCATGGACCATTAGTAGATATTTCATTGGATATGCCGAAAAGTCTAAAGGATACAAATTCTATTGTCCATCTCATAGCGATAAGATTGTGGAATCAAGAAATGCAAAGTTTCTTAAGAATGAGTTAATCAATGGGAGTGTTCTGTCACAGAACATTGTTTTTGAAAAAGATCATTTTGATGCTCAATATTCCTACTCAAGCGACAAATTGATTGTTGTTCACAACACTCCTGAATTTTAAATAAGTGTTGGACAATCGATCATTGAAATTTCACAAACTATTGATAATAATCTAGTAGATCAAATTGTTCAAGAAATGCCTAAAATAGTTAAATAACCAGTCGAACAACATGTTCCTCATGAAAATGTTGATACAACATTATGAAGATCTACTAGAATAAAGAAATCAACAATTTCTAGTGATTTTTTAATGTATCTGAATGAGTTGGACTATAACATTGGAGTTGAAAATGATGTAGAGATGTTTTCATAAGCCATGATTTGTAAATAATCAAATTTATGGTTTGACACCATGAAAGATGAGATGAATTCTATGGCATCTAATGAAGTTTGGGATTTTATCGAGTCACCTAATGGTGTAAAAGCCATATGAGGTAAGTGGGATTTTAAGACAAAGAATGACTCATTGGGCAACATTAAAAGATAAAAAGCAAGACTCGTTGCTAAAGGATTTGCTTAAAAGGAAGTAATTGACTATAGGGTAACCATTTCTCCTATATCTAAGAAAGATTCTTTTCATATTATTATTGCATTAGTTGCATATTTTGACTTAGAGTTGCAACAAATAGATGTGAAAAAAGCTTTTCTCAATAAAGATCTAGAGGAAGAAGTTTACATGAAACATTTGGAAGGATTTTCCTCTAGTGATGATGAGCATTTGGTATGCAAGTTTAAGAAATCAATAATGGATTGAAACAAGAACCTTATCGGTGGTATTTGAAGTTTTATGATGTTATCTCTTCATTTGGTTTGTAGAAAACATAGTGGATCAACGTATATACCACAAGGTTAGTAGGAGCAAAATTTGTTTCCTTATTTTATATGTGGATGCACTACTACAAATTTTAGATTAGACGATCCTTATTTAACAATCGTTTCCTAAAAACAGTCGTGGTACTGGGAGAAAAGCGTGGCAAGTTACGACCGCAAAAATGAAGACCATCGTGGAAGGGGGTGGGAGCTACCACGACGGTTTTTTAAAAAATCATCATGGAAGAGGGGGAATTCCATGACGGTTTTTCAAAAAACCATCATGGAATCGCACCTCTTACATGACGGTTTTTTAAAAAACCGTCGTGGGAGCTCCACCCTCTTCCACGACGGTTTTTTAGAAAACCGTCGTGGTAGCTCCAGTATTCCACGACGGTTTTTTAACAAAACCGTCGTAGTATCTTACTTTAAAACCTCTTTTCCACCTCGACATTCAAACACAATTCAGAAACTCGCTTCTCAAATACAGACACAGACGCATCTAAATCAGCTATCGCCATCCCTCTCTGCCTCCACACTTCTTAATCTCAGCCTAAATTGTAAGTTTTTGTTATAAATTGATAAATTGTTGTTGATTGTGTTGTATAATTAATCTGAAATTGATAAATAGTTGTTGATTTTTTTGTTTATTTCATGAAATTTGTATTTCTGATCATGGGTATGATTTCTTTGTTTTATAATGAGTATGTAGAACTTATGACCATTGTTGGTAGTGGTGTTTTTGTTTTATGATTAATTAATATATATATGTAGGTATATATATATATATATAGATTGTGAAATTAATTTTAATTTAATATTTCCTATTTATTATTTCGATTTAGGTATTGCAAAATGGATAGGAAATGAATGTGGGATTTTTGATTGTAATTATAAGTAGTTATCAAACGTGGCATTTTCATGGCGAGTCTAATTTCAATCCAACTTTACTAAGTAAAGAAAAGCAAGCTATTGTGGAGGATAATATGCATGATCAAGACAATATAGTTGACATGGTCAATGATTTAGAAGAACACTTTGTGCACCATTCGGATTTATTTGAATATTATCATGTGTAGCAAATGTTTATTACAAATTTTTTATGACGGCTTTTGCAAAAATCGTCTTGTAAAAGTATCTTCGATGACGGTCTTTTTCAAAAACCGTCGTGAATATATAGATTCCACGACCATTTTCAAAAAATTCAAAATTTTGAAGAATTATTGGTCCACGACCTTTTTGTGAAAAACCGTCGTGGAAGACAGATCTTCAACGACAGTTTTTCAAAAAATGGCCGTGGAAGGCTGGGTTTTCCACGACTGGTTTTTGAAAAATAGTTGTGGAAGGCTGGGTCTTCCACGACTATTTTTTGAAAAACCATCGTGGAAGACCTAGCCTTCCACGACAGTTTTTCAAAAAACAGTCGTAAAAGACCTAGCCTTCCACGACTGTTTTTTGACAAAACGGTGGTGAAAGGTGGATTCTTCAAATTTTTGAAATTTGCGCCAGCCACCTATGTCTATGCGCGCCCAAGGTTCCTAATATGCCTCACTCTCCTCTCTCAAATCCCTCTTTCTATCTCTCTAAAACTCTCTTTCTCTCTCTAAAATCGCCTCCACCGCACTGCCATCACCTCCCCCGTGTCGCCAGAACCTCCACCGGGCCGCCCTCACCTCCACCACCAGTAAGCTCCCCCTCCCTCTCTCTCTCTCCTTTTCCCCCTCGCCCCCACCCCCACCCCCCTCGCCCAGCCCCCCTACCCCCCTCGACTAGCCCCCCCCCCCCACCCCCCTCTTCCCCCTCGCCCAACTTCCCCCACCGCCCGCGCCCCCCTCGTCAACCCCCCCCACCCCCCATGCCCCCTTGCCAACCCCCCCACCCCCCGCGCCCCCTTCGCCAATCCCCCCCACCCCCCTCTTCCCCTTCTTGTGCCCAGCCCCCCACGCCGCCCCCCCGCCAAACCCCCCATGTAACACCCACAAATTATGATGTAACGGATCATGTTAAGTTAGTAACGATGTTAAGTAAATTTTATTAATAATTTGTGTTATATGTTATGATTTATGATCTTAATGTTACTAACTATTATTCTAAGTGTTATGACAGGTGACGATCGCATAGAATCGATGTGCTCAAGTGTTCATGTTAGTTACAATGTATGTTTATTTATGAATGCTATGATGTATTATATTTTAAGGACAGTTCGGTAGGGCGGACTTTCAAGTTCAGCAGGCCAACGGAAACCATCCGTAGGTCAGACTTTATGGAATCGACAGGCCAAACTGTGCAGTCGACAGGCCGATGACAGCTGACGAGTAGTCAACAAAAATCTCTCCAAATTTATTGTTGAGAAAATTACGATGATTGGGTGGTTTAATGTGATTAATTGGCATATTTATGGATTGATTTCTTCATTTAAGGAAATAAAATGTTTGACTTTGCATTGATTGGTATTGTTTTAAATGATTTCCTATTTTTAGAGGGCAAAATATGGTAAGATGAGATGATTTGTTTGATTTTCCCCATATTACTCTCCACTCTCCACGTGATGTGGCCTCTAATTAGTCAAAAATTTCTGATAATAATGAAAAATACAAGCCACCTTTTTGTGTACGTTACTCTCATTTCTTCTTTCATGATAATTTTGCTCTCTCTCTATTTTTCTTAGACGTTTCCTCTCTCTTTCTCCTCTTAACGTTTTCTTCTTTGTCACTCTCAAATTTTTTTTCCTTGCTATTATTTGTAAGAAATATTGAAATTTCTTTGGTTGAATTGGAAGGAGTTTGTGAAGAAATTTGTTTAAGGTAAGAATGTTCTTTTTGGTGTTTCTGAAATGCATTCCTCCTCCTTAATCCGACTGCCATAACCTTGTCTAGGAATTTTATTTTGTTCTAAAATTTTAATATGATGTTCATATATGTGTTCTGTATCATTCCTCTAAGTTTCACGTTATTTCGATATTTCTATGATAAGTTATGAATTTTCTTCTCTTTGATACTCACAGTAAATTAATGTTGATTGTATATATTACACGAAAATATGAGTTTTGGTCATAACATAAATGAATGTTGTTTTTCATGAAATTTGGTAAGAATGTTCATGTATATGCTATGTTATGGACTGCAAAGTTTGGTAATGATTTGATGAGTAAATTATGTGTTATGGAATTTTTAGTAAGACTAGGTCTAGAAACTGCTTTAACAGTAAAATGGTTGGACTTTTTGATTATGAGATGTTTTGTCAGATTAACTAATTAATATGATGATAATATATTTTGTGGTTCTGTAATTATATTTTAATAAGTTGTCATGAGAATTTTAACATTTAAATAATTTTTATTTTAATTACTAGAATATGAAAAATGCATGCAACTCACTGCCTATATATTAAAGGTTATTTTGTTCACATCTTTTAATGAATGTTTTGGATTGTATGGAATCTTTATGATTAAAGAAAAATCATGGTAATAGGTGTATATGATATCTTTGTCCTGCCAATTTGGTGTTTTAATTTACTGTGTGAATGTTGAGTTATTAAGTTTTCAATTCATGGAGGTTAGAAATATATTTATGTTGATAATTTTGATGATTGTGGTCATGGAGGCATATTATAAAGTATGTTTTAAGAAATGAACGTATGTGTGTGTGAAGTTATATGGAATGGATGTTTTATTCTATGAAAATAAGTATTAATTTTTATTTGTATCTTTAAATGAATAAATGGCATGAACACTCAAAAGAACGAGCACATCGAGACCGCGGCGTCATCACCAATACATATAAGGTTAAGTAAGCTAGCTTCTAAGGTAAGTACATTCTCACCTGCAACATGATATGTTTTATAAGGTTTGATATTATGTTCATGATGATATTTATGATGATTTTATGATGATTTCCTTAAAGCGTTTCTCATGAAAGATTTTCATGATTTAAAGTTATACATGTTTGATCATGGCAAATTTCAAAGCATAAAAGTTACGTATATATGTATCACCTAATAAGTGTTGCACACCAATGTTATGATATGATATGATATGTTATGATGTTATGTTTGGTTTAGGATTAGCTACCCTTCTCCTCTCATGACGGCGCACCTACAGTGATGATTATGGTACAACACTTGGGCCTTTAAGATAAAATGGAATAAGTTTAAATATGGTCAAGTAATAAAAGATATGTTTCTATGAAAATGTGCTTAATGCACTATTATGATATGATGATGATGATGATGTTTATGAAATGTTTTTAAATTGTGAGAATTATATGTACTTACTAAGCTTTAGCTTATTCAAGTTTATGTCATGTTGCGGATAAGGGTAAGAAAGTCATGGATTAGGCGGAGGACATGGGAAGGCGTGTGAGCATATGGAAGATGAATTGTAATCGGAAGAACGCCAATGAAGCAAGTTGTTACGATTTAAATTATGGTTAAATTATTTGAACATATTTTTATGATGTGTTTTATAGAATGCAAGAACTATGTTTTAACATTTTATTATATCATTTTAAGAATTTGATCTTCCACATTTTGAAAAGTTGAATTTGTCTTAAAATTAAGTTTTCTAAAAGTTTTTGGCTCTGTCGGCCTGCCGAACATCATTGGTCGGTATGCCGATGAAAGTAAGTTTGGCCTGCCGATCTCATTTTCGGCCTACCGAACTTTGAAAGTTTTTAAACCCTATTTTGCAGAGCCTCTGCCGGCCTGCCGGTTGACGACTTTCGGCCTGCCGACTGGTCTCGCGTCTATTTACGCATTTTAAACTAACCTCAAGTATAAGGTTATCTCAAGTAATATTTTTTCGGTGAATCCGAGGTCGAACCCATAAGGAAGGATTTATTCAGTTCCAGTACATGTATTGTATTAACTTTTTCCTTTTATTTAAACTGAAAAATTTGAGGATTAATATTTATTATTCACAGAATATATTTACAATATTTACACATTTTTTTTACAACATTTTTTCATCTTTAAATTTTGATAATTTGAAACTTTAATAACAAGAAATGCAAATAATAACTTAAGCAGAGTAACAGCAATAATAACGACAATTTAAAGAAGTGAAACAGCAATAATAACAGGGCTGAGGTTCAAAGGTTCCGTTCTGACGATTATCTTTAATATATTTTAGTTTCTCTTTTTATTTATTAGTTAGTTTAAGTATGCACTATGCCATCCTATGTCGACAATAAATCAAGAATTATCAAGCATTTACTGTGCCATTCCATGTCTATAATGCAGCAAAAACACAACTTAATAAACAAGCAGCATTTCAACATAACTTAACTAAAATAACAACCAAGATAACGAGTTAAGCATTTACCGAGTCATTCTCTATCTACGAGTAATCAAGGTCCTCCCAAGCATTATCCGTGCCAGTCTATGTCGTCGATAAATCAAAACCGTAATTTTGGCAGAGCTCTAGCTAAGAAAATATTGAAATTCTAGGTTTTCTAAGAGAATATTTTTGCATTACAATAGCTTAGAAAACTAAGAAAAACCAAAAATATTTAAAATAATTTTGCCAGAATTTTTCCCTTCTCCCCTCAGCTAAAAAGAAATTTAAAAAGACATAATTAATAAAATACTACTTATATTATTGAGCATAATTTTTACAACACAAACTAAGGAATATTTTACAAAAAAAACTAGATTAAAAACTAGACTATAATTACTACAACAACATTTTTATGCTGCGGAAGGCTCTCCGAAAGACTCTCCGAAGGCTCTCCCAAGGCTCTCTGAAGGCTCCCCTCAACTGAGGCAAAAGCCTCGTATTTATAGTGATTCAAGATTGCAAACGTCCATTGCTATTTAACGATCTTCACAGTTGAAAGTTGACAATTTTCAATCATTTGTTCCTTCTCTTCTTCGCGCAGATCCGCGCTCGTGAGTATGCGAATTTGAGTTTGTAATCCAGTGTGACGCAGAACATATCAGCACGGAATAGGCACGATCTGAACCGTTCAAAACGAGATCCAACGGCTGTTAGATGCGGGTAAGATGGGCCTAGGTTGGAACAGTGAAACCGAGTTTTTAGGATCGTTAGATCAGTCTAGGTATTCGCATCGAATGGTTGAGAGAGAGGTTGCATGTGGTCATGACCGCACGCGATCCAAGACGGTCTGAGACACTCCACTGACACGCTGCAGCTTGTCGGCGTGTGTAACGCACGCGTCAATCATATCTTGACACGTGGACCTGCACTTTGAGATTCTGCTGACGCACCGAATGACGCGTTGACACGCGTCTCTTCCTCGGACAGCTGAGATTGATTTGGCAGTGAATTTGATGGCTCCCATTACGCCACGTGTCCTCTGCATTTTGAATTTGAATTTTCAAGGATTTTTGATGCATTTGATGTCCGATTTTATCCATTTTGGTGTCGTTTTGCTCTGTTTTTCCTCCAGATTTCAAATCTAAAATCACAAACATTCTAATATTAATTATTTTACAAACATAATATTTATTAAAAATATTTATTTTACAATAAAACACACAAAAATAGATAAAAACTCTTAAAATTTCCAGTCTCTTAGCGGTTGAGCACAGATATAATTTTTATGACTTGGAAATATTTTTAAAAATTACTAAAAATATAATAAGACATATTTATAAACTTAAAACACACTACCAAACACTAACACTAAAATAAAATAACCGCATTACTTTTACGGTTTTGACTATTTACAAACTAAACACTTATTTAACACACTGAAATGACTCTAAAAATTACCAAAAATTCTATTAAACATAAAAACACACTAAAAACATATTTTTAAACACATTTACACACTAAGACACAAAAATACTTATTAACACAAAATGCTATTAATTAGAGAATTTAATGAGAAATAAAAGCATAAATAAATGATTTAAGCCTCAAAAATGTACACTTTTACAGTCTCATCACCGACCATATTCGGCCTACCGAAGTCTCAAGTTTGGCCTGCTGAACTGTGGGAGCAAATAGTTTTAAAGGGAGCAATTAGTTTTAAATGATGTGATGTGATATGGGTTGTGATTTTACTATTTGGTATATTTACTATTTGGCCCCTCAACTAGCTTATTGCTAGTCTCTAGCAACTAAAGCGATAAAACTTAAAACAGTCAAAAGATTTTATTTTTTTTTTGAAACTTGCGATTCCTCATTGATTTTCCTCAGGATTTATCTCATATTCTTGCCCCAAAGTAAAGATGCAAACACTAATTAAGTTATGATTCATTTCTAGAGTTTGTCAATTGTTTAAGATGAATTTTTCCCTGTGTGTGTGAATTTCTATTACTAATCAATGTATATTAACTAGATAAATTTATATTAATATCTCTTAATTTATTTAAATAAATTCTTATAAATTTGTTTTTCATCCCTCTCTCCACTAATGTAGAATAACACCTTGTTAAAGATTTTTAGGACTTTATTCGTCTTGTAATGTAAGGCTTGGGTTAAAGGTACGATGGAAGATAAATTTGAAGCTCAGTTCACCCATAAGACACTTACAAAAATCCCAAACCTTTAAAATGTACAATCCAATTCCCAAAGTTTACAATCCCAAACTCGAAATGAAATTTCCTTTGTCAACCACTTTTTATTAAACTTTTTTTTTATCTTTTCGTTTTTTTTTTTTGTTGTTTTTTTTTATCTTTTTGTTTTTTTTTAACTGAAGAGTTACGTAGCAGATATTCTTAACTCATCCTAACCTCATAAACCTGAATTCACTTGAAATAACAGATGTCTTATGAGTGAAAGGTACAAGAAAAGGATTATGAATTAAAAAGGCTAGGCTAAATATATGGGTAACAAAGAAAATAGAACATTAAGCACAACGAGGTGACTAGGGATATAAAATGTAAATAGGTTAGCTTCAAAGGCTCAAACAATCCAAAGATGGCCTAAATTATATCTATAACTTAGTGTTATCTAGGATTTCATCTCAAGAGGGATTTAAACAAGTTATAAGATTTTATAAAAATAAACCAAATTATACTAACATAAACAGTCTCTAAATTAATATAACAAATCATAGTGCAAGATTAAGTGCTCAAATTTTAGAAAAATTTCATCCTAAACATATGGCAAACTAAAGAAACTAACATAAACTTAAATAATATTTAAACTTTACCTTAAGTCATGGAAATGATATAATCTTGATATCGTCATTGGACAGGAGGCAAATCACAAAAATATTTTTAGATTTTTTTTTTAATTTTTAATAAATGCAATGCAAACACACAGTTTTTACAATCATGTAGAAACACGTTTCAAGAATACTAGTCACTCCATTACTCAGCTATTTCTACCAAGGTGAAGACGCGTTTCAAGAATAATAAATACTCCTTACCTCAGCCATCTTCAAACTTTTATGCTACAAAAGAAAAATGCAGAGATGAGAATTTTACAAACACAAAGAACTTCATTTTCAGGACCATTATCGAGACGCGTTTCAGGTCAAAACCTTCACTCAGCCATCTCGACCTATGAACACATGAATCTTAAAGTCTTACAAACAGCACACTTTTTTTTTCTTTTTTTTTCGCTTGGTTTTTTTTTTTAAAAAAAAAAAAAACTAGTCCTAGATTCAATCACAAAAGAAAAAAAATTAACACAACCTTCTCCCCCCAACCTAGATTGAACACTGTTCCAAAGTTTAATAAGATTAAATGAGAAGAGTAACAACATATACTTACCAGAGCAGTTATTCAAAGACAAACACATAAACAAAGACAAAAGCAACAATGCTGTAAGTAAAACTAAAAGAGGTAGAGTTTAGAGAGAAAGATCCCAATCTCGTTTGCGTTTTTCACAGAACTTTGATGTTGCAGTGTCCGTTTCAGGATCAATCACGTGCATTTTTTCGAGCAATTCATCTACAGTAGTGGCATAGATAAAAATCTTTCTTCCTGACTCATCAAGAAACTTTTGTTCCACAGCATGATCTAAAAAACTAAGCAAACTGTCAAAGTAACCATTTATATTTAACAAACCAACAGGTTTAGAGTGTAGTCCTAACAATTTCCAACTAGTAATGGCAAAAAGTTCCTCTAGAGTTCCTAAACCTCCAGGTAAGGCAATGAAAGCATCAGAAGCAAACTCCATGTCTCTTATTCGCTCAGGCATGCATGCAACTATTTTTTCAACACCAATGGTAGGACCACATAAACGACTTTGAGCAAGGACACCTGGAATAATACCTAGAGCTCCAGTACCTCCAGAACGTCTTCCAGTAGAGACAGTACCCATTAAACCTAGACTACCTCCTCCATAGACAAGATTTATCTTTTTCTTAGCCAAGACATAGCCTAAATGAAATGCATTTTCTATGTAATCAATGCCTCTTCATGATTTAGAACCACAAAACACACAGATTTTGTTGAACTTTAAAGATGATTGGGACAAGGAATCCATGATAGTTTCTAAGACTAAGACTCTTTTTTCCTTTTTTTATTTTGAATGACTCTATCTTACAAATTCGCTCTGAGAAAAACTTACGAACTGAAAGGATTTTATAGACACCTAAAGAGAACGTTGGGTAAAATTAAATAAAGACCACTGTGATGATAGACAAGGACAGATAAATATGACACTCCTGCAGACAACTTGTACCTGACAACACTATTTACCTTTTGACAAACTGGACTTTACTGTACAACTTTTGACAAATGGGACTAAATTTTTAAAATTCGAAGCAAAGCTTATCTTACACGACACACAAGACACCTACCGAATATAATTATGCATCTGACAAAAGAAGAAAAGTCAAGATATCATTATTATAAGATAAACGGTACAATCACAATTATTAAACAACAACTGTACAAATCACACAAAAATAAAAATCTTTTTTTTGATGAGATTTTATTCGAGAATGAGTTGAAGAAAACTTTTGTTCATCAAAACGCGTTTCTAGAAATTCCGTTACTCAGCCGTTTTGATTATTTTTTTCATTAAAACCATGATCATACCTCGAATAAATTTTCAATCAAATTTTTTTTTTGGACAAACACACAGAGAAACAAAGAAAATACCTTACAGACGTTGTTCTGAAGTGGAAGGATCATGAGTCTGTTTTCCATCTAACATTCTCGTAAACTGAACAGTTGGGTCTTTTAGCGTCAGATTCCCAAGACGTTCTTTTTCTTCATGAAATTGAGGCCAGAGTTGTTTCATAGCCCCCCAGACGTATCCACTTGGATGGGACTCAAGAGAAACTCGGAGATCTTCTAAGTTTTCATTCCTAAGACCATTTTTACAGAACTGAATTTTATCTTCCCTATTTCTAGATATGAAACCAGGTGAGGGACATTTTCTAGAACAAGTTTGACGAGAACATTTATGACATTTTGACTCCATACGACGAGCTCTTCTTTTTCTAGCACACAGACTTGTACCCATACCAGGCAAGCCTACATTATTTACATCACTTGAACGAGCAAGACCTTCTATGTACATCTTGATATCAGTAGGAAGCTTAAAACATGAAAGTACCCAAAGATGAGCGACTCTAGTTTTATACTTCTTTCTGATCTCTCTTTGAGAAAGTGAAGGGAAATATTTCTTTAAGTGCTCATATTTCAGATCCATGATTGACAAATTGAGATTCTTGAGAGTGAATTGAAAGCTTTAAGAGAGAGTTCGAGAGAGAATTGTGAAGAATTTCGTGGAAGTAGAAGGAAAGAAGATTGAAAAGTGTTTGAAAGATTGGAGAATTTTGAAAGAGTTTTGAAGAATTTCTTGGAATTTTAGCGAGAAGACAGAGAAAATTTGAGAGAGAGAACAAGAAATTTAGAGAGAGAAAGAACAAAGATTTCTGAGCTGGGATGCACAGTAACAGATTTTATAGACAAGGGGTGGACTTCTGTTCAGACACGGGGAAGCTTACTCAGACGCACGTGAGAGTAATGGGCTGAACTCAAATGGGCCAAAGAAAAGTAACCTAACAGATTACTCAGACATGAAATTTTTTTTTAATTTTTTAATTTTTTTAATATTTTTTTTATTTTTTTTTGAGATCTAAAATTCAGAAAAATTCATCGAAGATTATTTCATTAAAATGTGTTTCTAGAGGCCGTTGATACAAAAATACCAACTAATCGTGCTGATTATAACCTCCATAATTTCTACCATTTTAATGAATTTTTGAAATTATTTTTCTGATTTTTAGGAAAAACAAAGAAAATAGAGATACGACAAACAAAAAAAACAAAATAATAAAGACAATACAAACATTAATCTATAACTATGATTTCAGTTTTCAATTCGGAGTCAGAATCGTCAATGTGGATGACTGTTGGAAGAGATGCTCTAAACCTTCCCAAAAGATAGCACTCCCAAAAAGTTAAGTTGCCAGCAGCTGCAAAGAATTTTTGCTGAAATTCTTCTTCATCCATGGGATCATACATGAGGTCATCCATAGTAACTACTACAAATAGTAACTTACAGAAAATGCATGCAGATTTCTACGTGAACAGTACTTAATACCTACAAAACAGAAGATATTAACAAAAGAAAAGAAATAAAACAAAAGAAAAGAAAGAAAAGTTAGTAATATATAAAAGAAAAATAAAAAAAAGAAAAAGAAAATATATTACACAATATTATACTGCACTAAAAACAATACCTTCCCCGGCAACGGCGCCAAAAACTTGGTCTCGCGTCTATTTACGCATTTTAAACTAACCTCAAGTATAAGGTTGTCTCAAGTAATATTTTCTCGGTGAATCTGAGGTCGAACCCACAAGGAAGGATTTATTCAGTTCCAGTACATGTATTATATTAACTTTTTCTTTTTATTTAAACTGAAAAATTTGAGGATTAATATTTATTATTCACAGAATGTATTTACAATATTTACACATTTTTTTTACAACATTTTTTCATCTTTAGATTTTGATAATATGGAACTTTAATAACAAGAAACGCAATTAATAACTTAAGCAGAGTAACAACAATAATAACGACAATTTAAAGAAGTGAAACAGCAATAATAACAGGGCTGAGGTTCAAAGGTTCCGTTCTGACGATTATCTTTAATATATTTTAGTTTCTCTTTTTATTTATTAGTTAGTTTAAGTATGCACTATGCCATCCTATGTCGACAATAAATCAAGAATTACCAAGCATTTATTGTGCCATTCCATGTCTATAATACAGCAAAAACACAACTTAATAAATAAGCAGCATTTCAACATAACTTAACTAAAATAACAACCAAGATAGTGAGTTAAGCATTTACCAAGTCATTCTCTGTCTACGAGTAATCAAGGTCCTCCCAAGCATTATCCGTGCCAGTCTATGTCGTCGATAAATCAAAACCGTAATTTTGGCAGAGCTCTAGCTAAGAAAATATTGAAATTCTAGGTTTTCTAAGAGAATATTTTGGCATTACAACAGCTTAGAAAACTAAGAAAAACCAAAAATATTTAAGATAATTTTGCCAGAATTTTCCCTTCTCCCCTCAGCTAAAAAGAAATTTAAAAAGACATAATTAATAAAATACTACTTATATTATTGAGCATAATTTTTACAACACAAACTAAAAAATATTTTACAAAAAAAAAAACTAGATTAAAAACTGAAATAAAAACTAGACTATAATTACTACAATAACATTTTTATGCTGCGGAAGGCTCTCCGAAGGCTCTCCCAAGGCTCCCCTCAACTGAGGCAAAAGCCTCGTATTTATAGTGATTCGAGATTGCAAACGTCCATTGCTATTTAATGATCTTTACTGTTGAAAGTTGACAATTTTCAATCATTTGTTCCTTCTCTTCTTCGCGCTGATCCGCGCTCGTGAGTATGCGAATTTGAGTTTGTAATCTAGTGTGATGCAGACCAGATCAGCACAGAACAGGCACGATCTGAACCGTTCAAAATGAGATCCGAAGGCTGTCAAATGCGGGTAAGATGGGCCCAGGTTGGAACAGTGGAACCGAGTTTTCAGGACCGTTAGCTCAGTCTCGGTATTCGCATCGAATGGCTAAGAGAGAGGATGAATGTGGTCATGACCGCACGTGATCCAAGACGGTCTGAGACACTCCACTGACACGCTGCAGCTTGTAGGTGCACGCGCCAATCATATCTTGACACGTGGACTACACTTTGAGATTCTGCTGACGCACCGAATGACGCGTTGACACGCGTCTCTTCCTCAGACGGCTGAGATTGATTTGGCAGTGAATTTGATGGCTCCCATTACGCCACGTGTCCTCTGCATTTTGAATTTTGAATTTTTCAAGGATTTTTGATGATTTGATGTCCTGATTTTATCCGTTTTGGTGTCGTTTTGCTCCAGTTTTTCCTCCAGATTTCAAATCTAAAATCGCAAACATTCTAATATTAGTTATTTTACAAACATAATATTTATTAAAAATATTTATTTTACAATAAAACACACAAAAATAGATAAAAACTCTTAAAATTTCCAGTCTCTTGCGGTTGAGCACAGATATAATTTTTATGACTTGGAAATATTTTTAAAAATTACTAAAAATATAATAAGACATATTTATAAACTTAAAACACACTACCAAACACACTAACACTCAAAATAAAATAACCGCATTACATTTACGGTTCTGACTATTTACAGACTAGACACTTATTTAACACACTGAAATGACTCTAAAAATTACCAAAAATTCTATAAAACATAAAAACATACTAAAAACATATTTTTAAACACATTTACACACTAAGACACAAAAATACTTATTAACACAAAATGCTATTAATTAGAGAATTTAATGAGAAATATAAGCGTAAATAAATGATTTATGCCTCAAAAAATGTACACTTTTACAGTCTCATCATCGACCATATTCGGCCTACCGAAGTCTCAAGTTCGGCCTGCCGAACTGTGGGAGCAAATAGTTTTAAAGGGAGCAATTAGTTTTAAATGATGTGATGTGATATGGGTTGTGATTTTACTATTTGGTATATTTACTTTATTAAAGCAAGTTTATGATCAATTTTAATGTGTAATTAAATTATGGATTAAGTTAATGTATGTTGTTTAAAAAAAATATATGTATGGATCCTGGTTATGATTTTCTTAACTACGTTTACATTTAAAGTTCAAATAAGTATGTAATGTATGAATGTAACGACATCTGTGACGTCTGTAAGGGGGCCGTTACACCCCACCCCCACTACCCCCCACCCCCCTCTTCCCCATAGCGCGCCCAGCCCCTCACCCCCCGCGCCCCCCTCGCCAACCCCCCCTCCCCCACCCCTCTCTTCCCCCTCGCGTGCCCAGCCCCCCCACCCCCCGCGCCCCACCAGCCCCCCCCTCGCCCCCCCCCCCCCCCCCCCCCCCCCGCGTACCCAGCCCCCCCCACCCGCCGCGCCCCCTCGCCCAGCCCCCCCACCCTATACCCGCTCCTTGTCCATCTGTGAAATTGTGTAATTAAAGTTGTAAAGATGTGCATAATGTGTACTATGTGAGGATATGTAAATATGTACAATTAGAGTTGGAATTATGAGAATCTATGTAATTTGTGGAATTATATATGTAATTGAAATTGTGAATTTTTCAATATATGTAACATGTGAAATGAAATGATTTTGTGAAATTATGTTGTTGAAATTATAAACTTGTGAATATGTGAAGATTTGAATACGTCAAATTATGTCAATATATGTAAAGTTGTGAAGATGTGTAATATGTGAGGTTATGTAAATATGTGTAAAATGTAAAATTATGTGAATATGTGCAATTTGTGAAATTAAATATGTAATTGAAATTCTAAATTTGTGAATAAGTGTAATAGGTGAATTAAATAAATATGTGAAATTGTGTGAAAATGTAAGAAATGGAATATGTGAAGATGTGAATATGTGTAGTTTGTGATTTAATATTAGTATGTATGTGCTAGTTTTGGAATACTTTGCACAGGTACAATGTCTCACCCCATTGATAGTGACGAGTACGAGGACGGGTACGAAGACTGCACTCTATCTTCATCGCAGTATAGCAAGGGAAACCAACGTAGTAAGCCACGAACGTGAATCGAATTTGATCCAAAAGTAGACTTTGAGCGAAGGGGTACATTAATGAAAAAAATTCATCGGATAAGAAAGAAAGGTTTAAGAATTGAAGTAACTTTTGATTCAAAAGGCCAACTAGAAGGTGCACCCGGCCATGAATTAAGCAGTTGGATCGGAGTCCTCAGTCGAGAGCACGTTCCGATATGGATAAAAGATTAGAGGTCTAAGGATTTAGACAAAGTAAAAGATGTGATTTGGAGAGAGATATATGTAGCTTTCACAGTCGAGGATTGGTATAGGAAAAGGGCTTTGAAGGTTTGTGGCCAATTAGCAAAGGGGTTTAGATCCGACCTCTATGTTACCTTCGTACAACCATACCTTTCTATTCCGGAGGAGGATGAGAATGTATATAAACGGCCTCCTATAGTAGTACAGTACTACCCCTCCATAAACGATGATGATTGGGAAGCTTTTGTGAGGTATTGACATTCGACCGAATTCCAACTGCTATCATCAAACGCAAGAAAAATGCGAGTGGAGAATGAATACTGCTCTATGGTTGGCCGAGTCGGATATAGAGAGCGCGAGCAATCCTTGGTATGTTAATATCTTACTCATATTACATATATCAATTATTCTGTCATTACTATGTTGTTAACATAGCGTAACACAGTTTGCAAAGACGGGCGTGCTACCAACATGGGAGGAGTTGTGGGTCAAATCACGTCAAGGTCCCGATGGCCAGTTCAAAAATCCAAAAGTAGCAGAAATTGAGAAATTGATTGTAAGTTTACTGACCACAAACAATTAATTTGTAATTTAATACTAGATCAAGGATTGCTTAAATAACATGGTTGTGTTATTTTACGAGATGAATACACAAATGCAACAAAGTCAAGGGAGCTTCCAATCAGTCGGTAATGATGACATTTTGACGAGGGCACTAGGGAAACCGGAACATTCAGGACGTGTCCGTGGTCAATCGAAGTATGTGAAGCAGTCTCAATACTTTGACCTTCAATTAGGTACTTCAAAATTGAATTTTGAAATGTCAAAGATGCAGATGGAGATTGCAGAACTGTGGGGACTTGTGACGGAGCTCATTTCCCAAGGACGTGCCAAGTCAACGGATGATAGCATCTCACAACACAATAGCGTCAAATCTAGTTGTAACCCTCCCAATAATGTAGCAGAAGGTCCATAAGCTCCAGAAGTCCAATTGTCACCTCCTCGTCAAGAGCCCGAACAATGTAAGCTCTTTGTTGTGGATAGAGTTAATGGTGGGTGTGCACTTGTTGTGCTTGGAAAGGTGTGGATGAAGAGTCTTCCAAGTGATATAGTTCATGGACAACTATTATGGGAAGAGAACGTGCGCGTTAGCATCACTACCATCAGAGTTAGAACAGCAGCTTGAAGCAACAACTATGGGTGAAGCAGCCGGAAGCTTTGTCACATGGCCGAAGAGGTTAGTTGAAGTTATCGTATTGACGAAGACGAGTCAAGCGCCTAGCTATGTTCCACAAGATCTAAGCAGAAAGAAACTCTAAAAAAAGACAAGCTCTACAAAAGCAAGAGAATCACAACCTGAGGTAGAACAAGAATAAGAGCAAACCGTTGCTAATGAGCAACTGCAAGCATTTAACTTCGCTTTAATACCTCAAGAATTTATGCAGTTAGCTCTATGCGTACATTCTTTCATGCGCAATGGGTCGACGATTTAGTGCCTAATACCGGTAAATGTCACTGGCAATGAATTCCCTATCTATGTGGGGTATGAAGACGTTTACTACTTCATCAACTTTGATAAAATCGAGGCAAACTATATTTTTGTATACCTCAGGTAATAACTTCATCTGTATTTCATTTTTTTTTAAAATATAGGTAGAGTTATAAGGTGCTTTCAAATAATTGACTTTTTTTTTCTATTGTAATTTTTTGGTAGAATATTGTGAACTTCAAGGCTTGGCACAAAATTTCGGCTTCATATCTTCGGCCATTGTTTCAAGTGCTGCAAGAGACCTACAGAGTGATCGTAGAGAGGGTGCCACATTACTCCTCCACCTAGTAGCTCAAGCACCGATGGGGAAATTATTCTTCCTGCTATACAATGTTGGAGAACATTGGATATTGGGACTTATTTCGCTATGGGAGGACCAAATATATTGGTTTGACCCCCTCGGACACCCCCCACGTGAGGATTTTGTATCAATCATGAGATTGTAAGTATTAATATTCTCTTATAAATTTAAATTAAATGTTTTTAATCCCATATATTTGTATCATCTATTAATTCATTTAAAAATGACACATTGTTAGGGTACTTAATGATTGGAAGCTTTAAGCGTAAAGTGGTGTCACAAACTGACCGAACGGAACACTATATTCCAAACGTAAGTGTCCAAGACAACAAGGAAATGTAGAATGTGGTTTTTTTATTCTACGTTTCATGCGAGATATAATTACAAGTGGTATACAAGCCTTAGGAAAAAAGGATTTTTATATACATACGGATATACATGAAGTTAGATTAGAGTGGATACAATTTGTAAATATGTATGTGCTCTTTAGATAGATAGATGGAGATAGTAGATAAACAATTGTTAAAAATAGCTCAAATGTAAATGATCATGTAAATACCTAGAAATTTCAATATACTCTAATTTTTGTATGCAATTAGGGCCTTGTTGTAATAGATAACACGGGACTGGCCATCCCGCGGGAAAACAAAAATTTTTGGTGAATATTTTTTGAGGGGAATACCAATTTTCCATGACGGTTTTACGAGAAACCGTCGTGGAAAGGTGGGATTCCATGATGGTTTTTTGCAAAACCGTCGTGGAAAGGGGAGGATTCCACGATGGTTTTTCACAAAACTGTCATGGAATCCCCCCCTTTCCATGATGGTTTTTCGTGAAACCGTCGTGGAATCCCCACTTTCTATGATGGTTTTTCGTGAAATAGTCGTAAAATCCCACCCCATTTCACCTCTCATTACGCCAATTTTCGTATTACACGATGGTAAAAAACTGTCATGAAAACTCCACGTTGTACCATAACTGAAGCTTTCACGACGGTTTTTTGACCGTCATGGAATTTTTTCACAATGGTTATAAACCGTCGTGGAATACACATGATATTTTACTTGCAATCAAGGATAAGGGTTGCTACATGAGATAAAACAATTTCTTTCTAAAAACTTTGATATGAAAGATATCGGTGATGCATCTTATGTAGTTGGCATAAAAATCCATAGAGATAGAATTAGTGGTATTTTAGGTTTGTCTCAAGAGACCTATATCAACTAAGTTTTAGGCAAACTTTAGTTGAAAGATTGTTCACAAAGTATAACTCTCATTATGAAGGGTGATAAATTTAATTTGAACCAGTGCCCCTAAAATGATTTTGAATGGGTAAAAACTAAGAACAACCCATATGTTCATCTATTGGAAGCCTTATGTATGCTTAGGTCTTCACAAGACCTAACATTGCATTTGATATGGGAATGTCATGAATATATCAGATTGATCAAGGTATGTACCACTAGAAAGTTGCAAAGAAAGTTATAAGGTACCTTTAAGAAACCAAAGATTGCACGCTTAGATATAGACATACTGAAAATTAGAGGGAATTGGCTACTCTGATTTTGACTTCACTGGCTGTGATGATTTATGAAAATCAGCATCTCGATATGTTTTTATGTTTGTCAATGGAGCTAAATCATGAAAAGCGCAAAGCATACTATGATTGTTCCTTCCACTAAGGAGGCCGATATCATGTTTTGAGGCTAGTTTGTATGGTGTATGGATGAAGAGTTTCATTTTTGCACTTAGAATTGTTGATTCGAATTCTAGGCCATAGAGAATATATTGTGATAATTCAGTTGCAATTTTTATAGCTAAAATTAACAAAATCAGTAATCAAAGCAAATACATCGACATTAAGTAGTTGGCCATAAGGTAATGTATTAAAAGATAAAACAGTGGTCATTGAATAAGTTAACACTGAATTGATTATAGTTGATCTCTTGACTAAAGGCATGCCACCATTCAAATTTAAGAATCATATGGGTTAAGAACAAATTTATTTCCAATGAAACTCCATTTCGGTTGTGATATTTTCTTATATTTTATTTATATATACATTCATTTATTTCATTGAGAAATACCTAAAAAAAAGGAACTAGAATAAACATAAGGTTTATTTATTAAGAAATATGGAATAATGTTAAAAGACATAAAACATCATAATACATGGAAAATACTACTTGTTCTAAGAGGATCTATTGCCATGATTCATGTATTTATTTATTAACAGAGTGTATGAGCCAAGTAGAAAAACGTAAGTGCTATGTGTACTACATTAAGTGCATTAGGTGCCATATGCACAACTGTATAATACAGTATTTAATAGAAGTGCACTGAGCACTAAATACCCATAGACTTTTAGCCATTTATGGTTTTAGCCATATACTATGTGATAGACATATTATATACAAAGAGTTTTGGTTATGAGGTACCTTAGATTGCAATCTTATATTCAATATATACACCATCTTTAGGGATTGAGAGAGTTGAGAAGATCTCAGACTTGCTACAATAAGAAGCTTTCTGACTCAATAAGACAAAGTAGAAGGCACCAAGCAAGGAAAGCATGGTATCAAAGGCAACTTTCTTCAGTATTACACAAGCAACATCTATGGCTGGAGGTAACACCAATCATCATTTCTACTTCTAATTTTGTATGCTTAATATTATTGCATATATTTAGCTTTAATTCTATATAGTCTAATTATTACAATGATTTTTCATCTATTAGGGGCTTTCTTATCATAGTAAATGTTTCTAAACAAATTCATATTCTCACATTTATTATTTTGATAATTCATTTAATAGTGTAAGTGCTTTTGTATTCAACATATACATGGCTAAAGTTATAAATTTAGATGATGTGGCAAAATAGTATTCTAGAACAACAAAAAGAATACAAGAAGTTGAGACAAAATTCTCTCAAATGCCTCTTAATTCTCTCGACTATCTATCTGTCGATTTTCCTTCATTATCTTAGCTCAATAAAGTGCAATTTAATGAGGTGGCGATTTTTTTTTGTAGGGTAATTGTTTTTTATGGACAATAAAACCCTTGATTTTTCAACTTGATCCTATTCAACTCATCAACTTGCAAACCAGCAATTCTTCAAGTTATGTTTTGTTTCTTGTAATGTTTATCTTTCTAAAATTATTCAGCATTCCGTTGCATAGTTTAAACTGCAGTTGAAATATTTTTTCTACAATAATTTTTCTTCCAAAAAATTGAATTTAATTAAGTTGTTGTTGTTGTTGTTTTCATTATTATTAATATTATGATTTTATAAAGTTGGTAGTGCGTGTACAAGATGGATCTTCTTGGAAGGTCCCATCTTAGTTGAAATATTTTTAGGAGTTTCTAATATCTGTAAATATTGGCCACTTATTAGAAAAATAATAATAATAATTGGCAAACATCAAATCTCTGTATCTAGTTAACGTAACATCCAAAATTATAATTACAATTTATCATTTGTAAATTTGATTAGTTAGTGTGCCTAATTAATTTTGAGACTTAAAACTTAAGTGTTGCATAAATAACACCCATTTGCATTTTTAAAATGCATTTTTGTCAATATTTTAATTTTCAAGACTATACCTACAATTTACCTTATTTACTCCCATACCCCATATTTTATTTTATTACAAAATAGCCCAAAACATCCCTCTCTCCCTGTGTCCACGTGTAGCCCCTCCCCAAAAAACCTACACATCACATTTTTTTTTTGTCTCATGCAACTGAGACAACCCCATATAAAGACCCTAACCCAACAACATGGAAAACCTCACAACTCTCTATTCCATCTCTCCCACCTCTACTTTTACTCATTCTCCTTATCTCATTTTGCTGCAACAAAACACAAAAAATAGCCCACCCTTTTGGCCCAAAGTTAGCAAAAATAGCAAACTTCCATGGCCAAGAACACTCCAAGATCTCAATCACCATTAATAATTTGAGTTTTCAAGTTTTTCCAAGGCATTTCAAGGTTAGTATTTCAAATCTTAATCTAGTTTTATATTTATTTTCCTTTAATTTGAAAATCTTCTTTTGGTTTTTGTCATCTCATTTTCATATTAAAGCTAAATTTTGTGGAAAAATATGCATATTTTATGTCTTGAGTTTTATAACATAAACTTTGATTATAATGATTAAAGTAGTGATTGTGTTGTTATTTTATTTTGATATTTATGCTAAAATACATGTTTTTAATGTTTAAAAACAAACTTATACACTGCATGTTAAAGATTTCATTAACCTAAGTGTCAACAACCGAACTGAGTGTGTTTTAGTTTTAGTTTTAGTTTCATATGAACTTTAGATTTTGGTATTTAAATCTATTCAAATGAGTTTAAACTTGTTGTTTTTATTATAATATTCTATCATTTATGTATGTTCTCCACACTCTAAGATGTGAAAAACAATTCCAGAATCAAGCTCAGAGCTTGAGAGGTTCAAAAACTCAAACTTGAAATCTTCCAAGTTACTCTTAAGCGGTAGGCCATTCAATTGAAGGGAGTAGGCTAGTTGCCTCAAGGTGATAGGCCGATTACATTCACTGACCGATTAGCCATGGCCTTTTCAAGGGCCTTCGAGCCCAACGAAAAATTTTGCTTTTTTTTTATTATTTTTGTGATTTTTAAATCTTTTAAAACCTCTTTAATCTTAGGATTAATTCTAAATCACATTTTAAATCAAAAATATGTCCTTAATTCATTTTAAGACATAGTTGTATGATGTCTCAAAGTTACATAAAATTTTAATGGCACACTAGTAAAAGAAATTAACACAAGATTTACTTATGAATAAGGCTATATGATGAGCTTTAGTTTTAGGTGTCCTTATATATGCCTTAGGATTAAGGATGCATGGAGCAAACATTAATCGGATCCAAGATTAAAGATTGTTCTTAAGCCTGAGACGTAGGATTCTAATCCCATTCTTACCAGCCATGATTTGAAATTAAATGGTTTTGTTTTGGCTAATGTTGTTATCTTGAGATAAGCATGTTTCTTACAAAATTGTTTATAAATATATTTCTGCATATTGCAATAAGTTTATGAAATGTATATAATATGTAAATATGAGCAGTTTCATACTTTGAAATATAAATTTGAGAAATTATAATTTAGGCTCGGAATAAGAAATTTTGAGCATAATGGGGAATCCAAATGCTACTAAGGACATATGGCTCCTGTGGTTAGATTTTAATAGTTTGAGAGATCGGATTATGCGTAGTGTAATCTTAGGTGTATGATCCTAAACTTCGATTGGGGGCTTCATAGCATGGGTAATGGCTAAGATGTTGTAAGTATGTTAAGTATATGGTATTCACAGGGTTGGGAATGGGAAATTTAATTAAAATTATCTCATCTTTATTAATTATTTTTTACTACATTTGCAATATTTGATATTCCTATTATTTACTCGTCCATCTTATTGCGTATTTAAATGCCTTAATTGTTTTGATAAGTTAAAGTTTGTTCAAACTTTGTCATACTGGGCCTTTCATTCATTTTTGTGTTTTAAATTAACCCTCTTCAGGCAATGTTAAGAATGGTACCAGGTAGGCTGTAAGCCTTGTAGTTTTGAGAAGAAGTTGGACCTTGAGTGGGGATCTTCTTATTTGTAGTTATTTTCCTTTCCTTTCATCAAGGCATTTACAATCTTAATTTATATTATTTTCACTTCTCTTAGACTTTACATTCATCGCCATTTGCTGTTACCAGCATTGCTCATTATTAGGTAACGCATTCCCGTTTATCGATTTTAAGGTTAGGGTGACACGTTGTCGCTTTCGCTTTAATAATGAATGATATGGAGTCATGCAAGGAGCGCGCTTTACTAATATAATAGAAAGGGGCTTTCACCATCTATTTTTGTTCTTGAAGTATGTTTCGTATGTGGGATTGTACACTAATCCTAAATCAATACCAAAAGCCTTTTCCTTAGTGATTATGTTATGAGGTTTTCTTTGAAATATTATTCTCTTTAAAATAGTAAATACTTAGTGAATTTTTTGGACGTCCTGTCCTAAAATGAGAAGGCTTAGAATTATATGTTCCAAGGGTAAAATGGTCATTTTATACAAATAACCAAAAATTGAATTAGACATCTTATTTATTCTTTTTTGTCCAAGTATTGGTTTAGGAAAATAATTAAACCATATTTAACTAATTCATATTTGAAATTTGATTACAAGTTTTAAAAGAAAAAAATAATAAAATATTTCACATCAATTAAATGTAATGTCCAAAAGTTTATTAAACATGACCGGTATACAAATTGATGAATTAGTATTCCTAATTGCAATTTAATGTTGATTTAATCACTTTGTGATATTTTCTTATTTAATTGTATCTTTAACAATTTTGTTGATTTATCTAAACTATTAGCATTTGCAAACTTAAAAAAAATATATTTTGGTATTTTATTTTTACTTTTATTCCCTAAAATCCAGATTTTTGTAAACAACAAATTGCCAAATCATCAACAGATCCCAAATCCCCCCTTTTTCTAACTAAATCATGTGAAGTTGCATCCTTATACCTATTTATAAACACAAATCCATCCAAACGTTACTTATCCTCGTAAGTCTATCGCCCACATTTGTGACATCCAAAGTCAATGGCACAAGCTCCTCTTCTCATTGCACAATGACCAGTACCCATACCTGAAAGGCCGACCCTCTAATTGAAGTCACTCGGATGAATTTTTTTCTTCAATCAATATCCTCATGTCACTAGGGATTCAAAATGCATGAAAATTCACAATCGAGTGACTCTAGACTTATATTTCTACCTAAGATTATTCTAAGAAAGTGATGGGAAGTATTTCCTTAAATGATGATACTTTGAATCCATAGAAAACAAAGACAAAGAAGAAAGAAAGAAGGAAAGAAGATTTGAAAAATTAAGAATAAGTTTCGAATTGTAGAGAGAGAGAGGGAGAGAATTCTAGACATAGGAGAAAATTTTAGAGAGAGAGCTCAACAAGTCTAAGCTTTGATACACAGTAATAAGATTTATAGACAATATAAGATATTGTGCAACTATGGATAAGCCCAACTATGGTTAAGATTAATGAGCTCTCTTTATGTTTTTATATTATTATTATTATTAAAAAATATTAAAAAAAGTTAGGTCCTAACACATGCAAGCCATTATGTATTTTTAAAAAATAAATATATATTTTAAAAATGTATATTTAAAAAAATAAAAAATCTAGAGAAACATGGTCCCAACCCCCTTCTGGTGGATACGAGATTGTAAAAGGAATTGAGCTGAATTAAATATAGAAAAGTGGAACCTACGCATGAACATTTATGTATTAATTTTGTTGGGAAATTACGTTTCCTAATTCAACATGGGTAACATAAGATAACAATTGTACTATTATACTGTGGCCATTAGTTATAACAGGATAGTTTTTAGGAAACCTTATGTAAATATTAAGAAAATAAAATTTGAATTGATTTATGTCACTACTAAATAATTGTACACAAGGGAACATCACATCATTGTACTTTATCATGAAATATCAAATATACCCTAAAAAAATACAATAATCCAAAAAAAAAAAAAAAAAACACACACACACACAAAGCACAAGAATAAAGAAGATAGTGGCGTGCTCGATTTTAACATGAAAGAGATCCGCCGTCTTTAACGGCCGTTACCCGTCAGAAACTGCCATTTTCGGTGGCAACAATCAACAAAAATATTCAGAGAAAATTAAAAAAAATCACTGATATTTCATAAAAATAAAGAATAGTACATAGAAAAACCAAAAAAAAAAAAAAATCTTACATAATCCAAAACAGCACAAAAATTAAAAAAAGATTCACGATCTACAAAAGATATCCCTGAGCACAGATCTCCTTCGCCAGCGTCAAATCATGGCAAGATCAACAACTTTACGATCTAATGGGTGTTGATGTTGAGGGGGAAGAGAGACCGGAATTGGACAATGGTGGCAGACATGGAATCCGACAACGAGCACAGAAGAGAAGTAGAGGAGGAAGAGATAGGACCAGCACGGGAGAAGTCTGGAATTGAAATAGTACGGTTGAAAGAAAAAGATTGAAGGAAAAAGGGGTAGAAAAAACCAAGTAACTCGAGGGGTATTTTAGTCCCTTTGGCATTTTGGACTGAGTCGGTTGTAACGAATAATGGGAGAATTTTTACGAGCCTCGCATATATCGATTCACGGATGGAACAGTGGTATCTATCCAAATTACCTCGTTTATTTATTTATGAAAGGTTAATTTATAAAAACCTTAATAAAAAAATATATAAAAACATTATAGATTATGATCTTCAAGACATCAAATCATTATTTAACTTTCTTTCCTCTCCATCAAAAAGAGAAAAAAAAACCCATTAAAAAACTAAAATAATTTGATTAAAGAAGACAATAAGTCATTCCTCATAGAATTTCTACAAAAATATTAATTGTTGCTTTCATGGATATAAATATTTATATTTTAATTCAAGTTTTTGATAATCTATATGTTATAATTTTAAGATTTGATATCATTATTTTAGGATTTTACAGATTCGTGAATATTTAGAACTTAGGAGTTCAAAAAAGAATTCTCTCATTTATATATCTAATAAGTTTTTAACTGTCCGACATTTATTTATTCGTGAACTTCTAATAATTCTATATATATCATGTCCATGAATAAGTATGTAATATATATATATATACACACACGATTTATTTACGGCTATTCAGATGAATCTCAGTGCTTGTGATTCGTCCAAGGGGTAATTTTTAGATTGCCAACCATGGTTAGAGACAAACCGGTTTAGATGTAAAATTAAAATCCTATTTAATTCTGGGTTATAACTTGCTATTAATAAATAAATAGTAAAAAACTGTCTAAAAAATATTAGATTATAGTTAATTAAGGGCTATAATTTTTTGAAGGGGCAGAGTTTTAACCATGATCAAAAATGTTTTTCAAAATTAATTAACAAACTTACTCTGAAGCAAGAAAAAAGTAACAGGAGGCAGAAAGCGTCTTGTCATTCTCAGTACCCACTATTCCCCCCTGCTCTCTCTCTCTCGCCTAGCTTGCAAAAAAAAGTATTCAATTCAATCTAGATTGAAATATGAAACTGGATAGCTTGTCCCACCAAGGAAAAATAAAGCTTGTTGTATGCGCTAGAAGGAAGAAGCAATTTTCCATACTCTAGTTTCTACACTTCTATTTTCCAACAAAAACGAGGGTGCAAGTGGCGGCATTTTGTTAGAAAAGTAAGTTTGAGAAAATGGAAACAGTAATCACAGAGGGGGAAAAAGGGGAGGTGGCCGGTCAATTGCGTGTAAACCAATAATTTCTTCAACCAACTTCCTCGGGCATTTTACAGATTGCTGCTCATATGTTCTTATTCTAGCCTTACCTCTACAAGGTTTCACCCTCTCTTCATGGTGCCGAGTTATGTTGTTAAGAGAAAGATAGAAGAAAGTGAGGGAGAAAAGGAAAGAAAGACACAAAAGCTTGTTCATAAAAGAGAGTGTCTGCAAAAGAAAAAGAAAATCGATGGAATGCAAGAAAATTTCAAGCGGTTAGAGTAAAGAAGGAATCTGTTTATATCACTGTTATTGTTTCAAGTGAGTTCCTATGTCAACTAATACACCTGTGTAAGCCTTTGTAACTAATGTGACTGGTCATTACTCAATATTGTTACCTGGTCTATGGCGCATTGCTTTTTTCCACAATAAATAAAACCTCATTATCATGACTCATGAGAATATTGCCTCTTCAAAACCACATAAACCACAAAAAAAATAGCCCACAACAGTGAACAACTGGACAACTGCTGGTTGATTTCACCCTATAGCTTATAACTCCTTTGACACCCAGAAGTTTTGTCGAAATTAAATCTTCTGGCAACCACCATGCTTCATCCATGTGGTGTATTTCTATGCCTGTGCTCTACCGTAGACACCACCTATATATATACATATTGTGATATAATCTACCATATTAATACTATGCTAATGGGGCTTACGGTTTAGTGCTTGTAGAAACATACCTCATACCACTTGATTTCCCATTGCATCCGTAATGCACTGCCAAGGATGTGCCAAGGCCGATGCTCGTGGATTGATTGGCCGCAAGGTGCAATATACCGTTACCTTTTTCATCCTCTTGACTGAAGACACTTTTCTTTGGGAAACTCTTCTTTTTGTTAAGTTGGATTAGGAGATTATAAACGTGGGGATGCCTGTTCTCAAGTGCCAACAGAACTACATTCTTCTGATTTGAGTCCACATCTTGAATCGCCGTCGAAAATCCTCTAGTATTTTCTCTACTACTTCTACTATTCCCGCCTTTGCAGCAATTAATATTGGTGAGCCTAGAAAAAAGGTCCAACCATCAGCAAATTAGAATCAAAATTTGTTTCTTAATGTTCAGCTTTTCTAATTTTAGTTATTCAATCTCTTCGTTTAAAAATAAATAATTAAACACGTCTCGATTTATCTCAACAAAGTAATAATTATTAACACTTTAAATGCACATTCAAACGTTAATTCAAATAGCAATTCAAATTATTCGATTCAAATTTTATAACTCAAATCAAAAGACTCAAATTAACACAACTTGAATTAGTTTACCAAATAGACCCTAAATATTTATTTCTTATCATTTCAACTCAATAAATATTGTGTAACGGGGTTATCATCAAGAATGTGAAAGGTACCAATAAAAAGTGGAATTTAGGTTGTACTTGATAAGTGCTGATTTCACATATTTTTCTATTATTCTTTTTTATGTTTTCTTCGTTAGTTTTTGGGTTTTCTTGTATGTTTATTGTGTTTTTGTGTTTTAAATGTATTTTGAGACAGTGGTATAAAAAGAGGATGAAAAACATAGACTTAGAAGCAATTCAAATCACATTTACACATTTCCCATCTCATCGGGCATTGTAGCAGAAAGAATGGGTGTCACAGCATACAAAATGGAGGATTTCAATCAAAAAAACCCAAGGCATGGGCACTACAGCGTTGGACTTGTGTACTGCAGTGCCCATGAGGCAAACATATATGCGCTGCGACACCAGGCCGAAATTGTTTTAGAATTTAGCAAGGAACGGCAGACTGTAGTGCAAGCGATCAAGCCGCAACGCATGTGGGCATGTTACCTGATTTTTGGTTCCAAAAGGCTTTAAACTTTCTCCTTTTTAACCCTAACTTGGCAAGTCTATAAATATCTAATCTTAGAGCGCTACAAGCATTACTATAGACTAGAAATTCTATGACGGTTTAGAACCATCATAGAAAAATTTTACAACAGTTAAAGAACCATCTTGAAAACGTCAGTCGTGGTATAAAATTGAGTTTTCACGACGGAATTTTACCATTGTGGAACCTCAGAATAAGCGCCAAAATGGGGGTGTGCTAGCGTATCTTCCACGATGGTTTTTCTAAAAAACCATTGTGAAATAGTAGTTTCCATGATGTTTTTTAAAAACCGTCATGGAAACTCTAATTCAACGATGGTTTTTGACGACTGTTTTCGGAAAATCGTCGTAGAATAATGGTCCTGACCATCACTTCCATGACGATTTTAGCAAAAAACTATCGTGAAAAATTGGCATTGTCTAAAAAAATTGATAAAATTTGTGATTTCTCATAGGATGGCAAGTTCCGTACGTTATCCATTGCAATAAGGCCCTGATTGTATACAAAAATTGATGTATATTGAAATTACAAGGTATTTACAAGACCATTTACATATGAGCTATTTAAAACAATTGTTTATTTACTATCTCTATCTATCTCAAAATGACATACCTATTTACAAATTGTACCCACTCTAATCTGACTTCATTTATATCCGCATGTGTAGAAAAATATTTTCTTCCTAAGGCTTGTATATCACTAGTAATTATGTCTCGCATGAAATGTAGAATAAAAAAGCCACATTCTATGTTTCCTTGTTGTCTTGGACATTTACGTCTGGAATATAGCGTTTCGTGCAGTAGGTTTGTGACACCGCTTCCCGCTTGAAGCTTATAATCGTTAAGCGCTCTAACAATGTGTCATCATTAAATGAATTAATAATAGACAATACAATTATGTAAAACTCAAAACAGTTAATTTTATAAGAGAACATTAATACTTACAATCTCGTGACTAATATGAAATCATCACGTGGTGGTTGTCTCAAGAGATCAAACCAATATATTTAATCCTCCCATGGCGAATTAAGTTTCAACATCCAATGTGGAATCAGTTGACAATAGGCAGTGGAATCAGTTGTACCGACAAAAACCAAGAAAAAAAATTGGCATCAATAAATAAAGATAACAAAAAAAAAAAAAAATTGAATAAAGCACACACAGGTGCCATGTGAGGTAAGGACGGTCCGGACGTTCGAATTACCATACCAAATGCCTATATATATGTTTACATATATTTGGTATTTGCCACCCTGAATTTGAAACTTGGTGAAAGAACTGTAACCGGTAAAGGGCATCAATTTTTGACGAAAAGAGTTCATGAGAAAAATGGAATGATGCGAAGTAAATAATAATAATAGTAATAATAATAATGAGACTTAGTACAACATTAGTCGAATTTCTTTATGTAGAAGATGGAATTTTGTGGCGATCCTTATCCACCGAAAGAAAAAAGATGGAATTTTGATAAATGTTGTTTTTGAAGCTTACCTTTTAACAATGTGACACATATTTGAAACTTTATTATGCTAACTATTCCAAATAGTAAGTGTGGAATATGGCATAACTTTTTTTTTAAAAAAAAATGTTATGTTTAGGCAAATTTTTCAAAAGTAAAACAAAACACTTAATTTTTTTTAGTTTCTTAAATTATTCTATATCGTACAAATATTTGATTTATAAAATAAACCAGAGAGCTGCGCAAGATTTACACATTGAGCAGGAAAGATTGTACATATTGGAACGACTTTTGCAATATCGTTAAATTCGTAACCATTCAAGCAATCTAGATATGTGTGTATCTATATATATATATATATATATATATATATATATATATAGACTTATTTTTAATAACAACGGTTATATTTTTCGAGTAGTTATATTTTAATAATTGATGATATGATGTGATAAGATTTTAATCTAATTAAATTATTGAAGACTATTCTTGTATCAAGTTAGTATTTTAGAAGCCCAAGCTTAGGATCCCGTCTTTCAATGTTAATAGGCTCGATACATAGAACCAAGCAACGCTTGAGGAACTCACATAAGTCATGATTTGATGGACATAAATAACCAAAAGGGCTTGTTCATTTCGACCTAATCTAATTTTAATCCCACTTGGGGGATTAAATTAAGATAAAAGACATATATGGCCTAATATAAATAGTAGAAAAATTAAATATCCTTTTATAAATCTTAATTCAAATTTTGTCACATCTAAATAATTCCTTAAGTTGTTAAAACAATAATAACCTCATTAATAAAAAGTCAACACTCTTAAAGGTCTTTGAAGACCATTAATATTATTAATGTCCTAATATTTATTTTTTGACCCTAGACATTCAAATAACAAAATCTGAAAAGAGAAAAGAAAAGAAAAAAAGGAATAATACGTAAATGAAATGTTAGTAAGTATTATTAGTAATTCTAATGACAAAGTTGTGATGAGACTATAAACTGAAAAATGAAAATTAGACATTCTGAAATATATATTTTAATATTTGAATTTATATGCTCTAATTCATCAATATAGTGTATGCTTTTTTTCTAATGTAGTATAATATAGATGTAACGCCTCCTTACGAACGTCACAGATGTCGTTACATTCATTCATGTTTTTATTACTTTTAAAATTAACCATTTAAATAAGGTAAAGTTTATTAAACTTATCCCAGGATCCATGCACACATTTTTTTTAACTAAATTTCAATATTTCAAAACTTCTTATATTTATTTAAATAGTTTATCAATACCAAAATTAACAAAGACATAATATAAATAGAGTTTAAAATCATCACTTAATTTTGTTCATAGTTCAGTAGACTGAACTCCAAACACCAATAGGCCGAACATGATTGGCAGTCCGAACTTCAACCACCGGTAGGCTGTCCGAGGCCTTCCAAAATCAGAGTTTTAAAAATACTAGGATTGGTAAACCAAAACAGGGTAATCGTCAGGCCGATCATTGCATCGGCAGTCCGACCAGTAATGGTCAGCAAGCCTTTTTATTGCCAAAACCAAAAATAAATTAAAACAAGTCTCAATATCTCAAAGTGCGGAAAATAAACATACATATAAAATAAACATAGTTCATAAATTTAAAACTTTTTTCTTGGGGTCTTCCGTTTTCAACCCTTCGTGCATAGCTCACGTGTCTTACCTTGCCCTCCACCTAATCCATGATCTTTTTACCTCTATCTGCAACATGATGCAAAACTGAGTAAGCAAAAGCTTAGTATGTACATTTCTATCTCATATCATAAAACATATTATGAAAACATCATAACCATAATCATCATCATTATCATCATAAAAGTGCACTAGACACAGTTTCGTATAGAACATATCTTTCATTAACATTAACCATATTAAAAACCTCATTCATTTTATCTTTAGGGGCCCAAGTGTTGCACCATTATCATCATTGTAGGCACACCGTCATGAGAGGAGAAGGGTAGCTAATCCCAAACCAAACACGACATCATGAACATAAACATAATATTACTTTGGGTGTGCAACACTTATTTAGGTGATACATGTATACTTATTTATACTTTCATAGTTTGAAATATGTCATCATTTAATATGCATAATTTTTGATAAATCAAGCTTTCATAATAGAACATCAATAACACCATCAAAGATTCATCATAGAAATCATCATAAAACCATCATAGATTTTCAAACTTTTGTAAATTTCATCCTGTTGCAGGTGAGAATGTACTTACCTATTTAGCTTACTCAAGCTTAATTGTAGGTGACGTAGCCGCGGTCTTGATGTGCTCGTCTCTTGGAAATGTTCATGTCAACCATTCATTTACACAAGAAATTAACATTCATCTCCACGATATCATTCAATGTCACACAACAGACTCATACATGCTTCTCTTAAGAGCATTAATTCAAAACACATTTTATCAATCTAAAAAGAACATTTCAGCAAAACTGCCTAAACACATCATGTCTGACCCTTATGAATTCACAGCCTAATATCTCATAATTCACACACAATTCAAGCTCCAAACTTGGCAGAGACAAAGTTAACATATAAATATATTACCATGATTTTTTGTTGGTCATAAAAATTCCATTTAATATTTAAAATAAGTCATAAATTTCATGACACAAAATCTGCCAACAATAGTTAGGTAGTGAACAACTCTAAACTCAGGTCCGTTTATCACATTTTGATGCCCTAGAAAAATCTACAAAACTTAACACATATAATAGACTCATAGAACTATAACATGCATATCCAAAAAATGGCTTCAACAAAAATCAAACTAGGTCAAAATACACAATTGAAATCAGTAGTAAAACTGATTTTACAGACATGGGCAACGAACACCTTTCAAACTAGCATTTAAGAAAAATATCACGAAAGTAATTTTGACCTCAAAATTTTTGTGACAACCTATATCATAATAATACCCTACTACAAAAATTCCTGTAACCAAACAAAATCATTTAGACATAATAAAAAGTTAGAGAAACAAGAGGTCCAAAGTTTGCAAGTTCACAACCATAAAAACCTAGTTTGAAGAAAGTTTAATAACTCACAACATACACATGATATTATGGTTGTAAACTTTCTTCAAACTAGGTTTTTATGGTTGTGAACTTGCAAACTTTGGACCTCTTGTTTCTCTAACTTTTTATTATGTCTAAATGATTTTGTTTGGTTACAGGAATTTTTGTAGTAGGGTATTATTATGATATAGGTTGTCACAAAAATTTTGAGGTCAAAATTACTTTCGTGATATTTTTCTTAAATTCTAGTTTGAAAGGTGTTCACTGCCCATGTCTGTAAAATCAATTTTACTACTGATTTCAATTGTGTATTTTGACCTAGTTCGATTTTTGTTGAAGCCATTTTTTGGATATGCATGTTATAGTTCTATAAGTCTATTATATATGTTAATTTTTGTAGATTTTTCTAGGGCATCAAAATGTGATAAACGGACCTGAGTTTAGAGTTGTTCACTACCTAACTATTGTTGGCAGATTTTGTGTCATGAAATTTATGACTTATTTTAAATATTAAATGGAATTTTTATGACCAACAAAAAATCATGGTAATATATTTATATGTTAACTTTGTCTCTGCCAAGTTTGGAGCTTGAATTGTGTGTGAATTATGAGATATTAGGCTGTGAATTCATAAGGGTCAGACATGATGTGTTTAGGCAGTTTTGCTGAAATGTTCTTTTTAGATTGATAAAATGTGTTTTGAATTAATGTTCTTAAGAGAAGCATGTATGAGTATGTTGTGTGACATTGAATGATATCGTAGAGATGAATGTTAATTTCTTGTGTAAATGAATGGTTGACATGAACATTTCCAAGAGACGAGCACATCAAGACCGCGGCTACGTCACCTGCAATTAAGGTTGAGTAAGCTAAACAGGTAAGTACATTCTCACCTATAACATGATAAAATTTACAAAAGTTTGAAAATCTATGATGGTTTTATGATGATTTCTATGATGAATCTTTGATGGTGTTATTGATGTTCTATTGTGAAAGCTTGATTTATCAAAAATTATGAATATTAAATGATGACGTAGTACAAACTATGAAAGTATAAATAAGTATATATGTATCACCTAAATAAGTGTTGCACACCCAAAGTAATGTTATGTTTATGTTCATGATGTCATATTTGGTTTGGGATTAGCTACCGCCCTCTCCTCCTATGACGGCGTGCCTACAATGATGATAATGGTGCAACACTTGGGCCCCTAAAGACTACCTGTTAATAGTTATATTAGTTCATAAAATTAAAGCACATTTGCCCTATGAACAAAAACTACATTTTTGTGCAACATAACCAAACAACAACAATTCCTTATGAGGTGTAGATCATGAATATTTAATATCTCAGCCTAGACAACTCCAAAAGTCATGAAATTTGGTGCAACATCACATAGCATATACATGAAAATCATATTAAAATTTCAGAGCAAACAGAGATTTGTAGACAAAGGTATGGGTTTCGGAACATAGAGAAACAAAACAACATTACCGATCAGCATCAATTAACTAGTAGAGAGAAGAAAATTCATATCTCAGCATAGAAATATCCAATTAATGTGAAATTTTGAAGATTGGCACATAACACATACATGAATAACATATTCAAATTTCAGAGCAAACGGAAATTTGTAGCCAAAGATATAGTAGTCGGATTAAAGGGTGATCAAAATTTTAGAATTACAGAGAAGGGTTTCTTACCTTAAAACAATTCTTCTCAAGCTTTCCTTGAATTCACCCAAGATAAAACCCAATCTTTCATTCAAATATTTGCAGCAAAACTTGAAGGAGAGAAGAGTAAGAAATCATGGAGAAAAGGAGAGAGAGTTTTTGAGAAGAATTTTATGTGAAATGAGAATGACGTACAGGAAACAAGAGGAGGCTTAACTATTCTATTATTTTCAAAAATTTTCTAATAATGTAGAGGAATAATCACGTGTGTGATAGGGAGTGAAAAAGGAAAGTCAATTGATTTGTTTCACTTAACCCAAATTTCATTTTTAAAAAAGGAAACCTTATCAATTACTCTATTATCACAAAAAGTCAAATATTCTATTACCTAAAATAAGGATAAAGGCCAAAAATATGCTAAGCAATCAAAATTAACCATCCCATCATATCCAATAATCAATAATCATCATTGTCACAAATCTAGAGAGTGTCTGCTGACTACTTGTCAGCCTCCTTCAGCTTGCTGAAGTTGTGAGGTTCGGCCTATCGATGAAATTTCGTCGGCCTGCTGTTTTGTGAGGGACAATTCGGCCGACTGAATTTGAAGGATCAACCTGCCGACCGGCCGCATACACTCAAATACATCAAAATCTTAACTAATTGCTAAATATATATCATGCATGCAGCATTATTGACATGAACACCTTGAGCACACCAATTCTACATGACTGTCACCTGCCATAATACTCAAATAAAAATAGTCAGTGTTATAAAATCATATAGAAAATGCATAATGTTGTTTAAATATATATTATAAACCATTACGTAAAAATTGGCTCATGTAACAATTCTGCCCACCTTACAAGAGTTTCGTCCTTGAAACTTAGAACAGTTGCGGTTACTTAGTTTTCATGTTATCTTCACACTCCCATATGGCTTCTTCCACTTGGTGATTTCGCCATATCACCTTGACCAATGGAATTTCTTTATTCCTCAAGGTCTTGGTCTTCCGATCTAATATCTCCACTGGCATTTCTTCGTAGCTAAGATATCTTGTATTTCGATCACCTATGGCTTAACCACATGTGTGGGATTTGGGACGTACCTCTTGAGCATCGAAACGTGGAACACATCATGAATAGATGACATTTTCGATGGTAGTCTCAATTGGTAAGCTACTTTGCCTATCCGCTTCACGATTTCATAAGGTCCGATAAATCTTAGGCTCAGCTTGTCTTTCGTTCCAAATCTCATAACTCCTTTCATTGGTGCAACCTTTAAGAAAACTGAGTCGCCTACAGCAAATTCTAAGGGCCTTCTTCTTTTATCAACATAACTTTTCTATCGGCTTTGAGCGGTCTCTACTCTCCTTCTTATCAATTTAATCATCTCAGAGGTTTCATTAACAAAATTGGTCCTTTCATCGTCAATGCTTCCTATCAACTTCTTTTCACCAGTTTCATGCCAACATATAGGCGACCTACATTTCGCCCATACAAGGCCTCATAAGGTGCCATTCCAATCGTCACTGGTAGCTATTGTTGTAAACGAATTCCGCTAATGGCAACATTTTACACCAGCTGGTCTTGAAGTCGAGAGTATAGGCCTGAAGCATATCCTCTAAGATCAAGTCTGTCCTCTCCATTTGGCTGTCTATTTGAAGATGAAAAGCTATACTGAAGTGCAACTTAGTCCCCATTGTAGTCTGTACACTTCTCCAGAACTTGAAAGTGAACCTACCGTCACGATCAGAAATGATAGACTTAGGAATTTCATGAAGGTGCATAATTTCTTTGACATAGAGTTCCGCTAACCACTCCATAGAGTAAGTTATCTTGATTGGAATGAAATGTGCCGTCTTCATCAATCGGTCGACAACAACCCAAATAGCGTCATATCCATTTATAGTCGTAGGCAAACCGGTAATGAAATCCATTGCAATATCCTCCCATTTCCATTTGATATCTAGATTGACTGTAAATCGTCGCCAAGTCTCTGGTGTTCAGCTTTGACTTGCTGGCATGTCAAGCATTTCTTTATATACATAGCAACATCAAGTTTCATTCTAAACCACTAGAAATTATCCCTTAGATCGTTATACATCTTTGTTACACCTGGATGAATTGAATAAGGAGTATCATGTATTTATGCTAAAATCCTTCCCCTTAAGCTATCATCATTGGGAACACATAAGCGGTCCTTGAGGTGCAAAGTTCCATCATCAGCAATTCAAAACTCTTCACATTTCCCTTCCTTTATTTCCTGTTTAATCCTTGCAAGGCTTACATCTTCGTCTTGCTTACTTCGAATCTCATCGTGCAATGTTGGAGCAAGAGTAAGTGCTGATAGTTGTCCTGATATGAGTTCTAAATCAAAGTCCAAAATTTCTTTCCTTAAAGGCTGAGACATCACTTGTAATGACATCAACATGGCAACTGTCTTCCTACTCAGAGCATCAGCCACCTGATTAGCCTTTCCTGGATGATAAAGGATTTCATAATTATAATCCTTCACCAACTCTAGCCATCTTTGTTGTCTCATGTTTAGGTCTTTCTAAGTGAAGAAGTACTTTAGACTCAAATGGTCAGGTACTTGTTCTTGATGCACCTTTTTGAGTGAAGATGCACCTTTAAGTTGATCACACAAGTCATCGATTCGAGGCAACGGGTACTTGTTCTTGATTGTCATCTTATTCAGCTCTCTATAGTCAACACAAAGTCTTATAGACCCATCCTTCTTCTTAACAAATAATATTGAAGCTCCCCAAGGTGAGTGACTAGGTTTGATGAAGCCTTTGTCAAGAAGTTCCTTTAGTTAAGAATGAAGCTCTTTCAACTCTACTAGGGCCATTCTATAAGGTGCCTTTGAAATCGGGTCGGTGCCTGGAGTGAGCTCGATCTCGAATTCAATTTCTCTATCAAGGGGTAAGCTTGACAGATTATCTGGAAACACCTTTGGAAATTCTCGTACCATTGCCACATCCTCAATCTTTGTCTTTTCTTCTTGACTTATGTCCACAACGTTTGCTAAATAACCCATGCAGCCACTTGCTGATAATTTCCTTGCTTTCATGGCTGACAAAAACATGCTTGGTTTCTTTCTGGACTCGCCCACATACACAAACTTTTGTTCACCTTCAAGATAAAAGATCACCTTTCGTTTTCGACATTCAATAGAAGCATTGTACTTGCTCAGAAAATCCATCCTGAGAATCATGTCATAATCATACATGTCGATCATGATAAGGCCGATGAAGAGTTCCCTTTCAAAAATCCATAAAGGAACAGTACGTAAACAACGCGTAGATATCATTACTTCCCTAGAGGGTAGTGTTGTAGTGAATTCCTATCTCATTGGTTCTAAATGAACCCCTAACATCTTAGCAAAAGATGATGATACAAAGGAATGTATGGCACCCGTATCAAAGAGAACATGTGCATTAATAGAGAGGCTTGCAATCTGACCTGTGACCATGTTAGAGGCTTCAGTAGCCACTTGTTCTTTCATCATGGTGTAGATGCGGGCCTTCGTAGGTAGAGCTTCAAGCCTTCCTTGACTAATTAGTGGCCCTTCTAAGGAGGCTTGTATATGATGGAGTTAGGCTTGAGGAGTTCACTATTGGGCTTGAGCATTAGTCTGGTTGGGACAATTCTTTGCATAGTGGTTCTCACATTCACAGATGAAACATTGGTTCGTTCCCAAATGACATTCTCCAGGATGTTTCTTCCCGCATTTGGTGCATGGCTGAATTTGCCTATTATTGTTGTTGGATTGGCCACCATTATGCCTCTTGTTGCCTTGACTCTATTGGTTCTGTGAATTGCCCTTCCTTTTGTTGTTCCTCTAATGTTGGCTGCTATTGTTGTTGTTGTTGTTGTTGTTGTTGTTGTTGTTGTTTTTGTGTTGTGGGTGATTCTGGGTGCTTGCATTGTTTGCTAGTTGACCTAACTGAGGCTGGTTTCTTCTTAGCTTTGATAGATGAAATTCAACACGTTTGGCCCTCAAAACAACCTGCTCTTAGTTTCTGGGTGGGCTTGTCCCATCAACAATTGCAGCAATCTCTAGCCGGAGGACTCTGATCAGTCTTCTAACCTTTTCACTCTCATCATTAACCATCCCTGGGCAAAGGCAAGCTCACTAATCAAATTTTGCCACCACATCTGTAACCGACATGTCATCTTGGTGTAGTTTCTTGAACTCATCATAATGCTTCCTAGTAATATTCATATAGAAGAACTTTGTGTTGAACTCATGAACAAAATCAGCCCATGTCATCTCATCGACATTCCTACTCTGTTCAATTTCATCCCACCAAATTCAGGCCTCCATGGTGAGGCAGTATGAAGCACAGAGAACCTTCTCATTATTTGTGAAGCCCATGAGTTTTAGAGTGGTCTCAATTGTCTTTAGCCATCCTTGAGCAACTAGTGGATCTTTAAAACCTTTAAAGTCTGCTGGCTTAACCCTCTTCCATCTGACTAAGAGTGGTTCCTGATAAACCAATCTGGGTTCAGCAGCAGGAGCCTAGACTTTATTTACTTATGGCTGGGAAGGAGGAGGAGGTGGCATATCGTTGCCCCGTCGTTCTTTGCCTTGACCATTGGCTCTCAATTCTGTAATTTCCCTTCTTTCTTCTTCAAGTTGCCTTTACAGCTTGGCGATCATCGTCATCAGCCTTTCATTAGTTTGAGCACAAGTTTGCATTCTTCTACGACCGTCCATTGTCGATTTCCTAAAAGAGTTATAAATTTAGGAACTATCTTTTAATTTATGAGACAAGATTTCACTACTATATTATGTACTAGGGCCTTATTCATCATACAACTAAACGTCATACTTATCATCAAACTTGTATCCTTAAAAATTAACTAAAACATACTTACTTGGAGAACTTGGACCGACGTGTGGCGATATGAATTGAAAATGAAAGTCTGCTATGATACCGAAGCCTGTAACGCCCCTTACGGACGTCATAGATGGCATTACATTCATTCTTGTTTTTATTACTTTTAAAATTAACCATTTAAATAAGGTAAAGTTTATTAAAATTATCCTAGGATCCATGCACACATTTTTTTTAACTAAATTTCAATATTTCAAAACTTCTTATATTTGTTTAAATAGTTTATCAATACCAAAATTAACGAAGACATAATATAAATAGAGTTTAAAATCATCACTTAATTCTGTTCATAGTTCGGTAGGCCGAACTTCAAACACAGGTAGGCCGAACATGACTGGTAGTCTGAACTTCAACCACCAGCAGGCCGTCCGAGGCCTTGCAAAACCAGAGTTTTAAAAATACTAGGATTGGCAACCGATACAGGGTAATCGACAGACTAATCATTGCATTGGCAGTCCGACCAGTAATGGTCAGCAAGCCTTTCTACTATCAAAACCAAAAGTAAATTAAAACAAGTCCTAATATCTCAAAGTGTAGAAAATAAACATACATATAAAATAAACATAGTTCATAAATTTAAAACTTCTTTCTTGGCATCTTCCATTTTCAACCCATCGTGCATAGCTCACATGCCTTTCCTTGCCCTCCACCTAATCCATGATCTTTTTACCTCTATCAACAACATGATGTAAAACTGAGTAAGCAAAAGCTTAGTATGTACATTTCTATCTCATATCATAAAACATATTATGAAAACATCATAACCATAATCATCATCATTATCATCATAAAAGTGCACTAGGCACGGTTTTGTATAGAACATATCTTTCGTTAACATTAACCATATTAAAAACCTCATTCATTTTATCTTTAAGGGCCCAAGTGTTGCACCATTATCATCATTGTAGGCGCGCCATCATGGGAGGAGAGGGCAGTAGCTAATCCCAAACCACATATGACATCATAAACATAAACATAATATTACTTTGGGTGTGCAACACTTATTTAGGTGATACATATATACTTATTTATACTTTCATAGTTTGAACTACGTCATCATTTAATATTCATAACTTTTGATAAATCAAGCTTTCACAATAGAACATCAATAACACCATCAAAGATTCATCATAGAAATCATCATAAAACCATCATAGATTTCAAACTTTTGTAAATTTTATCATGTTACAGGTGAGAATGTACTTACCTGTTTAGCTTACTCAACCTTAATTGCAGGTGACGTCGCTGCGGTCTTGATGTGCTCGCCTCTTGGAAATGTTCATGTCAACCATTCATTTACACAAGAAATTAACATTCATCTCCATGATATCATTCAATACCACAAAACATACTCATACATGCTTCTCTTAAGAACATTAATTCAAAACACATTTTATTAATCTAAAAAAAACATTTCAGCAAAACTGCCTATACACATGCTATCTGATCCTTATGAATTCACAGCCTAATTTCTCATAATTCACACATAATTCAAGCTCCAAACTTGGCAGGGACAAGGTAACATATAAACATATTACCATGATTTTTTGTTGGTCATAAAAATTCCATTTAATATTTAAAATAAGTCATAAATTTCATGACACAAAATCTGCCAGCAATAGTTAGGTAGTGAACAACTCTAAACTTAGGTCCATTTATCACATTTTGATGCCCTAGAAAAATCTACAAAAATTAACACATATAATAGACTCATAGAACTATAACATATCCAAAAATTGGGTTAAAAAAAAATCAAAGTCGGTCAAAATACACAATTGAAATCGGTAGTAAAACTGATTTTACAGACATGGGCAACGAACACCTTTCAAACTAGCATTTAAGAAAAATATCACGAAAGTAATTTTGACCTCAAAATTTTTGTGACAACCTATATCATAATAATACCCTACTACAAAAATTCTTGTAACCAAACAAAATCATTTAGACATAATAAAAAGTTAGAGAAACAAGAGGTCCAAAGTTTGCAAGTTCACAACCATAAAAACCTAGTTTGAAGAAAGTTTAATAACTCACAACATACACATGATATTACCACAAAATTTTCCAGTTCACAACTTAATATAACCATGAACATTCTGCCAAATTTTGTAAAAATTAAAGCACATTTGCCCTATGAACAAAAACTACATTTTTGCGCAACATAACCAAACAACAACAATTCCTTATGAGGTGTAGAGCATGAACATTTAATATCTCAGCCTAGACAACACCAAAAGGCACAAAATTTGGATCAACATCACATAGCATATACATGAAAATCATATTAAAATTTCAGAGCAAATAGAATTTGTAGACAAAGTTATGGGTTTCGAAACATAGAGATACAAGACAACATTACAGATCAGAGTTAATAAACTGTGAGTGGCAGAAAGAAGAAAATTCATATGTCAGTGTACAAATATCCAATTAATGTAAAATTTTGAAGATTAGCACATAACATATGCATGAATAACTTATTCAAATTTCAGAGTAAACGGAAATTTGTAGCCAAAGATATAGTAGTTGGATTACAAGGTGATCAAAATTTCAGAATTGCTGAGAAGGGTTTCTTACCTTAAAACAATTCTTCTCAAGCTTTCCTTGAATTCACCCAAGATAAAACCCAATCTTTCATTCAAATATTTGCCGCAAAAATTGAAGGAGAGAAGAGGAAGAAATCGTGGAGAAAAGGAGAGAGAGTTTCTAAGAAGAATTTTTTGTGAAATGAGAATGACGTACAGGAAACAAGAGGAGGCTTATCTTTTCTATTATTTTTAGAAATTTTCTAATAATGTAAAGGAATAATCTTGTGTGTTATAGGGAGTGGAAAAGGAAAGTCAATTGATTTGTTTCACTTAACCCAAATTTTCATTTTTAAGAAGGGAAACCTTATCAATTACATCTATTATCACAAAAAGTCAAATATTCTATTACCTAAAATAAGGATAAAGGCCAAAAATATGCTAATCAATTAGAATTAACCATCCCATCATATCCAATCATCAATAATCATTATTGTCACAAATTTGGAGAGTGTCTACTGACTACTCATCAGCCTCCTTCGTCCTACTGATGGCTTTCTTCGGCCCGCCGAAGTTGTGAGGTTTGGCCTGCCGATAAAATTTCATCGGCCTGCCATTTTGTGAAGGACAATTTGGCTAGCCGAATTTGAAGGATCAGCCTGTCGAACTGCCGCACACACTTAAATACATCAAAATCTTAACTAATTACTAAATATATATCATGCATGCAACATTATTGACATGAACACCTTGAGCACACCAATTCCACATAACTGTCACATGTTATAATACTGAAATAAAAATAGTCTATATCATAAATCATATAGAAAATGCATAATGTTTTTTAAATATCTATCATAAACCATTACGTAAAAATTGGTTGGTGTTACAATAGATTTTAATGACTATATTTTCTCATTATAAACTTATTAGTAATTATAAAATTTTATATAAAAGCATATCATTTTAACATAGTCATTATTAAATTACATTATGTATAAAAATTGTTTTAGTGACAACATTTTTACTAACCAAAGATATAACATGAAATCTAACGTATTTTCGTGACTATTTTTTATTTATGTAGCGTTCTTATATAATGACCACTAATCAATGACCAATGAGGTATATATGAGTTGCATCTGTTTTAATATTAAAGTATTTAGATTTTCTTTTGACTAGATTATTTAGTTTTTTTTTTCATTAACTAAACCTCTTATTTAAAAAATGACAGTATATAAATTGCAAATGAAGTGTATATATAAAAAATATCTATTTTATTTTAATAACTAAAGTATTAAGTTTTTTAATGATTAAACTTCTTAGCTTTTTTTAATGACTAAAATCTTTAGCCTTTTTTTTAATGGTCGAAAAATGTAAATTTACTTACATATGTTGTGAAATTTTCCCATTTCATTATAGGAAAAGTTAGTAAAAAAATAATAAAAAGTATATTAATATGAACAGCAAGAAAGGGGGATGATGCTAATTAGAAACCTGAATGATTTTCCTTTCAAAAAAAACTGAATGATTGAAACGTAAATACAACAGCTAAAATTTGAAAAGGAAATAAATATGCATTAGTTGTCATTAAAAAAGTAACATCCAACTAAAAAAGCGCCTGTCCAAATTTTTTTCATCACATAAAATTGAGATTTGAATGTAATAAATTGGGGTAGATTTGGTAGGGTGAGAAAGATATAATTACTGATTTAACCACCAGTGACAATTATATGAGATCATGCCATTTAATTTTTTAAAGTAACTAAGTTGACTATAATGTGTAATTTTTTTTTGAAAGGATAAAATGTGTAATTTTTACATTAAATTAATTGAGTTCAAAATAGACAAGTGATGGATAAATTAACCCGAAGGCCATTTTCACCTTTAGAAACATTAATGGGAAAGTCGAAGACAAAAAATCCATAAATTGGCCAAAAACCCCTAAAAAAACTCCAAAAATTGCCGAATCCCACAAAATCTAATTATAGTTTGTTTTAGAAGTTGCCTCTTCGAGCGCTTTTGACACGCCTCAGGGAACCTCTACAACTATGCTTTTCGGCAATGCTCTTAGCCACGTCACACTCCAGCTTTTTTTTAGCCAAATATGGGAAAACAATGACTTCTGTAGACAGACCGACATTCCTGAGCTCCTTGGAGATTCAAGTTCAACATGGTCACTTGACACACTCTGATCCCAAATCTAGAAATCTAAAGAAGAGATTTAGTCAGTTGAACCCTGACATAAAGCACATTTCTTGGAGCAACCATCAGAGACCTCACCTTATTCTCCTATAAATACCCAGATCCTCAACTCATTTCTATACCTCAAGATCAGCCTAACCTCTCTTTAGTAGCTAAACGCAAGCCATTTTTCTTTTTTATACTCTCTCCCTCTCTCCTTCTAAGTTTGCACCCTACAGACTGAAAGTTCTTCCAAGGTCTACGGCCTTGGGACTTTACTGCTCTAAGAGAGTTCCTTTAAGGTTCTCCAGGATGCTTCAAAGACGCAAAAAAAGGTTTGTAATACTTTAGGCACAAGAACTTTTAGAAAGTATTCCTTTAGATCCCTGGGATATTTCTTAGATTTTCCCTCTAAGATACCACTAACCACACCAATAGGCTTAACAACCTAGAGCAATATTGCTCTGAGAAACATATTCTTCAACTATTTGCTTCTCCTACCATATCTTGCTCATGTGCTGCTAGATTTTGTTCTCTTGTGACTACGCTTTGGTGAGAATAACAATGAAGTGGGCTCTAGGAGCCATCGTCCTTCGCACTTTAGACCTAACCATTCTCACCATTTCATTGGAAGTCCTACTATTCCTTTTTGACAAGCTTTTTGAAGCCTTTTGACTTTGTTAGATTCGTCACCAATGAATCAAAGACATATACATGTGCACCCCGACACGTCATACCCTCAAGATCTATTGATATATAACAATCATAAATTTTTTAGTCAATCATCCAATTTATTAAAACTATCTAATTCATGTCACGTGGTAATCAATAATATTTTACATTAAATCAGACCCATAGTTATATATAGTATAATGAGAATGATTTTCCTTTTCTATTTAGAGGTTTTCAGTCTCAGTAAATGTTTCTGAACAAATTCATATTCGTTCTCCTATTTTTTGACCTCACTAATTTTCTCTATTATATTATTTTTACAATTTTTATATTTTAGGCTTTTTAACAATTATTGTAAAAAATTATTAAGTATACTTGCAACACTGCATTATTTCGCTTGCATGATACACTCGGTGAATTAAAAGTTAACATTAGATGCCTTATCAACTAGATTCAAATCCTTTGCTCACATTATAGAACATGATAAATCATTTAAAAAATATAAAATTATGATTAATTTTTATATGATTTTTATCAAATAATATGCTATAATTAATTGATTAGACAGCATTTGAAACACTAAACATTAGAAGCTTTGAGTCCCTAACCCAACTCTATGTAATTCTCTTTCCTATTTGATATTTTCAAACACCATATTAGCTATATCATATTACGTTAAATTGCAAAGTACTGAAATGAGAATAACTTATTTCAAATTTGCTTCACATATGATATGTTTGATTTCGCAGTTTGATGTCTCTCTCAACAAAATAAAAGGATTTTTGTTCTTACGCAACTTTCAATTAACTTGTTATAGTTGTACTTTTGTGAAACAAGTTGGCAACAAGTGTACAGGATGGATCTTCTAGGAAGGTCTCATCCTGTTTTGTATTTGGCTACTTCAGTTCAAACTAAAAATTTTAATTACTATAGTGTAAAACTCTTACATACTATAATGTCAAAAAAATACATTACCTTATAAAGCTGTTATATGCTATACAATAGCTAACCAAATATTATAGTTTTTCAAACCACATTTTCTAAACATACTAAGATATTCTTAGGAGTTTCTTATATTTGTCAATATTGGACATGATCGTAAAAAATCAGATCCTTGTATCGGTCAACCTGTTAAAGCATTTCATTCTTTTCTTAGAACATAAAAGAAAAATCAGACAAAAAAGGAATTTTTTTTTTTTTCCTTTCCCTCTTCTTGTTAGCATAAAAAATGGGTGTCCCCAATATTGATAAGAAATGACAAAAAAAAAGAACAAATTTTTGCACTCCACCATTGTGATGTATCTATATTCGATGAAATTACTCGATCATATTACATATCCCCACAACCATAAGGAGAACACGAACAAATTAATACATATTTCAAACTCACCAGAAACAACATTATTTTTCAAGCATCACTCGAATTCTTTTTTCTTTGATGGTTCAAGCCTCACCCTCAACAACAACCAAACAACAAACATTAATTATAGCCCAAACAATTGGGGAATTTCCCACACACACACATATCTAACAGTTACATTTCACTTACTCATGAAAAAAAAAAATTAATGTTGGAAAACCTTATAGTTACGTCGTGGAACCTTACTAAATATTGCCCTCAAAAGATCAAAGTAGAGAGACAACTGCGCAAAAGCGAAAAAAGTAACCGGTAGGCACAATGCTGCGTACAAGGGATATGCGACGTATTTAAACTCTTTGTTTAGGATGAATATATGTCCGGAGCAGAAGGAAACCAACATGGAAGCTATTGACGCAAAGAGCGAGGTCAACCCCAGCAAAAGCTTCCGGGGCAAGTCATTCGCGAAGTCTTTTTCTTGATATCGAGAGGTAAGGATGGAAAGGAAGAAAACGAGGGCAGTAACTGAGAAGCAGAGAGCAATCAAGGACGAGATGGCGAAGGCATTGAAGGCGGGTTTTTCTTCCAAAGTCGGTATACCTATCTCCTCCTTAACTCTTCCGGGGACAGCCGAATAAGTAGTGAATGCCACGGCGGCAACAAGGGCTGCGACGACGGAGCAAGACTCGGAGGTCTTGGAGAGCCATTCACTTCCATCTTTGATGAGTTCTTTGTGTGTTTTGATAAAGATATGCTCTGCGGTCTCCTTGTTTTTGTTGTACATAGAAAAAAAATTCTGTGGCATGCTGTTTTTGACAAACTGGAACAGCAGATTAAATCATTATCTTAAAAGGTTTAGATGATTCGGGAAATAAGTTGGAACTAAGAGAGTTTGGACTAAAAACACCACAATATGTAAAAGAAAATATAATTGAAACAGCGGTTAGAGCCTTAAATTGTGCTTTGAATAGCAGCTCTAAAACAACTAGTTATTATTTGATAATAAGGAATAGTAAAAGGATAATCCTTCAAAATTTTGATATTTAAAATTTGAGAATTACCGTTAATCATCCTAAATATTTGAATAAGGATGGTTTTGTTCACATACATCACTTGATTATTTGCACACTCTCTAAATTATCTTTTTTAATTATAGAAAACTCGTACATATAGAATGGAAAAAACAAAAAAACTATGATAGACTTAATGACTTAATTTTTAAAAATAGAAACTTTTTTCATTCTCCACACACTCACATGCCATGTATCCACACAGAAGCAACTTCTTAATGGACTAGTTTAAAAGCACGTGCTTGTGCACGTCCATACTCAAATTGAATTTTTTATTCAAACTAAATGACTAAAAGTTTAAATTGAAAGGTTGTTGCCGTTTAAATTTTATGAGGTAAAACACTATAGCTAAACTAGAGAAAGCTATTTCAGTTAAGCAATTAGGTGAACAAAAGAAGTTATTTATTAAAACTATATTTCATATTAAAAAATATTATAGAAAATTGTGAGAGAAAAATTTAAGCAGAAACATATTTAAGGGTAATACTTTTACTATGCATTGGATGAAAGAAAATACTTCAATGACATACATTTAAAATATAAAATTTTAAGAAAAATGCTAAAAAGAAGGGCAAAATGAAGAGATAAATTATGTAGGATGAAAAACAAAAAAAGGTTGGAAAGAAAACGAATTGAAATGCTATAAAGCAGGGAGAAAATGAAAAAGAAAAAAATATTTAGGGAGAAAAGAAAAAAAAAGTTTAAAAGCAAAAAAGAAAAAAGATCAGGGAGGGGGAACCAAAACACAAGTTTTATCATGTGCGTTTTGGTTGAAAACAGTAAAGCCATTATATGTATGTGTTATAGATAAACTCTTCTTATTTCCCTTCAAAAAACTTGCTATTTTAAAATTTATAAAAAAAAAAATCCTAAGTTTCGTCTTTTAATGATTGTCTCAAAAAATTGTAGGAAGGTGTGTTAAATTTTCTTGGCTATTCGGCACATATTATTCTTTTAGATTTTTTCCCCATTTCATTCTTATATTTTTTAAGTTGCAAATTGATTGAGTTTAGTTTCTTTGCTATATCATTTCACACACATTAACAAAATCTATCATTCTTTGCCATAATATATGCATTTGCGTATGGAATGTTTCTTTAGCCCTTTTATCATTTGTGTTTTTTTTTTTCCTGAATTGTTTCTTTGTCTTATTTTCTGTTTATATTTTAGTAATAGTACATATTTTTGGAAAAAAAATGCGAATAGTAGATATAAAAGTAAATATTAAAATTTCCTCAAAAAATACCTAAACTTCAACATGAGAAAGAAGAATAAAAATATTAAAATGACGAAAAACAAAATGGCGGAAGTAAATGTAAAACTAAGTGGCTGTGATGTAATAATCTTGTAGAAACGTAAGGTGTAGTTTTGAAAGTACGGGGCGTGTAAGAAATAAATTTAATTATTTTAAAATTTATGTTGGTGTGTGTAAACGATCAGGGTGTGGAGAGTTAACGGGCTATATATATATATATATATTAATTTTAACACTAATGAGATGATAAAATAGTACTGACTTAAATATAGTAAAAAAGATGTTTTCAGTTTCGATCACAATTTCAAACGCCCTATTAAGCCTCCTTTATTTGTTCACAAACTTTTAATACTTCTACAAAAAAAAAAAATATATATATATATATAGGCGTAGTTTTAATTATTATATTTTTAATAGGTATTGTTATTTGATATAACTCTAATGATTGTAACTAAATAGATCATTGATCAAAAAATTTATTGTAATAAATGACATTAAATATTCTTATCACACCACATTATTAATTGATGTTAAAATATACCTGACTTGATAATGAATTATTAAAAACATAACTATTAAAAACAAGTTTATATATATATATATATATATATATATTAAAATAATCTACCTTATATATTATGACAATGCTAATCGGATGGTACAGTGCATGTAAAAAGTATACATACCTTGTACCACTTGATTTCCCATTGCATCTGTAAGGCACTGCCAGGAATAAGCCAAGGCCGATGCTCGTCAGATTGATTAGCCGCAAGGTGCAATGCAGTGTTACCGTCTTCATCCACTTGACTGAAGACGTTTTCCTTTGGCAAAACCTTTTTTCTGGTGAGTTGGACTAGGAGATTATAAACATGGGGCTGCCGGTTCTCAACCGCCAACAAAGCAACATTCTTCTTTTTCGAGTCCACATCTTGGATCGCCACGGGAAATTCCTCTAGTATTTTCTCTACAATTTCTACTACTCCCGCCTTTGCCGCTATCAATATCGGTGTCGGTGTGCTTGGCAAAATGTCTGATCATCAACAAAATGAAAAATATTTTCATAACATCCCATGTGACTAAAATCCCATTATTTACAAAATAGTGGATCACGGTCTGATATATAGTGTATTTTGAGACTGACACTTATTATTTTGTAAGTAACGAGATTTTAATCTTATTGTGTTAAATAGAAGTGCTTTAAGAAATTAAAAAAAAAATCTTTTTCATCCTCATACAATTAAAATCTCACTTCTCAGAAAACCATAAGCCTTAATCTAATATATATGGCATACTTTTAAAGTAGGACTCATTATTTTTGCGAGTAAAAAGACTGTAACCTATGAGATTATAGCTTCACTCTCTCACAAAAGTAGAGCCCATGTAAGCCTGTCAGTTAGACTCATTCTTTGTGAAAAGGTGGTGCTATGACCCATGAGGACTACTTGACAAAAAGTACTTTGCTCTAAAAAGTATTTTTTTGGCATATATTTATAATATTGATGAATATAATTTAATGTAGACCTTGAATTCGGCATTTTTGGTCCGAATCTTCCAATATCTCCATCTAATAAAAAAAAAGGAAAAAAATAAACATGTCCCCTTTTATCTTAACCAAAAAACATGTCATCAATATTTATCTCTTATCATTTCAGCATAATGTTTAATTTTAGCATAATAATTGATGTTCAATGAGATGAACACCAAGAGTGCCAAAAGTACCAAAGGAGACCAGAATTCGTGTTGTACTAGTAGCACATGAATTTTAACAAATATATGAAGACAATTTACTTACTAGGAGATTGTTTTTTGATTTGAGCAATACCCACTTTATAAAACATTTCCGAAGTTCCAGTGGGATCGCATAGTTTCTTGATTTGAGGAATATTACTAAGATCCACTTGATAAGGTGTCATTTCTGAAGTTCCCGCTGGATCAGATAGTTTTTTTATTTGAGCAATGTCACTAACACCCACTTGAAAAGACGTCATTTCGGAAGTTCCAGTGGGATCGGATCCAGCTGCAGCAAAATATTTGAGGTTTCATGAGATGATCACCAAGAGTGCCAAAAGTGCCAAAGGAGACCGGAATTTGTGTTGTACTAATATCACATGAATTTCAACAAATATAAGAAGAGAATTTACTTACTAGGAGATTGTTTTTTGATTTGACCAATAGCCACTTCATAAAATGTCATTTCTGAAGTTTTGGTGAGATCCGATATTTTTTCAATTTGAGGAATATCCACTTGAAAAGGTATCATTTTCGAAGTTCCAGTGGGATCGGGTAGTTTTTTTATTTCAGCAATATCACTAATACCCACTTGATAAGGTGTCATTTCCGAAGTTCCAGTGGTATCGTATAAAGCTGCAGCAAAATATTTGAGGTTTCATGAGAAGATCACCAAGAGTACCAAAAGTACCAAAGGAAAGAGGAATTCAGATTGGACTATCACACATGACTTGCAATAAATCTATTTTATGAGGGTATATTGTAAGTTATAATTAAAAGTATTGTAGCATATGAGAGTTTTATATTGTAATGTGCATTTATTATACACTATAATATATGAGAACTCTGTTCACACTTGGTGCTATGAGTTAAAATTAGGTTTTGAAATAGGCCATATCATTACTATATATAAAAGCGCCATGAATTGCTTTTGCGTTCTAAGGAAGGCTTCTTTGGTGAGAACCTCAACCAAAGTGCATGTTTTGAAACTATTAAATTTAATCAATTTTTTTTTTTGTATATCTAATGATGGCTAAAAAATAAATACTCATTGATGGGTATTTTTCAGTTCTCATAAAAAAAATTGCCTTCTATTTTGTTTCCTTTACATCTTTTTTTTTTTCCTCTTTAAACGGTTTCTCACTCTTCTTTTCTCGTTTGTCATCCTTTTTTTTCTTGGTTTGTTTTGGCTTCTTTTTATTTCTTCTTTATTTACAATCTTATACCTTTTTTCCACTTTTATTTTTCTACAATCTTATTTATTTTATTTCGAAATATATCAAACGTCTCCTTATTTAAATACTTCTTAAAAAAACTCCCAAATGTTTTTTTATGTGTCCCTAAATAATGTAATGTCTAATTTCTCCTCTAGAAGTTAAATGTACTATAATTTAATTTTTGAGATCTCCATATCTAAAGAATTTGACATAATAGATACATGCAAGTGTGCAGCACATGAAAACAGCAATGGCCGCTTAAGTTTTCGTCCCCTATACGGAGAATGAAACATTCCGTCCCTTCTTCTTTGTTTGGTGTTTTCATTATTTTGACCTTTTGTTCTCTTCTCCATCATTATGTCATTTTGTCCCAATTAAAATAACTTCTTTAAAATGTGATGTTGTTGATTGGACAATTCTATTACATATACGCTTTTTTGAAATATTTTTTTTTCCTCTTACTCTTTTATTAAAATATATTGTTGCGTTTTTCTACTTGGTCCACTACATCAATTTAATTCCTGAAATGTGTATTCTTTTAAAAGTTATTTTCATAACATCGTTTCAACTATTATTTTCTAATAAATGCACTCACTAATTTGTTCCCGTCAAGGTAATTTTAAAGGGCTTTTTTGCCCTTACTCTACTCCTATTAATGTAATTTCTTTCTTATGTATATGTGCCTAAATTTTTTGACTTTGCTAAAAAATATCCTACATTGTAATTCCTCTTAATTGTGTTTTTTTTTTTTCAAATAGTTTTCCCCTGCATGTTTTATTTCGATATGTCTCTATTTAATTTTTTTTATTGTGTAATCTTTTTCTTTTTTATTTTAAAAGTGATACTTATAAAATCGCTTTACTATTAAACAACAACTAAGGCTTTATTGTTAATAAATTTAAAATGATAACACAATGATCAAGCTTAACACACAAATAAAACCTATAAAATTACTTCCCATATGTATAGCACGGAAGTTCAACTAGTATCTATAATAACATATATATAAGAGGGAGCTGCCTACCGTAGCTCCTCACACACTTTACTATTCAATGTTTTGGTTAAGTTGTTTTGTATTTATCTCCCTCTCACTCCCATCAAGTCAAAACTTTTCTTTCTCGATCAATCATCCCATTTCTACTTTTTGTTTTCTCTCTCTTTTATGGTTTTTTTTGGACAATTTCTCTTGTAAGAACTAAAAAAGATACTCACCTATAGGAATCTATCTTTCAGCTATTAAATCTATAAAAAAATCATTTTTACCATATCTAACTTTTTAAAAATGTGCACCATCGATAGGGGTTACCATTAGAGAAATTCATTTTTCTTTTATTCCTAAAATTATATCTTCAAATAATTATCATTGAATTTCACCTTTTATTTTTTTATCTGGCGTTTTTTTCTTGTGTTTTTTAACGTTTTATTATCTATAATCCATAACAAATATATATATATATATATAAGAATAATCTACAACTCTACTTAACTCTATATTTTGCTATTAATAGTGAGAGTTTTCTTGTGATACTATTTTAAAAATAGTCAAGTTATTTTTTATTTTTATTTTTTACTTTGCTAATTAATTTTTCTTTTTTGCATTCCTTACCTTTAAAATTTTATGTTTTTTTATTGCTAAAAACACTCAAAAATATTACTATTCCAACTGTGACCTTTATAAATACTTTTATTTTTCTAATTTTTCTACTACAATATTTTTTCAATGTGTCCTTATCTAAATATCATTTTTCTTCTTCATACATATGTCCTAATTAATTTCCTATTTGATATCGAATCGAAGCACACATTTTAACTCGAATGTGTATTTGATAGATCCAATTTTTTAACTTTATATTCAAATATTATTGTCTCGTATATCCTCCAATTTTGTGAACTCTTTTCTCTCAGCTCTTGTTAACGTTCCTTTCTTATTTTTCCGCTAAAATTTTATATTTTCAAATATATTCCATATAACGTTATTTTTTTAGATGTGACCTTTAATAAATATTTTTCCCACAACTTACTACACTATAGTTGTTTTTTTCTTTTTTTAAATGTGCCCTCTATATTTAAACGTCTTATATTATGTTGTAATTAGCCTATTTATATTTCATTTTCCCCTATCATTTACTTATGTGTGTATATACTATTTGACCGAAGCATATATCTCCATTAAAAACTGACCATTATTTATTCATTGTGGTATAATCTTTGTTATTCTAATAAACAAAAAATTTGGTTTTTTTGACACTACAAAATTGTAATTTTTTCAATAAAAGTCAAAAAGTAATTTTTAAAATATCTAAAATACAACCAAAACTGATATTTAAATGTTTAAGCATAAAAGGACAAATATAATATTTATATAGAATTCTCACGTGCAAAGTACGTGGTTTCAACTAATATAATAAAAAAATTACTTACTAGGAGTGCCCGTCATTTCTGCGTCAGAACTATCCCCAACTAACTCATTCATGATACGTTTAGCCCGTTTGTGTTGCTGTTTCATTTTCTTGATTTTGTTTATCCTCGAAATACCTGCGCATTATTAGAAATTTGATAAATTATGAATATGTACTTCTATAGTTCGTTTTCACCGGTAATAAGGGATATAATTATAGTACTAAATGCGTATATTAATTACATTTTATAGGGTACATATGTTAATTATATTTGATAATTTGATCAACACTCATTTCATTTTTTTTTTTTTATATAAGAAATGGGGAAATGCTACCTACTTTTGAATGGAACTATATAGTGACTGGAACCCTCAACCGATTGTTAGGATGAAGGGACTTACAACCAACTAAGCTGCCTTCACTTGTCATTTGATTTATATCTCATAAATAAAACAACGATAACTATGGATGGATAAATATTAAAATAAGCATGTATATATGTATACATACACGCACTAAGAGCCCCGCAACTGGTACATTTCATAAAAAAAAAAAAAAAAAAAACGATTCTTTTCTATGCGAATTAGTTCTTTACATTTTTAACATCAGGAAAAAATTAGGACACATAAAGTGATCGTGGAAAAATGGATACTAACCAAATCCCAGGACGACAAGCAACGCCTTCATTATACACTTCAAAAATAAAACCCAGCTGTCATAATTGGATGGGAAGAATTTTTTTCCCCTTACTACCTTCCCTTCGTTCGAACCTGGAAAACAAGGCCAGATAATCGATGCCAAAGTTATTTTAAAGTTAAGTATTTCTACCATAAGCACTATCTATATAAGTATATGAGAAAAAATATATACATAAAGAAGTAATTTCTCCTATTAGGAGAATCAGCCAAATAGCATAATTAGAATTTAAATTAGTATAGTATATGTTTTCAAAATGTATCATAATTTCCATATAATGAGAAACTAGGTTCATATCATGAAAAATTAAGAATAAAAATACCCTCAAATACTTTCACCTCTTTCTCCTCACTAATTCCCTCTCTCTTCCCTCATCAGCATCTGCGGCTGTTGGGAAATACAGTAATTCCTGATTAATTCCATATGTCCTAGTAAATACAAAACTTTAAGACGTCATCGGACATCACCAACACCGCGACATCATTGGCGGTCAGGTTATGTTATATTTCCCACCAAACACACATATTTACCAGCAATGTCGTTTGACTTCACGGACACCAACGATGTTGTCAACAACCAAAAAATATAAAATTTACTGGTGACATCATTTGCAAATTTTTACAATCGGTGATGTCTCTGGGGGCTGAAAAATACCGTATTTCTCGTGAAATACCTTATCTTCTGGTGAATACTAAATCTAATGAACTTTAACAATTAACAGCTATGCAAAACTCAAAATCAGACTAGTTATTTTGTATACTTTTTTGCTCCGACGAATACCTAATATCGTGTATTTCATACTAGTCTTTGATCCTAGAAAAATTTATTTGTTTGAAATCTTTCCAATGAACATTAAAAGTGATAATAAAAAGGTTCCATCACAAGTAGTAGAATGTATCGAATACACACGGTATCTTAATATATGTTCCGACCTGATTGTTTCTCTGCATCAGATTTGTTGTCATCTTTCTTGTCATCTCCAAACAGACTCCTTCCTGCAAATGAAATTATAGAAGGAGTTTAGTAAGATTTCAAATAGAATACATTATCGTTAGTTCGTTGAAGAAATTATGTACACAGGACGTGCTACTTTTTTATAGAAATGAAATAAAATTGTAATTTTTTATGATTTTATATTATATATACTCACCAAACGTCAAGAAGAAGTTTCGCAGTGTTCTGATGAAGATCATGCATGTATCATAGTTCTCAGGATGATTTTTACTACTGTTTTTATTTTCGTTATCTTCTTCTTCTTCTTGGAATATTTCTCCGTTATTTTTTTTAAGTGGAGATGTTTCCTGGGTCTCAATTCCAATATCCACAACTTGACCTAGCATATAAATTAAAAAATAGGAAATTAATCAATATCTATTTTTTATTTGAAATATTCATATTATATTTCACTATAAGGCCGTTTGGTCTACAGGCATGAAAAGTTGGTGGAGTGCAATTTCCGGGGATTCTAAGTTGAATCCAGCCTTATGTAAAAAAAATGTCCTTTTATGTATAATGGGACAAAAGACAAAAAAAAAAAAAGTTATATATTGGAGATCATGACTACGTTTGATAAAACGTATTGTATTGTATAAGTTGTATTTGATTATCTTGTAATGTCTTGTATTGTGTTATCATAATAAAATACAGTGTTTGGTGTATAACATATTATATAAGTTTTTAAATTTGAGGGATTAAAATATAATTTTTTAATAATATTATGAAATAGAATTTTGTCAAAATTAAGAACTCAAAATATAAAATTTTTAAAAATACAGTTTTATAAAAAATATAGAGTCAAAATATAATATTTTTAAAAGTTGAGGGGTCAAAATATAATTTTTAATAAAATATAAATTTTTCTCTCAATGTTTAGAAAATTATAGGTTTCAACGCAATCCCATGTCGGTATAATCTTGACCCTATATTGACCTAACTCTAAGAAGAATTATAGTCCTGATATAGAATAACACAATAAAATATACTAAAATTGTGTTGTATCTATAATAAGATATAGATCATATTAATTTACCATTTTTATTAATATATACAATACAATGATCATACCAAACACTGTGTTAATATATTATTATACAATGGGATGCTTTAATATGGTGTACTAAACATAGATTAGCTTGTATATCCCCTCTTGCTTTGTCTCCTTTTATATTCTCCAATAAAATGATGTTACGTCAATTAAAATAAAATAATATTTTAATTAACACGATATTTTAATTCACACGGTAGGATATTATTGGAGACGGTAAAAAAGAACACGAAATAGAGGATACATAAGTCGGTTCCTACCAAATATAGCCCATGTGTATATGTCGCATGTGCATTTTTTCTGATATATATATATATACACTTTATATAATCAGTGTGTTTTTTTTTTTTTTTGAATATGCATATTATCATACAAATAATTGAACATTTGCGAGTTAAATTGCCATATATTCTTAACAAATATTATGAAAGAAAAAATTAATTTTTTGATTAAAACAGAATAATTAATGATAACAAATTTTGCGTTCCTTTTAAAAAATATATAAATTACGAACAAAAAGGTAATTATATGTTATAATTGAATATATGTCATGGCGATGAGTTTGAAGTCATTCCTATTTATAATCACCCAAAAAGAAAACATCGTTTTTGATAAGAAAAATGGTAACATCTTTTAGGCTAAATAGCTCAAGAGGTCCCTAAACTTTTAACATTGTAACAATTTGGTCCTTAAATTAATTTAATAGGCAAGAATAATTCCTAAAGTTTTAACATTGTAACAATTTAGTCTTTAAATTAATTTAATAGGCCAAAATAATCCCTGAACTTTTAACATTGTGATAATATGATCCTGAAATTAATTTAATAAACTAAAATAGTGATGGTAGATGCAGTGGCACTATGATGGCACAGTACCACAATGTGGCTAGGCGCGTGAGGTAACTAGTGGGGCAACAACAGAGTGGTTTTGTTACAAAGAGGGTGTAGCAAGGGTGTGACGTAAGTTGAATGCTGTGGAGAGGAGTGCCATAGGGTGAAGGTTACAGTGATGTTTTCCATTCAAATTTTAATAGTGACTAATAATAGGGCTGGTTTTGCTATTAAATATTAATTCAGAAATAATTTCAGCTTATTAAATTAGTTCAAGGACCAAATTGTCACAATAAGAAATTTCAAGGGACTATGTTAGCTTATTAAATTAATTTAAGGACTAAATTGTCACAATGTTAAACGTTTAGGGACCATTAGAGCTATTAACTTTATCTTTTATTCGTCCCTATATATTAAAAATCATTAATTGTCAATATTTCATACCACAATTAATTGATTGCAATTGATGAAAGACTAATATATATAATATATATGTATATATATGCATATATATACACTTGAAACAGTGTATATTTTTTCCAGGAGAGAAAAAATAAAATAAAAAAGAAAGGCGTGTTTGGTGTAATAATACAAGAAACTGAATAAGAAATATTCTTACAGTGGTATATGATTGTGTCATACAGCCCAAGAGTGGTGCTCCGTCGGAATGCATTGGGCTTATTCGCCAGAAGGTGAAGCGGAGATTCACCATTCTCATTCAAAGAGTCCGCAAGACCTGGATGGTCCTTAATTATCTTCAATGCCATACCTAAAAATTAGATACAAATCAGAAAAAAAAAAATAAAAAAATTTATGAACAGCAAAATTAAAAATGATTGAACTACCTTTAAAATAATGATTGAACTGCATACCTTCAAAAAAAAAAAAAAAGAGAAATATAATTGATTCTTTCTATTGTAGGCATAACCTAAGAGGATCTCCGGTGAAGTTTTAATGTCAAATTTTGACATTTGAGTTAAAAACACTCTAACATGATAAATTTGGCATTATATATTGACTACTTTTAATAGTAACAATATCGTCATTTTCAAAATATTTTAATATTAAAGATTGTTTTTACAATTTTTAAGAGTTAGTAATTATGATAAAATATAGATATAGTATTTTAAATAACATTATACATTGAAAAACAAAAGAAAATAACACACCAAATATACTTTTTTCATATTTTAGAGGTAAATATGGTATTAACATTAGCAATCATATTAGATGCAGTTTAAAAAGTAAATCTACCTTTATTCTATCGCAGGGTACAGAAATCAATCATCACACCTCAAATTCAAAAGAAAAATTATAAGATTTTAAATAAGCAAATAAAAAAAATTACAGCACGCTTGACACCCCTCTCAATTTTTTTTTTAATAAAGCTTCTAAAATATGCACAAAATAACGATTTGGCCCTTCAACCCTTAAACAAACTAACATACTTTACTGCTTTAGAATTATTATGAGCATTTAAATGAAAAAGTTAATTATACCGTAAATTGATCAGTGGAGAGTTGCATGCATGGCCTAAGACATTTTGATTGCTAATTCAAATTGCACGAATGCTAGTTTAAATTAGAATAGTATTGTAGTAATTCAAATTATATGAAAAAAAAATATTACAGTAAAATTGGCTTAAATTGATATGAGTTAGACCAAACTGGGTGGTTTGTGTCAGTCTTAACTTGAAATCCCTGTTTCCAAATTAAAAAAAAATAAAAAATTATATGTTTGATGGACAAAGGACACTATAATATTAGTAAAGTTAAGAAAAAACTTTCTCGTCCCCATGCAGTAAAAACCTTACTACTCATATAACTGTGACTCTTGGTTTAGTATGTACGTATTAGATTGAGGCTTATCGTTTTGTTAATAGCAAAGTTATAACTCCATGGGATTAAATAAAATTGCTTATAAGCAAGAATTTCAGTGTAATATTTTTAAATAATAGTAATAATAATTAAAAAAAAGGATTGCATTTAGAGTACTTACGAAAGTAATCGCGAGAGATAGCCATGTGAAGGACGGTATTCCCATCGTGTGATCTTCTTAAGAGTTGTTCCTGCGGGAAGTGAGAATGGAGGAAAAAGAAAGTCTTTTCCTTGCCACGACTAGCTGCCAAGAATAGAGGAGTCTCCCCTTTGTTGTTACGAATGGTTAAGACTTGAGGATTGGACATGGAAACTATTTTTTTGCAAACTTGGAGCTCTGCTTGGGCAGCTGCCAAATGGAGAGGCGTGTTTCCTTCTGTATTCACGACTTCCTCAACAATGAAGCCTTCCATGTTGTCGTAAATCACATCAAGCAATTTGAGAGCAATCTCGCTTCTTCCAGTTGAGACTGCAACGTGTAAAGCTGTGTCCTTCAATTTGGTGATTTGCGCTCTTCGAGCCATGGGTTTTGTTTTGTATGCTTCGATGACTTCATCCCAGTTGCGTTTCATGGTACTGGAGAATAAGTGCGATTTCACGGCTTCCAGTTCCTTAGGATCTTGACTCGGCGACGCCATCTCTGGTTTGGGCATGGCGAAATCTGGCGTGGACATGGTGAAATCTGTTTAATTTGGCTAATTTGGTCTGAACAAGTCTAACAACATTTCTAAGCTCAGCTGTATATATATAGAGAGGGAGAGAGAGGAGAGGTAAATTCTTTAGGTTCCGTTTTGGTGGGAACAATTGACCAAAGAGATTGAAAGGAATATTATAGTACATTTGTGTTGTTTGGTAGGAAGAAAAAAAGTCCAAATGATGAAAGATAGTTATATATCTAATTATTAGATTGTCTATTACACTATTTATTAATAATTTACGGTTTTTTTTAACTTGAGTTGTATGGATGTAATGGATTTTTCTATTACTTGAAGGATCCAAAATATTGGCCGCCCTAAGAGGACATTCTCCCTCCTTTTCCCTTTAACTAAACAATAGATTGAGACTCTTTTTCTCTCTATCTCTCCCTTCTACCAAGCTCACTACAAAACCTCATTCTTACTTACACTTCACTACTTTTTTTTTTCACTGCATCTATTTAAATTTAACACATGATATAAATGGAGTTAAAAGTCCTCATAGGTACAAACAGATGCTCGCATATATAGTGGTTATTATTAATCTTTTTTTTTTCAATTAGATAATTTAGTTACAAAATTGTTTTTCAAATTAATTGTTTTTAGATCCCCGATGGGGATTCTCCGACCTCAGTGCTGCTTAAACTAGGCAGGTGTGGCAGCAGGTATAAGGGACAAAAGAGTAGTAGAATATGAGGGCGGAGGAAGCATACCACCCCCACCCCGTTGCCATTGCCATCCCTAGTTTTGAATAGGCTATGAAAAGAAACTTAAATAAAAATAAAGACATTTATCCAGCTAGCTTGCTTGACTAATCCATATAAAAGGAAAGAGAAAAAAGTACTTGATTATCATATACACGGATTCTGCATGGAGGACCACTTTTATTTATTTGCATTTACTCCCAAGTTTTTGTTTGTCATACTTTTTCTTTATAAAGAAATATAAAGTAAGGAACGAAGCTCTATGTTATATTCCTAAGTACAAATCATTTTAAATAGCTTAAGGTTTCTTAGATTGATCTCTTTGCCCTCACGCCAAGTACAAGTTCTTGTTTACGTCTTTTACTTTTTCTTTAAAAAGAAAATAAAGAAAGATGCTTGTTTTATATGCCTAACAAATCACTTTAAATAGCTTTAAGTTTCTTAGCTTTAATCTGTTTTTTATTCTTTGCCTCCAAATTTGTTGTGTAAGTTTTAAATCTTTAGAACAATTAAGATCTGTAAGTACTTGAATCCTTGTACCAGTAAAACTATTATGTCATTTTTAGTTAATAATTTTCTATGGAGAAACTTAAAAAAGAATCATCAAGGGGATTATAAATACGAAATGCATAAATAGTAGTCCATCGATCAATGAAAACTATACGTGTAAGTATTGCAGGAGCTGTTGTGTGTTCTCAACTTTTAACTTAAATTTTATGTCTGGTAATTGGTTAAGCTACCCCCACCAACCCACACCCCCACCCCCCACCCCGCCCCCCCCCCCCCCCCCCCCCCCCCCCCCCCCGGCACCCCAAAAAAAAAAAAAAAAAAAAGAATCCTATTAAAGTCTTTTTTTCTCTGAATTGGTAGTGAAAATAATTGTTTTTAAATATATATAATATACCCTTCACAATTTATCACCCATGCCTCTAAAATATTATTTTTTCAATTATGGTCTCGATAAAAATAAAATTTAACTAATTGTTCCGTTGAAATTTCTCAAATGAGTTCATTTTCTTTTCAAAGCCTTATACTTATTGTTCAAATAATATTTAGCAAATTGTCCACTGAAATTTCTCAAGTAAGTCCAATATTTTAGAGGAAAAAAACCCTTATTGTTTAAATATCTCGACCAAAATGTGATACCTATTTTACTTCAAGTTTTGGAGGTTGAACACATGCTTACTTTGGTCTTAATTCATTTGTGTAGTAATCTTGCAAGTTTAAATGATTCTTTTTAATCTACTTTTCTCTAGTCTTTCCTTTCAAAATAATATTTATCAAATATGTCTCTATTTGAATATTCTCTTATATGTGAAACATTAATTTTTTCAAATATGATGCTAATAATTATTTTTTTTCTTAATTTCCCACCCTACTGGAAAAAACTTCTCAAATGTGTCCAAGATTTTTTTAAGATCTTATATTTATTATTTAAGTATTTTGCACAAAACAGGCATTCTAGTGAGTTAAAGTAGTTAAGCCTTGGTCAACAAAGGTTGAATAGCTCTGAGGCTACTCCCATTGGAATTAGAAGACTATAGTGGCCACTAAACTAGGAAACAGACCTCCTTGTTCATTTTTTTATTTTTGAAAATATTTTTAACTTGTGAATTTTTATAATTTATGATCAATATATCTACGTTATATATAGAACATCAGATGCATTTGTTTCTTCGAATTCACTGCTCAATTTAATACACTTAACAATTTAATATAATAAATTAAGAAATCACTTTTTGTCTGATTATTAAAATATTTGTGAAATAATTAGTACTCTTAAAGTATAATTGATAGCTTGTTTTAAAAATTAATCAACGAAAGATGTAATTTAAGAGAAAAGAAAAGGTTTAGAATTTAGTTACATTACCACGCTCTTGACGTGCTTTAATGCTCTTATTAGATTCTCATCACAATCGCTCTTGACGTGCTTCAATGCTCTTATTAGATTCTCATCACAATCTATTGGATTTTGATGAGAATCTAAGAGTTAAAATTGTTTTCTTCCAGCACTTAACGTTTCTTTTCCTTTCCTTTCACATGCATATTTTATATATTTGTATTAATTGTCTTCTTTTTTTTTTCCAATTAACAATTAAATGAAGCATAATTTCAAATTCAAAGGATACCTTGCAGTTTTTAAAAACAGAAAGATAAATTGAGTAATAATTCAAACTGAGAGGTACAGTTATATAATTAACCCTTTTTAGTAAAGGAGATCGACGTTAGAAAGTAGATGATTTGAAAATGCTTGTGGAAAATATGCCAGACTTTCTCCTACTGGAGATTAGTTTTGTCAGGGAATTTGGGTTTTAGAATTCAAGTTCCAAGTTTGGAGATATGCGCAGCAAGCCCAAAGTAGATGGTTCTCATACCCTGAGTTGGGGTGGGGGGTGTGGGGTGGTGTTAGGAAACATTAAGATATGATTTGTTATAAATGTAATTAGTTACAGTTTGTTGATTATGAAGTCAGTTAACCATCAGCTAACTATGGTAAACCGTTAGTATACTCTAGTTAGAATTAGTGAGTTACAAGTGTAGTGGTACAATATATAAACGAACACTGCAATACAATTCAACTAACTCAGAGAATACATTTCAATTCACCAAAGCATTCTTTTAGATCTCTTTCCATAATTCTATTATGTGATGTTGATCTTAAGCGTTCATGATGATTTGGTCTTTTTTTTGGAGAAATTCTTGAGCTTAATATATATATATATATATATGGAATTTATGATGCTGTATTTGTTGTACTTTCACTTATCCAATTAAGTTAGTACATTTATGTATGATAATATGCTTTTGTATGCATATGTCTGCAAAAGAGAAGACAAGAAAAAAAATACTCGTGATTCACGTACGCCATCAAAGATAGGTAAAGTAATGGTTAGGATAATTTCTTTTTGCCCTCTTATTTCTTTTGCTTTTGTATTTGCAATTATTTTACAATGATATTCGCACTCCTTTTGCTTTTTCTTTTAGACAAATATAGGGTTTTAGATGAAGTGTTACCTGGATTCTTACTTTCGCTTTATGGAGAAATAAAGAGAATGGGACAGATGAAAACATATACGTTATAGTAGAAATAACTATAGATTATAGTATTTGTGTTATATATATCGGTGAGAAACCGCCCCATATGTATCTCTCTCACATATGTAGTTACTGGCTACTGATGCACTCTAGCATTTTAAGGCACAGTTTATTCAAAGCTTGTAATACTTTTGGAGTTGTATGATTTATAGCTTAAATCGCAAATGGTTTGTTATGAATGTCTTCTTACGTTTTGGGCTTCAGATTTTAATTTTTTTTCTTCTCTCTCTCTTTTTTTTTTCCTTCTTCATTCTTTTTTTTTTTTTTTCAAATTGACTATGCCAATCTTTAAACTTTAATAATAAAATAAAAAAGGTTAAAGTGAATGGGTACCTGTGCATATTTTAAAATCCAATACGGGCATCAACGTTGCTCTCCTTGTAAGCCTTGTTTGCCTTTTTACTTTCACCGAAAGATGGAAAAACGTATTGCGCCCACTTTTCAAAAGGGCGGTTGATAATAATAATAATAATAATAACAACAATAATAATAATTTTGCACCATTGTAGCTTATCTTGAGGAAAAAAAGTTTTTGGCTCTGAATTGAAGTATCCTGCACAAACGAACTCTAATTGGTAAGGGACATCTATTTTTGGGTCCTTATATGGTGCTTCCATGACACCATGTCGTTTCATAAGTCAACTGTAATTTTTACAGTTTTAACACATTTGAAGTTTATAAATTCATTAAGTATTACATTCTTTTAAAATTTACAAGTAAATCATAACTTACGTAACTTCAACGTTTAATGTTTATAAATTCCAATATAAAATTAACAAGTTATCATATTTTTAACATGATAATGGCACCATAAAACTTTCTCAAATTTTAGATGAAAAGAGTGTTACAAGAGATCTCGGCAAAAGAGCCTAATTATCACATTCTTGTATGTTGTCACAACCTCCTCCCATTTGTTCTTCATCACTGCTTCGAATAGTTTCTTGTTTTCGACAAATTCTTCTTCTGTACTGGCCCTAGATATTGGATCCTGTTGGCAGGTTTTTTTTTTTATCTCCTCGGAAGGATCACCCATAATTTTAATATGTAATGTTGATCTTAAGCGTTGATGATGATCTGGTTTTTGTGAAGTAATTCTTGAGCTTAATATATAGAGGAAATTTATGATACTATACATGTAGTACTTTCACTTGTCCAATTAAGTGGAACATTATGTATGATAATATGCTTTTGTATTCATATGTCTGCAATAGAGAAGCCAAGAAAAGAATAGTCGTGATTCACGTACGCCATAAAAGATAGGTAAAGTAAAGGCTAAGTTAATTCTTTTTGCCCTCTTATTTCTTCTGTTTTTGTCTTTGCTAATTATTTTACCTTGATGTTAGTACTTCTTTTACTTTTCTCTTTGGACAAATATAGGGTCTTACGATGAAAGTGTTACTTGGATTCTTGCTTTCTCTTTATGAAGAAATAAAGAAAATGGGACAGATGCAAACATATGTGTTATAGTAAAAATAATGATACATTCATTCTAAAAATAATATATTATATGTATTTTAGGTCCCTAACATTTCATGAAAGTTTTATGGTGGTCCTCAACCTTTTTTTTTATTCAACCAACCCTAATATTTTATTTTAGCTACCAAGTGACTTTTTTAACTAATGGTCACTAACTTTTGTGTCATGTATTATGCACATGAGCTTTTAGTAAGGGCATTTCAGTAAAATATTTAATATTTTTTACAAAATTAAAATGAAACATATTTCTTTAAAAAATTAAAATAGAAATGTAAAAAAAATACCCTAATATTTTTTTTTTCCCTTTTCCTCTCTTCTCACTCTCCTATCTTGCTTACTGATCTAGTTTCTCTCTCTTGTAGAATCCCCGATGCACCAAGAATTTCATCTTCCACTGTTCCTTCATCGTCAAAGTCTGTCCCGCATTGTCGGTTTGGAGTCACCACCATTGGACGAAGTCAAATAGAGTTCATAAATAGGAGATCAGATCAGCGACCTCAGTGTCACATCGACCGATGGAGGTAGCAGGTCGAAGGCCCAGCCTATTCCGCCATGGCTAGCTTGTCTTTGTCGTATCCTGCCAGGTCGAACATTGCCTGCCATTAACAATCTCACAGCCATGTGTGATCTCGCTAGTGATCCTCCACTGAACGATCTTCTTAGCTACTCTTTCTACAGGGAACGATCAAGGGAGAGGGTCGACAGGGTTGGGACGATCCAGGGGTCGTGTTGGGGTCATACCATGGTGGGTGGGCTGGGTGCGACTGGGAGGGGGCTTGACCGCGATGGGGTGGTGGGTGGGGGCCGCTGTAACGTCCCGAAATTTATTTAATATTGATATAATGTAAACGATGAATTAGTGTGCCATAATTAAAGCTTTAACTTTAATTAGATTATTTAGTTGGATTTTGAGTTTTTGGTTGTTTTGTTAAATTGATGTGTTCAAATGATTTTTTATTGTTTTAAAATGATGTTTTGAGTTTTAAAACACAACAATTTGTAAAATGTTAAAAATACTCCGTTTTGCAAAACCGTGGGCGGCACATGGTTTTCGCATAGTAAAACCGCCCACCAATTTTCTCTATTTATTTCCTTTCTTCCTCTCTCTCTCCTCACTCTCCCGGTTTCATTCTCTCTCTCTCTCCTCTCTCTCTCGGCAGCTCACTCTCTCTCTCAATTTCTTTCAAAAATTTTGAAACCACATTCGAATCCAAGCTTCGGGACAGCAAGGAGGAAGCTCGGGGACGTGATTCGGCAACCGAGATCGCGGATTGAAGCTTCGATTCGAGGTTAGATTCGAAATTTCTAAACTTTTTACAAAATTTTCAATTTTGTGTGTTTTTGAAATCTAAGTTTGTTTTAGCTTAGAAAACCGTGGATTTGTGTTAAATGAGCTTAGAACAACTAGAATCTAAGCTTAGATTGAAGAAAAACGGATTGGATTCAAGATTTTCATTTTTCTCCTCTTTTTCTAATTTTTGGATTTTTGAGGATTTTGAGTTTAAATGTTGTTTAAATGATTTCAAACATGTTCTAGAATGTTTTTCTATCAACTATAATTGTTTTTCATGCCTGGGAATTGAGAAAAACAGGTTGGAATCCGGATTTGAATTTTGGGGATCGAGAAACCCGTGGCTGGGATTTCTGGATCTTCCCAGTTCGGCAGGCCGGTGTTCTTCCGACCGGCAGGCCGAATCTGGAGAAATGTTCGGCAGGCCGAACCTTGTTTCCGGCAGGCCGAACTGTGCAGTTCGGCAGGCCGAAGCAGGGCGTCCGGCAGGCCGACCGAGGCATGGAAAATTTTGTGATTTTTACCCGATTTCATTGTTTTGAACCCTGATTTAAATCCCAACCTTATAGGATGATTTTAATGATACAAATGGCACACTAGGACATCATGAAATGATTTAGTAACATAGAATGTCTCGAACTAGATATTGATTGACTTAGTTTGTATCTAGGATCGTTCGTGGTTCCGTGGAGCTAACGTATAGCGGACCGGGATTACGGTGTGGGGTACCGGCACGAGTATTGAGGTAGGACTTCTATCCTATTTGCTTGGTAGCCTGGTTTTGAAATGAGTTGGCTTTGAAAAGGATTTCTATCAAAATGTTTTCAACGGTTGTTTGAAAATGGTTTTATCGGTTATATTTTAATATACCGTGATTATGAAATGAATTTCATAATGAACGTAATTGACAACACTCGGTAATTGGGTTTTGAATGATAATGATAATAAACACAAAGGCATGATGCCATATCAGAGATCGGGTCGTGTAGCGATCGACCTTGGGGGCAGGTCCCGAAACCCAGCTGGGCCACTACGGTGGTGATTTCATGGTTTGCCTAGGTAAAAGTAAATTGGTGTTTTGATTTGACGAGTAGACTGTTCTGTGTCAGAACGGTTCTACTCAATTTATTTATTTATTTATTCAAGTTCCCTTTTTGTATAACTCCTGATAATGTTATGTTTCTTTGCATTAAATTATTTTATAAAACTTAGTCCTACTAAGCCTTTCGCTCACGTTTTATCTGTTTTTAAATTCCCCCCTCTAGGTGGTTTCCCATTTAGGTTGGAGAAGATTCTTCGGACCGAACTCAGGAGCAATAGGAGAATTTATTTATATTCTGTATTATTAATCAAGGCATGTAAGACTTTAACTTCATTTATACTTGGACTGTAATTGTATTTATGATATTGTCAGAACCATGTGTGTGCACAAGTTGTGGGTTGTGGAACCCATATTCGCGGTTTTTATTTAATTGCTATTATTTGCCTAATATTTTATAAACTCGTTTATCGAATGTGGTGGAAAATCTCTTTATTTCTTACTTAATTGGATTTTTAAACTCTTAATTTCAATTAAATTCTCTTTTAATTAATCTAAATATTCCGCCACGTCACCTCCCGTACTCCGGGGCGTGACAGCCGGGCTAGAGGTCATGAGTATGGGGGCACTTCATGAGGGTGGTCGATAGGGTTGGGGGGCTCTGGGAGGGATGCGGAGCTGGGTCGTCGGCATGGGAGGGGGACAGTAGGTAGGGGTGGGCGACAGGGGATGGTTTTGCTGATTTTATTATTTTTTTTTTTGTTTTGCTTATTTTGAATTGTTTTTTGTAAAAATCAAACAAATGGTTATGATTTGATGTTTTTAGATTGTGATTTACCCTAAATTTTTTAATGTGCTTATCATTTTTATGGGTAATTTAGTAATTTTTGTTAAAAAATTATATCCAACAATTTTTAATGGTTAAACTTAACGGTTTGACTGTTAAAATAGTCTTTCAACAACTAAAATAAATTGAAGTCGGTTGAATAAAAAAAGTTTGAGAACTAAAATAACACTTTCGTAAAAGATTAAGAACTAACATAACAATTTACCATATATATTTGTGTTATATATAACAGTGAGAAAACGCCTCAGATGTATCTCTCCCTTATATAGTTACTGGCTACAGATAAAAAATTCTAGCAATTTTTTTTTGGGAGGGGAGGATTCAAATTGACCATGCCAATCTTTAAACTTTAATAATAAAACAAAAAAGGTTGAAGTGAACGAATACCTTATTTTATAATCCAATCCGGGCATCAACGTCGCTCTATTTGTAAGCCTTGTTTGCGTCCCCCACAACAACCAACCAGCACCACAACCCACCCCCAATCCTCCCCCCTCCCCCCCCCCCCCTCCCCCCCTTCTCTTTTTTTTTTTTTTTTTTTTTTTTTCAACTTTCACGTATACGGCCCCACTTTTCAAAAGAGCGGTTGAAAAAAAAAAAGTTTTTTTGCACCACTGAACTTTAACTTATCTTGATAACTAAAAAAAGAAGTTTTTTTCCGCCCTGAATTGAAGCATCCTGCGCAAACGATAATTACTCGGTAAGGACATCTATTTTTGGGGTCCTTATATGGTGCCTTCATGACACCGCATCGATTTACAAATTTATTGTAACTTTTATAATTTTACTATTTGAAGATTGCAAATTACAAATTATCATATTCTCTTAAAATTTTCATGTATTTCGTAACTTACGTAAATTCAATATTTAAAGTTTACAAATCTTAATATAAAATTATTAAGTTATCATATTTTCAGCATAGTGTCTAAAATTTTTCTCCGGTAATATAAAAGCCCCAATTTAAGACGAATAGAGTCTTACAAGGGATCTCAGCAAGGACGGATCTATGGTTTGGTTTTAGTAGGAGTACAAAATGGCATAAAAATTAAATACATGAATTAGGGAAAAAAAGATAAGCTTCTTGTAATATGCTCAATAATAAGCTTTTATTAGGATACTAAACTTGTACTTGATGGGTTTACATAGTTAAAAAGTGACATATGATAATCTCATTATCAATACCATTAAAAATATATTTCTATATGTACACAATTAAATTATTATTTGAATGGTCTTTTTTATCAAGAAAATGTTATATGGAGGGAATAGTTTTTTGAAAGGAGATGATTACATGAAGGAAATGTTATTAAAAAACAATAATAATAAACGAAAGTGGAGATGATCTTCATGTTTGTTTTCTTTTTTGAATGGTTAAAATGGAGAATCTATCAGTGGAGATGATTTTGTTATTAATTATTTTTAATTTTTGATTTTAAATTTTTTAAAAATAAACAACTTCTTTTAAACTTGTAAACCGATTTTTTTGTAATGATGTTTTTTGTATACTAATTTAGAAAAAATAAATAATACAAAATCTTTCCTAACAAATTTGACAAAAAAACATTTAAAATGTGGAAAAAAATAAATAATTTTAGTGGTGATATCATCAATAAGTACAGTTTAAAAAGAAAATGATATGTAAATTTAGCGAATAGTAATGAGTGGGGTAACTTGTCAAGATATAAGTGGGGCACCAACTAAAAATCTAATATACTTATTATATATTTTTTCCAATAGGGGCACGTGCTCCTACTGGCATGTATGTAGATCCGTGCATGGATCTCGGCAAAAGAGCCCTAATTGTAAGCTTTGTTTGCCTTTTTACTTACTAATGGTACTATTGGTCAATAGGCTCTTATAAGTGACAATTTATACTATAAGAATTGAACCCTTTACCGGCGACATTTTTGTCATCGCTATAAAGTGATCTTTAGCGACTACATGCCATGGCTTATGATTTTATGAGGAATGCTTCAAGAACTATAGATTTTTAACAATGGGTTCCATTTTTAACAGCAACTGTTGCTAAAAGTCTAGGAGGAAAATATCACGGGAAGGGTTTTGAAGTCTCGCCAAAAATAGACTAAAAGCTTGGCACGAAAACCCAACTTCTCGCGCCAAAAAATGCAAGTTGGCGCCAAAATAAGGTGGTTGTTAAGACTTTGGAGGCAATGGGTCAATATTTGCACCATGCTGCTTTTGCCAACTATACTTTCTAGCGATGACAAAAAGTTAAATTTCAATTTCATTTAAAATTTTAAGCGGTAAAAAAGAGCGGTCAGAAGATTTTTTTTTCAAGAATATTTGTCATCTCTAAATATCTTGTCGTCGCTAAAAAGTTACTTTATAGCAGGTCTACAACCCGTCCTTCTTCTCTATTCCTAAAACTTCCCCTATCTTACTCTCTTTCTCTGTCTCTTTCTGTCTTTGTGTGTGGACTAGTTGTATGCCTATCGCCGCCACCACCTCTTTCTCTTTCCCTCCCTCCCTTAACTCTCTCACTCTCAGTTTTTTTTCCTTTGCGTCTGTCGTCGCTGTCGCTACCACAGCCATTAGCCTTTGTCCACCATGGCTGTCATTGTCTGCCACCACCATTGCATATTTGTTGTCTAATCACCCTGATTGTATTGAATTTGTAATTTATGTATAACATGTGATTATGTGGGTAATATGTAACATGTGCAATCATAATTTTTTTAGTCAATTATTTAATTTATTAAAACTATCTAATTCATATCACACGGTAATCAATAATATTTTTTTTATTGAAAGGTTACCATCAAATCACACCCGTAGGCACAATGAGAACGATTTTCCTTTTCTATTTGGAGGTTTCTAGTCGCATTAAATGTTTTTGAACAAATTCATATTTGTTCTCCTATTTTCTGATCTCATTAATTTTCTCCATGATATTATTTTTACAATTTTAATACTTTAAGTTTTTTAACAATAATTATAAAAAATTATTCAATAGACTTGAGGTATCTCGCTTGTATGATACACTCAGTTAATTAAAAGTTAACATTAGATGCCTTATCAACTAGATTCAAATCATCTGCTCAATTTTAGTATCCAAAATGGTATCTAAATAATCACATTATAGAACATGACACATCATTTAAAAAAGTTTAAAATTATATCTAATTAATTTTTACATACTTTTTATTAAATAATATGTCATAATATAATTAGTTGGACATCATTTGGAATGCCAAAAATTAAAAGCTTTGAGTCCTTAACCCAACTCTATGTAATTCTATTTCTCTTTCCTATTTGATATTTTCAAACACAATACTAGCTATATCATATTACGTTAAATTACAAAGAACCGAGATGAGAATAACTTATTTCAAATTTGTTTCACCTTTTGATTTCGCAGTTTTATTTCTCTCTCAACAAAATAAACGAATTTTTATTCTTACGCAACTTTCAATTAACTTGTTATAGTTGTTTATTTGTGAAACAAGTTGGCAATGGGTGTACAAGATGGATCTTCTAGGAAGGTCTCGTCATGTTGTGAGTCAGGTTACTTCAGTTCAAACCAAAATTTTTAATTGCTATAGTATAAAGCTCTCACATGCTATAATGTTAAGAAAAATGAGCTATATTATAAAGCTTTTATAAATTACAATGCTTAAACCAAATGTTGTAGTTTTTCAAACCACATATGCTAAATACACTAAGATATTCTTAGGATTTTCTTATATTTGTCAATATTGGCCATGATCGTAAAACATCAGATCCTTGTTTTGGTCAACCTGTTAAAGCGTTTCATTATGAACAAAAAAGAAAAATCCGACGAAAAAGTGAATTTTTTTTTCCCCTTTCCCTCTTCTTTATAGCATAACAAATGGGTGTCCCAATATTGATAAAAAATAACAAAAAAGGACAAATTTTTGCACTCCACCATTGTGATGAATCTATATTCAATGAAATTGCACGATCATATGACATATCCCCACAACCTTAAGGAGAACACGAACAAATTAATACATATTTAAAACTCACCAGAAACAACATTATTTTTCAAGCATCACTCGAAGTCTTTTTTCTTTGATGGTTCAAGCCTCACCCTCAACAACAACCAAACAACAAACATTAATTATAACCCAAACAATTGGGGAATTTCCCACACACACACATATCTAACAGTTATATTTCACTTAATCGTGAAAAAAAAAAATTAATGTTGGAAAACCTTATAGTTACGTCGTGGAACCTTACTAAATATTGCCCTCAAAAGATCAAAGTAGAGAGACAACTGCGCAAAAGCGAAAAAAGTAACCGGTAGGCACAATGCTGCGTACAAGGGATATGCGACGTATTTAAACTCGTTGTTTAGGATGAATATATGTCCGGAGCAGAAGGAAACCAACATGGAAGCTATTGACGCAAAGAGCGAGGTCAACCCCAGCAAAAGCTTCCGGGGCAAGTCATTCGCGAAGTCTTTTTCTTGATATCGAGAGGTAAGGATGGAAAGGAAGAAAACGAGGGCAGTAACTGAGAAGCAGAGAGCAATCAAGGACGAGATGGCGAAGGCATTGAAGGCGGGTTTTTCTTCCAAAGTCGGTATACCTATCTCATCCTTAACTCCTCCGGGGACAGCCGAATAAGTCGTGAATGCCACGGCGGCAACAAGGGCTGCGACGACGGAGCAGGACTCGGAGGTCTTGGAGAGCCATTCACTTCCATCTTTGATGAGTTCTTTGTGTGTTTTGATAAAGAGATTCTTTGGGGTCTCCTTGTTTTTGTTGTACATGGAAAAAAAATTCTGTGGCATGCTGTTTTTGACAAACTGCAGCAGCAGATTAAATCATTATCTTAAAAGGTTAAGATGATTCGGGAAATATGTTAGAATTAAGTGTTTGAACTAAAAACACTATATTATGTGAAAGAAAATGTAGTTGAAACTATGGTTAGAGCTGTAAATTGCACTTTGAACAGCGCTCTAAGATAACCTAGTTATTATTTGATAAATATAAGGCATAGTAAAAGGACAATTCTTCGAAATTTTGATATTTAAAATTTGAGAATTAGTGTTAATCATCCTAAATATTTGAATAAGAGTGGTTTTGTTCACATACATCTCTTAATTATTTGCACACTCTCTAAATTATCTTTTTTTATTATAAAAAACTGGTACATATAGAGTGGAAAATAAACACAACTATGATAGACTTAATGACGTTTAAAAATAGAAACTTTTTTCTCTCTCGACACACTCACATGCCATGTATCCACAAAGAAGCAACTTCTTAATGGACTAGTTTAGAAGCACGTGCGTGTGCACGTGCATACTCAAATTGAATTTTTTATTCAAACTAAATGACTAAAAGTTTAAATTTTATGAGGTAAAACACTATAGCAAAACTAGAGAAAGCTATTTCAGTCAAGCAATTAGGTGAGAAAAAAAGTTATTTATGAAAACTATATTTGATATTAAAAAATATTATAGAGAATTGTGAGAGAAAAATTTAAGCAGGAACATAGTTGAGGATAATGCTTTTACTATGGATAAATTAGATGAAAGAAAATGCTTCAATGACATGCATTTAAAATATAAAACTTTAAGAAAAATGCTAAATAGAGGGGTGAAAATGAAAAGATAAAGTAAGTAGGGAAGAAAAATAAAAAAAAGGGTTGGAAAGAAAAAAAAATTGATATGATACAAAGAAGGACAAAAATGAAAAAGAAAAAAATATTTAGAGAAGAAATGAAAAAAAGTTTAAAAGCAGAAGGAAAAAAAAGGAGGGAAGGATAACCAAAACGCAAGTTTCATCCTGTGCGTTTTGATTGAAAACACTGGAGCCATTATATGTATGTGTCATAGATAAACTCTTCTTATTTTCCCTTTTCAAAAAACTTGCTATTTTAAAATCTATAAAAAAACCTAATTTTCATCTTTAAATGATTATCTCAAAAAATTTTAGGAAGGTGTGTTAAATTTTCTTCGCTATTCGGTACATATTATTCTTTTAGATTTTTTCCCCATTTCATTCTTATATTTTTTTAGTTGCGAATGGATTAAGTGTAGTTTCTTTCCTATGCCATTTCAAACACATTGACAAAATCTATCATTCTTTGCCATAATATATGCAATTGCGTATGGAATGTTTCTTTCGCCCTTTTTTTCGTTTATGCTTTTGTTTTTCTGAATTGTTTCTTTGTCTTATTTTCTGTTTATATTTTGGTAATAGTAAATATTTTTGAAAAAAAAATGTGATTAGTGGATATAATAGTAAATATTAAAATTTACTCAAAAAAAAAAACTGAAACTTCAACATGAGAAAGAGAAATAAAAATATTAAAATGACGAAAAATAAAATGGTGGAAGTAAATACAAAATTAAGGGACTGCGATGTAATAATCTTATCGAAATGGAAGGTGTAATTTTGCAAGTATGGGGCGTTTAATAAATAAATTTGATTGTTTCAAAATTATATTGGTGTGTGTAGAAGATCAGGGTGTGGAGAGTTAACGGGCTATATATATATATATATATATATTAATTTTAACACTAATGAGATGTCAAAATAGTACTAACCTAAATATAGTAAAAAGGACGTTTGCGGTTCCGATCACAATTTCAAACGCCGTATTAAGCCTCCTTTATTTGCACATAAACTTTTAATCATTCTATAAAATATATATACGGGAGTGATTTTAATAGTTACGTTTTTAATAGATGTTGTTAGTTGATATAACTCTGATAGTTTTAATGAAATGGATGGTTGATCCAAAATTTTATGATAATAAATAAAGCTAAATATTCTTATCACACCACATCATCAATTATTGTTAAAATATACCCCTATTGAAAATAAAACATTAGAAACGTAAGTATTAAAAACAAGTTCACATATATATATATATATATATATATATATATATTAAAACAATCTACCTTATATATTATGACAATACTAATCGGACGGTACAGTGCATGTAAAAAGTATACATACCTTATACCACTTGATTTCCCATTGCATCTGTAAGGCACTGCCAGGAATGAGCCAAGGCCGATGCTCGTCAGATTGATTAGCCGCAAGGTGCAATGCAGTGTTACCGTCTTCATCCACTTGACTGAAGACGTTTTCCTTTGGCAAAACCTTTTTTCTTGTGAGTTGGACTAGGAGATTATAAACATCGGGCTGCCGGTTCTCAACCGCCAACAAAACAACATTCTTCTTTTTCGAGTCCACATCTTGGATCGCCACAGGAAAATCCTCTAGTATTTTCTCTACAATTTCTACTACTCCCGCCTTTGCCGCTATCAATATCGGTGTCGCTGTGCTTAGCAAAATGTCTCGTCGTCAACAAAAAGAAAAATATTTTCATAACATTTCATGTGACTGCCCTATTATTTATGAAACAGTAGATCACAGTCTGATATATAGTGTATGTTGGGATTGATACCTATTGTTTTGTAAGTAACGAAGTTTTAATCCTATAGAGTTAATAAAAGTGCTTAAAGAAATTTTTTGAAAAAAGCTTTTTTGTCCTAATGAGATTAAAACCTCGCTCCTCACAAAACCATGGGTCTTAATCTAATTTATATGGTGTATTTTTTAAACTAGGACTAATTATTTTTGCGAGTAAAGCAATTATAACCTATGAGATTATAGCCTCACTCTCTCATACAAATAGAGCCCGCGTGAGTCTATCAATTAGACCCATTATTTATGAGAAGGTGGTGCTATAACATATGAGGACTACTAGACAAAAAGTACTTTGCTCTAAGAAAATAATTTTTTGGCAAATATTTATAGCATTGATGAGTATAATTTAATGTAGATCGTGTTTTCGGCATTTTTGGTATGAATTATCCGATATTTCCATTTAATAAAAAAAGGAAAAAAATAAACAAAAATACATGTCATCAATATTTATCTCTCATCATTTTAGCATAATGTTTGATTTTAGCGTAGTGTTTGATGTTCAATGAGATGAACACCAAGAGTGCCAAAAGTACCAAAGGAGACCGGAATTCATGTTGTACTAATAGCACATAAATTTCAACAAATATAATAAGACAATTTACTTACTAGGAGATAGTTTTTCGATTTGAGCAATATGACTAACACCCACTTGGTAAGGTGTCATTTCCGAAGTTCCGGTGGGATCGGATCCAGCTGCAGCAAAATATGTGAGGTTTAATGAGATGATCACCAAGAGTGCCAAAAGTACCAAAGGAAAGAGGAATTCAGCTTGAACTATCACACATGACTTGCAATAAATCTATTTTATGAGGATATTTAGAACAAAGTCAGAACTGTAAATTATAATTAAAAGTATTGTAGTACATGAAAACTTTATATTATAATATACATTTATACACTATGATATAAGAGAACTTAACACTGTTCACATTTGGAGCTGTGAGTTAAAATTAGGTTTTGAAATAGACTATGTCATTACTATATATAAAAGCACCTTGTTGTTGCGTTTTTAGAAGGACTTCTTCGGTGAAAACCTTAATCAAGATATACATTTTGAAACTATTAGATTTAGTCAAAACTTTTTTTGTATATATGATGATGACTGAAAAATAGATACTCATTGATGGGTATTTTTTCAGTTCTCATAAAAAAAATTGCCTTTCATTTCGTTCCATTCACATCATTTTTTTCTTTTCTCTTTAAATGATTTCTCACTTTTCTTTTCTCGTTTGTCATCCTTTTTTATTTGTTTTGTTTTGGCTTCTTTTTATTTCTTATTTTATTTACAGTCTTATACTTTTTTTCCACTTTTGTTTTTCTACAATCTTATTTATTTTATTAAAAATATGTCAAACTTGTCCTTATTTAAATACTCCTTGGAAAAATCACTCCCAAGTGGTGCTTTTATATATATATATATATATGTGTGTGTGTGTGTGTGTGTCCCTAAATAATGTAATGCCTAATTTGCTCCCCTAGAAGTCAAATGTACTATAATTTAAAGAGATCTCCATATCTAAAGAATTTACATAATGGATACATGCAAGTGTGTGGCACATGAAAACAGCCGTGGCCACTTAAGTTTTCATCCCCTATACGGACGAATTGTTTCATTTCTCAAGTGAGATAGAATGAAACATTCCGTCCCCTTCTTCTTTGTTTGGTGTTTTCATTGTTTTGACCTTTTGTTCTTTTCTCCATCATTATGTCATTTCGTCCCAATTAAAATTACTTCTTTAAAATGTGATGTTGTTGATTGGACGATTCTATTTCGTACATGCTTTTTTGAATTTTTTTTTTCCTCTCACTCTTTTATTAAAATATATTGTTGCGTTTCTCTAATTGGTCCACTACATCAATTTAATTCCTGAAGTGTGTATTCTTTTCAAAGTTATTTTTATGACATCGTTTCAACTATTATTTTCTAATAAATACACTCTCTAATTTGTTCCCGTCAAGGTAATTTTTAGGGGCTTTTTTTTTTTTCCATCCTCTACTCCTATTAATGTAATTTCTTTCTTATGTATATTTGCCTAATTTTTTTGATTCTGCTAAAAGATGTCGTACAATGTAATTCCTCTTAATTGTGTGTGTTTTTTTTAATAGTTTTCCCCCACATGTTTTATTTCGATGTGTCTCTATTTAAGTTATTTTATTGTGTAATCTTTTTCTTTTTTATTTCAAAAGCGATACTTATAAAATCGCTTTACTATTAAATAACAACTAAGGCTTTCTTATTAATAAATTTAAAATTATAACACAATAATCAAGCTTAACACACAAATAAAACCTATAAAATTACTTCCTTAGCATGGAAGGTCAACTAGTATCTATAATAACATATATATAAGAGGGAGCTGTCTACCGTAGCTCCTCACACACATTACTAATCAAGGTTTTGGTTAAGTTGTTTTGTATTTATCTCCCTCTCACTTAAATCAAGTCAAAACTTTTCTTTCTCAATCAATAATCCCATTTCTGCTTTTAGTCTTCTCTCTCTTTTACGGTTATTTTGGACAATTTTTTTTTGTGAGAATCAAAAAAGATACGCACTATGATAATCTATCTTTTAGCCATTAAATTCATAGAAAAATGACTTTGACCATATCTAATTTTTTCAAACATGTGTAACATCCATAGGGGTTACCCTTAGAGAAATTCATTTTTTTTTCTTTTATTCCTAAAATTATATCTCCAAATAATTATCATTAAATTTCACCTTTTATATTTTTTGATCTGACGATTTCTTCTTGTGTTTTTTAATGTTTTATTGTCTATAATCCATAACAAATATATATATATATATAAGAATAATCTACAACTCTACTTAACTTTACATTTTGCTATTAATAGTGTGAGTTTTTTTGTGATGCTATTTTAAAAATAGTCAAGTTCTTTTTTATTTTTATTTTTATTTTTTACTTTTGCTAATTAACTTTTATTTTTTGCTTTCCTTTCCTTTAAAATTTTATTTTTTTATTACTAAAAACACTCAAAAATATTACTCTTCCAATTGTGAACTTTATAAATACTTTTATTTTTCTAATTTTTCAACTACAATATTTTTTCAAATGTGTCCTTATTTAAATATTATTTTTCTTCTTCATACATATGTCCTAATTAATTTCCTATTTGATATGGAATCGAAACACATATTTTAACTAGAATGTGTATTTGATAGATCCAATTTTTTAATTTTATATTCAAATATTATTGTTTCGTACATCCTCCAATTTTGTGAACTCTTTTCTCTCAGCTCTTATTAACGTTTCTTTCTTATTTTTCCCCTAAACTTTTATATTTTCAAATTTTTCCCCTAAACTTTTATATTTTTAAATATAATAAACTAGAACATTATTTTGTTTTTAGATGTGACCTTTAATAAATATTTTTTCCCTCAACTTGCTACAGTATAGTATTTTTTTTTTTTAAAATGTGCCCTCTATATTTAAACATCTTTTATTATGTTATAATTATCTTATTTATATGTCATTTTCCCCTATCAAAATATTTTTTAAATGTGTTATATTTACTTATGTGTGTATATACTATTTGACGGAAACATATGTCTCCATTAAAAACTGACCATTATTTATTTATTGTGGTATAATGTTTGTTACTCTAATAAACAAAAAATTTGGGTTTTTTTGTCCACTAAAAATTGTAATTTTTTCAACAAAAGTCAAAAATTACTTTTTAAAATATCTAAAATAAAATCAAAACTGATATTTAAATGTTTGAGCATAAAAAGGCAAATATAATATTCATATAGAATTCTCTGATGTAAAGTACGTGGTTTCAACTAGTATAATAAAAAAATTACTTACGGGGAGTGCCCGTCAATTGCTTTGTTGTTTCCGAAGCTCCTGTCCTTTTGGGATCCGATCCATCTGCATAAGAACTATGCTTAACTAACTCATTCATGATAAGTTTAGCCCGTATGTGTTGCTGTTTCATTTTCTTCATTTTGTTTATCCTCGAAATACCTGCGCATTATTAGAAACTTGACAAATTATATGTATATATGCTTCAATAGCTACGTTTTCACCAGTAATAACGGATATAATTATAGTATTTTTAAGGTAAATATGTTAATTATATTTGATAATTTGATTAACATTCAATTCATTTCATTACAATCGTTTGATTTGTATCCCTTAAATAAAACAACGATAGCTATGGATGGGTAAATATTGAAATAACCATGTATATATGTATACATACAAGCACTAAGAACCCCAAAGCTGGTACATTTCATAACAAAAAAAAAAAAAACCGATCCTTTTATATTCGAATTCGTCTTTACTTTTTTAACATCAGGAAAACTTTAGGACACATAAAGTGATCGTGGAAAAATGGATACTAACCAAATCCCAGGACGACAAGCAACGCCTTCATTATACACGTCAAAAATAAAACCCAGCAGTCATAATTGGGTGGGAAGAATTTTTTTCCCCTTACTACCTTCCCTTTGTTTGAACCTGGAAAACAAGGCCAGATAATCGATGCCAAAGTTATTTTAATGTTAGTATTTCTACCATCAGCACTATCTAGATAAGTATATGAGAAAAAAAAATCATATATATATATATATATATAGAAGTAATTTCTCCTATAAGGAGAATCAGCCAAACATCATAATCAGAATTTAAGTTTGTATAGTGAATGTTTTCAAAATGTATCGTAATTTGCATATCATAAGAAACTAAGGTTCATATCATGAAAAATTAAGAATAAAAACACCACAAATAGTCTCATCTTATTGTCCGTACTAATTCCCTCTCCCTTCCCTCATTAGCACCGGCGATGGTTGAAAAATACAATCATTCCTGATTAATACCGTATGTCCTAGTAGATACAAAAATTTAAGACGTTGTCAAACATCACCGACACAGACGATGTTATTGGTAGCTGGGTTATGCTATATTTCCCACCAAATACACATATTTACCAACAATGTCGTTTAACATCACTGGCACTAACGAAATTGTCAACAGCCAAAAAATATAAAATTTACTGGTGACATCATTTATAAATTTTTACAATCAATTATGTTTCTAGCAGCTGGAAAATAGCGTAAGAAATACATTATCTTCCGGTGAATGCTAAAATTTACTGAACAGCTATGCAAAACTCAAAATCAAACTAGTTATTTTGTATATATATATTTTTTTTGGCGCCGACGAATACCTAAGTATCATGTATTTCATACCAAGCTTTGATCCTAGAAAAATTGATTTCTTTGAAATCTTTCCAATTAACATTAAAGTGATAATATAAAGGTTCCATCATAAGCAGTAGAATGTATCGAATGCACATGGTATCTTAATATATGTTCCAACCTGATTGTTTCTCTTCATCAGATTTGTTGTCATCTTTCTTATCATCTCCGAACGGACTACTTCCTGCAAATCATATTATATAGAAACAAAATTAGTAAGATTTTAAACAGAATACATTATATTAATTAGTTGAAGAAATTATGTATAGAGGACGTGCTCCTTTTTTATAGAAATGAAATAAAATTGTAGTTTTTTATGGTTTTATATTATGTATACTCACCAAACCTCGAGAAGAAGTATTGCAGTGTTCTGATGAAGATCATGCATGTGTCATAGTTCTCAGGATGATTTTTAATACTGTTTTTATTTTCGTTATCTTCTTCTTCTTCTTGGAATATTTCCCCGTTCTTTTTTTTAAGTGGAGATGTTTCCTCGGTCTCAATTCCAATATCCACAACTTGACCTAGCATATAAATTAAAAAATAGGAAATTAATCAATATATATTTTTTATTTGAAATATTCATGTTATATTTCCCTACAAGACCGTTTGATCTGCAGGCAAAGTTGGTGGAGTGGAATTTCGGGGGATTCTGAGTGGAATCCAGCCTTATATAAAAAAATATCCTTTTTTTTTTTTTAAGGAAAAAGTCCTTTCATGTATGATGGGACAAAAGTCAAAAAACAAATTATATATTGGAGATCATAGCTATGTTTGATATATTGTATTGTATAAGCTGTATTCGATTATGTTATAATGTATTGTATTGCATTACCATAATATAATACAGTATTTGGTGCATAACGTATTCTATACGGGTTCCAAATGTAATTTTTTTTTAACTTTGATAATTAAAATGTAATTTTTTAATAATTTTATGAAATAGAATAGTATCAAAATTAGGAACTCAAAATATAAAATTTTTTAAAAATACAGGGTCAAAATGCAGTTTTTTTTAAAAAATATAGGGTCAAAATATTATTTTTTAAAAAATTGAGGGGCCAAAGTATAAGTTTTAGAAAATATAAAATTTTCCTCAATGTTTAGAATATAATACATTCCCAACCAATCCCATGTCGGCATAACCCAGACCCCATGTTCACCTAACTTCGAGAAGAACTATAGACCTGATATAGAATAACACAATTCATTTACCAAAAATGCATTGTATTCTATAATACAATATAGATCATATTAATTTATCATCCGTATTACCGTATACAATAAAATGATCATACCAAACAATGTGTTAATATATTATTATACAATGGGATGCTTTAATATGGTGTACAAAACATGGATTTAGCTTGTATATTATTCCCTTTTTTTTTTGTCTCCTTTCACGTCCCTAAGAATATGATGTCATGTCAATTAAACATTTTTGTCAACATACTTAGTAACATGATAGTTTAGTTAACATGACATTTTAATTGACGTAGCAGGTTATTATCGGGGATGCAAAAAAGGACATATAAGTCAGTTCCTACCAAATATAACCCACATGTATATGTTGTATGTGCAATTTATATATATATATATATAATCAGTGTTTTTCTTTTTTGAATATGCATATTATCGTGCAAATAATTGAACATTTGCGAGTTAAATTGCCATACATTATTAACATATATTATGAAGGAAAAAAATAATTTTTTGATTAAAATACAAAAATTAATGATAACAAATATTGCGTTCCTTTCAAAAAAAATCAATTACGAACAACAGGTAATTATATGTTACAAATGAATATGTGTCATAGCAATAAGTTTGAAGTCATTCCTATTTATAATCACCCAAAAAAATTCATATTTAATAAGAAAAATTGTAATATCTTTCAAGGTAAATAGCTCTAGAGGTTCCTAAAATTTTAAATTTGCGATGTTTTTCATTCAAATTTTAATAGTGACTAATAGGTGGACTTGTTTTGCTGTTAAAAATTAATTCAGGGACTATTTTAACTTATTAGTTCAAGAACCAAATTGTTATAATAAAAAATTCAAGGACTATTTTAGCCTATTAAATTAATTAAATGACTAAATTATTATAACGTTAAAATTTCATGGACCATTAGAGCTATTAATCCTATCTTTTATTCGTCCCTAAATATTAAAGATCATTAATTGCCAATATTTCATACCATAATTAATCGATTGCAATTGATGAAAGACTAATATATTAATATATATATATATATATAGACACTTGAAACAGTGTATATTTTTTCCAGGAGAGAAAAAATAAAATAGAGAAAGAAAGGCGTGTTTGGTGTAATCATACAAGAAACTCAATAAGATATATTCTTACAGTTGTATATGATTGTGTCATACAGCCCAAGCGGTGTGCTCCGTCTGAATGCATTGGGCTTATTCGCCAGAAGGTGAAACGGAGATTCACCATTCTCATTCAAAGAGTCCGCAAGATCTGGATGGTCCTTAATTATCTTCAATGCCATACCTAAAAATTAGATACAAATCAGGGAAAAAAAAACATAAAAAAGTTATGATCATCTAAATTAAAAATGATTGAACTACTTTTAAAATAATGATTGAACTGCATACCTTCAAAAAAAAAAAAAGAAATATAAATGAACTTTCTTTCTATTGTAGGCATAACCTAAGAGGATCTTCAAGGAAGTTTTAATGCCAAATTTTGGCCTTTGAGTGAAAAACACTCTCCAAGATGATATATTTTGAATTATATATTGACTATTTCTTTTAATCGTTACAATATCATCATTTTCAAAATATTTTAATATTAAAGGTTTGTTTTAACAAATTTCAAAAGTTAATAATCATGATTAAAAATATATATTGTATTTAAAAAGCATTATACATTGAAAACAAAATAAAATAGCACCCAATATGCTATTTTTACATTTTTAAAGGAAAATACAGTATTAACATTAGCAATCACATTAGGTATGGTCTAAAAAGTAAATCTACACTTTATTCTATTACAGGATACAGAATCAATCATCACACATCAAGTTCGAAAGAGAAATTATAAAATTTTAAATAAACAAATAAAAAATTACAGCATCCTTGACACCCCTCTCTCTTTTTTTTTTTTTGAACAAAGCTTCCAAAATATGCACAAAATAATGACTTGGCCCTTCAAACCTTATACAAACAAATATATTTTACTGCTTTAGAATCATTATGAGCATTTAAATGAAAAAGTTAATTATAACCTAAATTGATCAATGGAGAGTTCATGCATGGCCTAAGACATTTTGATTGCTAATTCAAATTGCACGAATGCTAGTTTAAATTAAAAATAGTACTTTAATAATTCAAATTATATGAAAGAAAACATTATAACAAAATTAGCTCGAATTTGTATGAGTTGGATTGAAACTGGGGGTTTATGTTAGTCTCAATTTAAAATCATCCTTTCCAAACTGCAAAAAATAATTAAAAAAATTATATGTTTGATGGACAAAGGACACTCTACTATTAATAAGTCAAAAAAAAAAAAACTTTCGCATCTCCATGAGGCCAAAACATTGCTATTTACATAACTGTGGGCCCCAATTTAGTATAAAGTTATGTACTTTTTAGACTAAGCTTTATTGTTTTGTTAATAACAGGGTTATAACTACATAGGATTAAATAAGATTGCACATAAGTCAATAATTTCAGTGTAGTATTTCTAAATAATAATATCAAAAAATAAGGATTGCTACTTACGAAAGTAATCACGAGAGATAGCCATGTGAAGAACAGTGTTCCCATCCTCTCTTCTTAGAAGCTCTTCCTGTGGAAAGTGAGAATGGAGGAAAAAGAAAGTCTTTTCCTTGCCATGACTGGCTGCCAAGAACAGAGGAGTCTCCCCTTTGTTGTTACGAACGATTAGGACTTGAGGACTCGACTTGGAAACTATTCTTGTGCAAACTTTAAGATCTCCTTGCAAAGCTGCCAAATGGAGAGGCGTGTTTCCTTCAATGTTCACGACCCTCTCAAGAATATCGTGATCCTCGTTGTCGTAAACCACGTCAAGCAATTTCAGTGCAATGTCGCCTCTTCCAGTTGAGACTGCAACGTGTATAGCTGTGTCCTTCAGTTTCGTGATTTGGGCACGTCGAGCCATGGGATTTGTTTTGTATGTTTCGATGACTTCATCCCAGTTGCGTTTCATGGTACTGATGAATAAGCGCGATTTCACGGCTTCCAGTTCCTCACGATCTGGACTCGATAAAGCCATGTTGAGGTCTGGTTTAGGCATTGCGAAATCTGGTATGGACATGGTGAAATCTACGTTAATATGGCTAATTTGATCTGAACAAGTCTAATAACATTTCTCAGCCCAGCTGTATATATATATATCGAGAGAGAGAGAGGAGAGGTAAATTCTTTAAGGTTCCGTTTTGGTAGGAAAAAATGACCAAAGAGATTTTGGAGGAATATTATAGCATTTTTGTATTGTTTGGTAGAAAGGAAGAAAAGTTAAAATGATGAAAGATAATTATATATGTAATTATTAGGTTTTCTTTTTTACTATTTGTCAATAATTTATAGTTTTCTTAACTTGAGGTGAATGGATTTAATGGATCTTTCCATTACTTGAAGATCCAAAATAGTGGCAGCCCTAAGGGGGCATTCTCTCTCCTCTTCTCTTCAACTAAACAATAGAGTAAGGCTCTTCTTCTCTCAATTCCCTTCTGCTAAACGCACTACAAAACCTCATTCTTACTTAGTTACACTTCACTAGTTAAGATGTGTATCTGGATCTTTTTTTTTTTTTTTTACTGCATCTATTAAAATTTAACACATGCTATTAATGGAGTTAAAATTCCTCATGGGTACAAACTGATGCTTGCATATATAGTGATTATTATTAATCGTTTTCTTTTTTTTTTTCTGTTAGATAATTTAGTTACAAAATTGTTGTTCAAATTAATTGTTTTTAGATCCCGATGGGGATTCCCTGCCTTTAACACCGTCTTAAATTAGGCAGGTGTGGGGTGGGTATAGAGGACAAAAGAGTAGTAAGGTATAAGGGTAAGGAAAGCATACCCGCCCCGCCCCGTTCTAACCCGTTGCCATCTCTAGTTTTGAATATGCTACGAAAAGAAACTTAAATGAAAATAAAGACATTTATCCAGCTAGCTTGCTCGATTAATCCATATAAAAGAAAAAAAGTACTTTATTATCATAAACACGGATTCTGCAGGGAGGACCGGTTTTATTTATTTGCCCTCAGTCCCAAGTTTTTGTTTGCTTCCTTTTTCTTTGTAAAGAAATATAAAGGAAGGAACGAAGCTCTATTTTATATGCCTCAGTACAAATCATTCTAAATAGCTTTAAGTTTCTTAGATTGATTTCTTTGGCCCCAAGCAAGGTTTTCTTTTTCTTTTTTTTTTGGCTCAAACAAGTTTTTGTTTACGTGATTTACTTTTCTATAAAAAGAAAATAAAGAAAGGTGCATTATTTTATATGCCTAACAATCGCTTTTAATAGCTTTAAGTTTCTTAGCTTTAATCTTTATTTTATTCTTTGCCACCAAATTTGTTGTGTAAGTTTTAAATCTTTAGAGCCGGAAAGAAAAGAACAATTAAGGTCGGTTGGTACTTAAATCCTTGTACCAGTAAAACTATTATGTCATTTCTAGTTAATTATTTTCTATGGAGAAACTTAAAAAAGAATCAAGGGGAATATCAATACGAAATGCATAAATAGTAGTCCAACGATCAATGAAAACAATGCGTATAAGTATTGCAGGAGCTGTTGTGTGTTCTCAACTTTTCACTTCAATTTTACGTTTGGTAATTGGTTAAGTTTTTTCCCCCTAAAATCCTATTATAATCTGTTTTTTCTCTAAATTGGTAGTGAAAATAATAGTTTTTAAATATATCTAATATACCCTTCACAATTTATCTCCAATGCCTCTACAATATTATTTTTTCAATTATGTTCTTGATAAAAATAAAATTTAACTAATTGTTCGGTTGAAATTTCTCAAATGAGTCCATTTTCTTTTTAAAGCCTTATACTTATTGTGCAAATAATATTTAGCAAATTGTTCCACTGAAATTTCTCAAATAAGTCCAATTTTTTAGAGGAAAAAAAACCTTATAGTTTAAAGATCTTGACAAGAATGTGATACCTATTTTACTTCAAGTTTTGGATGTTGGACAGATGCTTACTTTGGTTTTAATTCTTTTGTGTAGTAATCTTGCAATTTTAAATGATTCTTTTTAATGTACTTCTCTCTAGTTTTCCTTTCGAAATAATATTTATCAAATATGTCTCTATTTAAATATTCTCTTATATTTTTTTCTTGACATTTTTTCTTAATTTCCCACCCTACTGGAAAAAAATTCTCAAATGTGTCCAATATTTGTTTTTTAAGATCTTATATTTATTATTCAAGTTTTTTTACAAAACACGCTTTCTAGTGACTTAAAGTAGTTAAGCCTTGGTCAACAAAGGTTGAATTGCTCTGAGGCTACTCCATTGGTATTAGAAGACTATAATGGCGACTAAACCAGGAAACATACTTGTTCTTTTTTTTTTTTTTGAAAAGTATTTTTAACTTGTGAATCTTTATATTTTATGATCAAATATATCAACGTTATACACAGAACATTAGATGCATGTCTTTCTTCGAATTCACTTCTCAAATTAATACACTTAACAATTTAATATAATAAATTAAGAAATCACTTTTGTCTGATTATTAAAATATTTGTAAAATAATTAGTACTCTAAGTATAACTCATAGCTTGTTTTAAGAATTAATCAACGAAAGACGTAATTTAAGATAAAAGAAAAAAGTTTAGCATTTAGTTATATTACCACTCTCTTGACGTGCTTCAATACTCTTATTAGATTCTCATCACGGTCTATTGGATTTTGATGAGAATCTAAGAGTTAAATTGTTTTCTACCAGTAGTTAACGTTTCTTTTCCTTTCCTTTCACATGCATATTTTATATATCTGTATTAATTGTCTTCTTCTTCTTTTTTCAATTAACAATTAAATGAAGCATAATTTCTATGTTTATATTTGTGGTAGGTTATGAAAAAATATATCCTTTCAATATGACACAGTTTTGAGCTATCAAAATTTCATCATAAAAGTATCGGATTTCAAAACATACAAAGATTTAATCGAATAGAACTTAAAACTTGATAAAGAGCCCATTTGGCATTGTTTTTGGAGGTTGTTTTTAGCTTTTGTAACGGACTATAGCAGTTTAAGAATTTTGATAAACCCAGTTTCTGAAAGTTGCTTCAAAAAACTATTGCACAGTAGGAAAAGTTGAGAAGCATTTCAGGGTTAGTTTTTTATAGCAACTTCTGCTTTTATAATTTAAATTCCTAGTCTACCTTTTTTTATTTAACAAATTAAAATAAATCAAATAAAACATTTTGTTGAAAACAAAATGTATTGCTTTTAGATAAAAAAAAAAAAAATTACTTTTAGTATTTATGTTATTTATTGTTTATGTAAACATAAAATTTATCTTGTTTAATAAAAATAATTTATTTTTCTAAATTATATTTTTTGCATTTTAATGTATAAGTATACGTATTTTAACTTTAAAATTAAAATCAATTAAAACCTAAAGTTATAAATATGCTTAAGTAAAATATGTCTATTTTCGTTATTATATATATTCACAACAATTTTACATGTAGTTTAGTAAACCTCTGTAATTCTGTTTCTGGTTCTCACAGTAGTTTTGGAAAAAAAAAAACCAAACACCTACCTGCTTTTGGTCCATAGCACAACACAACAAAAGCATAGCATAACATAAGCTATAGCATAGCACGACAATGCCAAACCAACCCATAATAATTCGCTAGAGATGCAACAATGGGCTAGGGCCCGTGGGCAGGCCCGAGCCCATCCTGTTACAGTGATGGGCTATGAGGGCACAGCCCGGCATTGTTCACAGCCCGACACGGCCCATGGAAAATCATGGGGCAGCCCTTCCTGGCCCACAATGGCTAGCCTACCGGTCCAAGCGGGGCTGGCCCATCTAGGCCCACAATAGGCCAGTCCATCGTGGCCCATGTAAGGCCCATACAGGTCCACAATGGGCTAACCCACCGAAGGCTCATTGTGGCTCAATTTCATATATATATATAGATATTTTTTTCCTTGTTCATTCACGAGTGAACATGGCTGAGTATGGCCTTCTCCAGTAAGTCATGTAAGGCTCATTGTAAGTCATGTATTATCACATCAGAAGACTATACATTTAATATATATATTATTTAATACATATAAGAATTAAATATTATATAATATATATAGATGCATATTCAGCCATGAGTGAATATGGCATTAGATTTCCCCAATGCATATCACATCACAATAAGCCTGGCAAGTTCTTTTTCTTTGCTTTTCATTTCTTTTTATTTATTTATTTTTTTTTCTTGTAGGCATGCTTTGCTTTTGAGAAGTAAAGTTGAGAATCAGATGCTGAATCTATAGGTCATGTATTATCATATTAAAATACTATACATTTAATATATATATTATTTGATATATGTAAGAATTAAATATTATATAATATATATACATGCCATATTCATCCGTAAGTGAACATAGCATTAGATTCCCCCATGCACATCACATTGCAATAGGCCTGACAAGCTCTTTTTTCTTTTCTTTGCATTTTTTATTTTTTTTTCTTGTAGGCATTGTTAGTATGTGTGAAGCTTAATTATTACCTTGATGCAGATTGCCCCTATGCAAAGGTTGTACGCATATCGACCTTCGTGTAAGGTTGACATAGGGGTTGGGAGTAGGGTGGTAAGCCCCCCTCCTAAGGGTTGTAGGGGGTGGAGCCCCCTAGGCGAAAATTTTATATGCAAGTTTATTTTACATAAGAGTAGTTTGGGTTTTTTACATAAGGCATGCTCTGCTTTTGAGAAGCAAAGCTAAGAATCAGATAATGAGTCTATATGTTATGTATTATCCATCAAAATACTATACATTTAATATATATATATTATTTAATACATATAAGAATTAAATATTATATAATTTATACATGTCATATTCACCTGTAAGTGAACATGGCATTAGATTCTCCTATGCAATTATAAAGGGCTAGGCCTAACATAGAGGCTCAGAAGGAAGGCCTGCAATGTGCAAAGCTAAGACGTTAAGTCTTCAGTGAATTGTCTAATCAAAGTATCAAATCACACTTGAAAGAAAAAATAAAAAAAAGATTTAAAAAATAATAAAAAAACTTTTTTACCTATAAATAAACGTAAAACATTTACAGAGATACTCATTCAACAAGCTTCTAAAATCTTATGTATTGTCTTTTTTTAGATTACTTAGAGTTCTTCAAAAAGGAAAAAAAAAAACTTGAAGGTATAATTTATTTCATTTGTTGTTCATTAATTTTGTATTGTTATAAGTTAATTTTATTGTGTAATTATTTTGTTTAATTTTTATGTTATGTTAATTTATTGTTATTTTTTATTGAGCTATGGCATCATCACATAGAGGGAGATCCAATGTTTCATATTTGGTAATCAACGACGAAGAACAATTTAATGATCCACTTGAAGAAATTGGAGTTGACTTACTATCTAAAGTTGATGGCTCCTCTGAAGTCACTCATAAGGACAAAGGGAAAGTTCAACGAACTTCACCAGTTTGGAGTTACTTTGATCTAGTAACACGTATAAACGAGAATAGTGTAACAGAAGAGTGTGCAATTTTCAAAGTATGCAAATAAGACTACACAGGTAAATCCTTTTCTGGCACTGGTTACTTAGAGAGGCATAGCAAAAAATGCAAAGCTAAGCATGGTGTAGGTGGTGTTGATTGTCGTCAACAAACACTTCAATTTAGCCCTGATGATAGTGTTACCAATTGGTCATATGACCAACAAAGAGCTAAAGAATGGCATGCTAGATATTTGGCTAGTGCTCAATAAACAATTAGTCTTGTTGATAATCCAACCTTTGAGGAGTACATTCAAAATGCTTAAAATCCACAATATAGGCATGTTTCAAGAACTACCACAAGAGCTGACACCATGAAAGTTTTTCATTCAATGAGGCAAAAGTTAGTAACTTAACTTAGTTCATTCACTACATCTGTTGCATGCACATCTGATTTGTGAAAAGGTCATACCAAAACTAGTTCTATCTGTGTAACTGCATATTATGTGGATAAAGATTGGTCTTTTCAAAAAAGGTTAATTACTTTTCGACCAATGCCTTATCAACTACCACAAGAGATGACACCATGAAAGTTTTTCATTCAATGAGGCAAAAGTTAGTAACTGAATTTAGTTCATTCACTGCATCTGTTGCATGCACATCTAATTTGTGAGAAGGTCATACCAAAACTAGTTCTATATGTGTAACTGCATATTATGTGGATAAAGATTGGTCTTTTCAAAAAAGGTTAATTGCTTTTCGACCAATGCCTTATCCGCATGATGCCAAGGCCATTCATGATGTCACCATGGAAGTTTTTGATTTTTATGGCATTAAAGAAAAGGTTTGAGGATCACATTTGATAATGCATATGCTAATACTGCTGCTATTAACCTTTTCAAAACAAGATTGCTTGTCATATTATTAACTTGTGTGTTCAAGATGGCACGAAATTTTTTCAAGGTTATTTGGAAAATATTCGAATGGCCTTAGGTTACATAGCATGTTCTGGCTCTCAAATTCAAGAGTTTACTAAACTTTGCAAGAGAGCAAGCATGAAACCCAGAAAACTTCCAACTAACATAAGACACTGGTGGAATTCAACATATTTGATGCTGAACGCATGCCTACCATACAAAGAGGTCATAACCGCGTATTACAACTTGAAGAATCCAACTAAGCCGCTTCAAGAATCTGATTGGCAAATTGCTTCATGCTTCTACAATTTCTTAAAGGTTTTTTACGAAGCCACTCTCGAACTCTCAGGTGTGTAGTACCTGTTGGAAACAAAATGCGCAGCGGAATTTTAAATATTTTTCATCAGCGTAATTTCCAAAACACAAGTTTGACATGTTATATGTATAAATTAAATAGATCTTACTAACTTCAGTGTGTCAAAGAACCTCTGAAACCTGTGTAGAGAAGTAACGTTTCAGAAGAGCCTCAACCAACTGGTCTTCTTTGCTATTTTCTATCCACAATCGCAGTGAGTGTGGGCTCACACGTACAGCTCTTCCACCGGTGACTCTCCTTCCAACCAATAGAGAGAACCCAAAGCTAGTGTTCGTGATTTGTGAACAAAAGCTCTCAGGGAGTTTTCAGATGCTCACTAGAAGAGCATCACTCTTAATCTCTCAAATTGATCTGAGTAAATCATGAGACTCACTCCCTTTTTATACCTATTGGTCCTGGGGTCAGTCCATATCAGATTAGGTCTCAAAAAATTGAAACAAAATCAAGTTCGGATCAGTATCAGATAAGATCCGCGTGAAAAACGCGTAATCTTATTTCCCGTCGGTCGGTAGGCCAAACTTTCTGATCGGCAGGCCGAACACATCATCCGGCAGGCCGAACTCCCGAGAAAAAATCTCCGCGAATCTTTTATTTTCCACCTGAGATTCTAAAGGATAAAGTCTCAGTTTTGATTCAAATAACCCAATAGAGAAGTTATCTGATCAAAACAAACTTTATCAAGATAATCTCTAAGAAAATAAATCGATTCACAATAATTCTACAAGTTCATTTTGTTCTAATTTGTCCAAAATTAAAACAACTGATAAACAGACAAGAATTATCCGAACGCAATAAGTCAACAAGTTTATCTTGAACTAATTCCTTACAAAAATTAATTCAACCGATAAACAAACATGAATTATTTGATTCTTACAAATTTTAAACCAATCTGATAAATCTGACATAAGTCACCAATTATTGGAAAAGCACACCGTGTCGTTACAGGACTTTGTGAGCTAGTAAAGGGGACCAAAATGGACCTATAAAGTTCAAGCTCATGATAATTATGAAACCCAATATCCTAGATATACATTTCACAATTATGAACTCCAACGCTACTCCACTAAAAGCTTGGAGCTGCACTCTCGAAATTTATAGAATTATGAAGCTCGTGTAGCTAAGTCTCCATGACATATCATAGTGTATCGCATCCCCATATGATCACCCATAACCAGCTTAAGGACAAGTTCTGTCTTACCTTTCCGATTATTTTTATCTTACGTTCCATTGTCTCACCATTAGAAAACTTACCATCCAAAGATAGTATACCATTTGGTTACACCTATGTATCCAAATGGTTGAGCGCTCCAGTTTTCCAATTACAGGACAACGCATATAAGAGGATATCATTACTCCTAAAGAGGAGCTATGGATTCCATATCTATGAATAACAAGACTACGCCATCAAGAGTCATGCGTCCAACATACTAGCATGCATACTAGTATAGAGATATAGGAGTCACCCATTGGTACATCAAAAGACACAAGTCGAGACAACGGGCCCATTATTTATCTCAGGGTTAAGATACAATACAAATGACTGTCTAAAGTGAATCAATTTGCCGAGATAAAAATATTAATCCAAATCAATTCACTTTATGTCCCAATCCAACACATCGTCACCTATGATAGCGTGCCAATGTTTCTATTCACGGAGTCCAACTCCAATGGTCAAGACAAACCATCTCCCAAAAGGGATATAGACAACATAACAATCTTTACATGAATAAAGCGCCTAACTTTATTCCCTTGATTGCGGATCATATGTTTTAGACCGTCACCTTAGGAATCGTGTCTTTCGCATAATCATCCCATCAAATGTCCAATTCTCAAGGTTTAGACTGACAGTCTCAGACTATTGTTTGCTTATCATACATTCAACAAATATGAACGTAAAGAGGACAAGATTTGGTATATATAAATGAATAAATTCTTTATTGATAAAAATGTCTCCAAAAACGTATTACATTTTTACTCCTTAGGGCATACATGTCTAACAATCTCCTACTTGCACTAAGTGAGTAAATACAGCAAATTTCGCATCCCCATAGCTTCCACATGCCTCTCGAAGACTCTCCCAGTAAGTGTCTTCGTAAATGGATCAGCTAAATTGTCCTCTGACGCGATCTTGCACACCGTGACATGCCCGCCCTCAACGAAGTCCTTTATCACATGATACTTTCGATCAATATGCTTACTCTGCTTGTGAAATCTTGGTTCTTAGCATTAGCTACCACCGCACTGTTATCACAGTACAGTGATACCGCTTTGTCCATTCCAGGAACTACCTCAAGATCCCCAAGGAACTTGCGGAGCCACACTGCTTCTTTCGAAGCATCACTAGCCGCCACATACTCGGCCTCCATCATTGAATCTAAAGTGCAATCTTGCTTTGCACTTCTCCAACTGATGGCACCGCCACCCAGAGTAAACACAAACCCCGAAGTCGATTTCCTAGAATCCAGACAGGATTGAAAATCCAAATTAGTGTATCCTAGAGGAGTTAAATCCTCACCCGAATACACAAGCATATACCCTCGAGTCCTTCTCAGGTACTTGAAAATATGCTTTACCGCAACCCAATGGTTCGGTCCTGGATCCGCCTAAAATTGACTTACAATCCCGACCGCATAGCTAATATCCGGTCGAGTGCAAAGCATGGCATACATGAGACTACCCACTGCCGAAGCATAAGGCACCTTCTTCATGTATTCTCTTTCTTCATAAGACTTTGGAGAGTCTTTCTTAGAAAGAATAATTCCAGACCTAGATGGTTGCCCACCTTTCTTGGAATCCTGCATTGCAAACCTCCTGAGAATTTTATCTATGTAGCCGGCCTGAGACAAAGCTATCATTTTGTTCTTCCTATCCCGAAAGATCTGGATATCGAGAACAAAATTAGCCTCACCTAAGTCCTTCATGTCAAACTGCTTCGTCAACCATAATTTGACCGATGACAATGCCCCAACGTCATTGCCAATTAGCAGAATGTCATCTACATACAGCAGTAGAAAAACCACCTTCCCATCCTTAATATGTTTGTAAACACATGGTCTATGCATGTTTTGTTCAAACCCAAAAGTCTTGATCACTTGATCAAATCTTATGTTCTAAGAACGAGAAGCCTGCTTAAGTCCATAAATAGATTTTAGCAGCTTACAAACCTTACCCTCTTGGCCTCTGTCCAGAGTCTTGAATCAACATCCTCCATGGCTTCTGTGTAAGTATAAGGATCCCTGTCATGTTCATCTGGTTCAGCCAAAAAGACCTCCCCATTGAACATATACCTTTCAGGTTGACACCCGATCCTCCCACTATGCTGAAGCCCCTGAGATTGTTGTTCAGGTTTGTTTGGTTTTTCTACACCGATCGGAATGGTTTCATTCGGAACCTCTGGAGTGAACAGATCACCCCTCAACTCCTCAAGCACCACTTTGCTTCGAGGTTTAAAGTCATTCATGTAACTCTCCTCAAGGAAAGTTGCATTAGTTGAAACCACGACTTTATTTTCCTTTAGGTTATAAAAATAACCCCCTTTAGTCCCTTTTGGATATCCTACAAACACACAAACTTCCAAACGTGCTTCCAACTTATTCGGATCCTTAAACAGGACATGAGTTGGACATCCCCATATGCAAATATGGTCTAAGGATGTCTTCCGTCTTGTCCACAACTCATGAGGAGTTTTAGGGACCGATTTTGAAGGCACATTGTTCAAAAGATAACATGCAGTTTGTAGTGCATATCCCCAAAAGGATAAAGGTAATGATGAATAACTCATCATGGACCTAATCATGTCCAACAAAGTCCTATTTCTTCTCTCCGCTACGCCATTCTGCTGCGGAGTGCCCGGTGCAGTCAAATGGGATAAAATTCCATTCTCTAACAAGTGTCCCAAGAACTCATCAGAAAGGTATTCCCACCTCGATCAGATCGAAGTGCCTTTATGGGTCTACCTAATTGCTTTTCCACTTTAGCCCGAAACTCCTTGAACTTATCATAAGTTTTGCTTTTGTGGTGCATTAGGTACACATACCTATATCTTGAGTAATCGTCAATAAAAGTGATGAAGTACTCATACCCTCCTCGTGCTCGGATGTTCATCGGTCCACAAACATCACTATGCACAAGTTCTAGAACCCCTTCGGCCCTATTGCCCTTAAACCTGTATGGTCTTTTGGTCATTTTACCCTCCAAACAAGATTCACATTGAGGTATAGATTCCACCTTTAAGTGACTTAAAGGTCCATCCCTTACCAACCTTTGAATCCTACTCAGGTTAATATGCCTAAGGCGCAAATGCCAATGATAAGTCTTATTAGAGTGAGAAGTTTTAAGTCTTTTTGAGTCATTATCATTTATCTTAGCATTAAGCAATAAGTCCATCTTAGGTTTGATAAAATATAGATTATTTTGCATCCATCTAGAACAGATAAAAGATTTATTTTTACGAATCACCACTTTTTTATTAAAAGATACCACGTAGGAGTCTTTAAATAAAGAAGATACAGAAATTAAATTCCTTTCAAATTTAGGAACATAAAAACAATCTCGCAAAATTAAATTCCTATAATTATCAAAATAAAGATGGACATCTCCCACTACCTCCGCTGAGACCAAGGATCCATCGCCCATCCGAAGCGTTAAGTCTTCACACAGCAGACTTCTCGTTTCTTTGAATCCCTGTAGAGAAACACAAACATGATTAGTTGCACTGGAATCTATGACCCAAATGTCACTGGATTCCTCAACCAAACAAGTTTCTAAATATAAAAGATCACACCTACCTCCCTTGGAAAGGAAGTCCTTGCAATGCTTCTTTATATGCCCGACCTTACCACAAAAGAAGCACTTAAGCTTCTTTGGGTTCTTCTTCTTCTTCTTGCTCTTGGTAGCAGCAGGAATAGAAGACTTCCCGTTCTTGGCCCGTTGCTTCTTTCCATTCCCAGAGTTAGGATTGGAACCAGAAGCAGCTACCATGTTGGCCTCACCACTAGCAGGAGACTCCCTGATCAGCAGTTCAAACTCCTGTAACTGTTTCATCAGTTCTGTCAAGGTCATATCCCGTCTATTGCTTAAATTAAAAGTAGCTCTAAACGGAATAAATTCCTTAGACAGAGTCTCAAAGACCATAGTCATCTGAGTTTCAGGATCGATGTCGGCTCCATTGGTTTGAGCCTCAGCTAGGTAACCCATGACTAACATCATGTGCTCCTTTACAGATGTCCCCGGTCTTTGTCTATAGTTTAAGAGTTTTCGAAGAGCCCCTTGCCGCTTTGTTATGGCCTGGCCTCCAAACATGTCCTCAAGATTATCCAAAATCTGCTTCGCAGTCTCATAATCCTGATGTTGAGCCTGCAGCACGTTGTTCATGCTAGCCATAATATAGCAGCGGGCCTGATCATTAGCATCTTTCCAGCGGTCATACGCTTGGAATTGCTCATTACTTGAGTCCCCCGTAGGCTCGGGAGGACAAAGGGTTGTCAGTACATATTTCAGTTTCTCAAAGGATAGGACGATGTCCAGGTTTCGTTTTCAATCGTTATAATTCTCACCGGTTAATTGGTTTTTGTCAAATATCGATGATAAAGCATTTTTAGACATTTTCAATCTACAATAAAGAATCATATACCAAACATAAGCAAACATATATAATAATTTAGAAAGATAACACAATCATGTAAAATCATACAAATGTGTTTATGTGTCAAAACCTTGAAAATATCACAACCTTACAACGATAATTCCCAACTCAGAATTCAACAAGCTCCTAGGGGAGTCATGCCAAATTCAATCAGGAACACGGATCCCCTCCTGATTAATATATGCCATCTAGGACCCGTATGATCCAACATATACTAATAATCATTTCTTTGGCCATTAATTTTATTAACAGAGCTCCTAGGGGAGGTTAATAATAAAATTAACGTGAGTGTATAACCACCGTTTCAATATTTTATCCATGATTTATAATCACCACCTAGGGGTGTGCAACCATAAATCATACTAAAATATCTTATCCTTTCAGAGATCTAATCTGGTACATGATAGAAATCTCTTCCTAGGGGTCGGGACCACCATGTTCTTCCTATGGACCAACGATGGAGGCCTTAGGTCGTCTCTTCGAAAACCTTCTCCCACTCAATCTTTTGAAGTCAAGGTTTTATTTTAAAATTATGCATGAATAATTTTAATATGAGTGGCACTTCCTATTCTATATGACATGTTATCAATATACATGGTAAATCATATTATAATGCAGACAAGCAAAGCAATCAAGCAAAGCTACAAGCACAATAATAATAACTGTAATATTATGGTCCCACCCTAGAGAATAGAAAACTAAGATTACAAGAGAATAATAGAGACATTTATCGATTCTTCATCCTTGAATCCTCAAGCTGTATCCTTCTTCACGCAATATCCATCTTCAAGTCTTCAATCTTGTATGAATCGAACACTTCATATTTTCGGTCTTATCCAAATTTAATGTTTCTCATAATCATCCAAAAATAAAATTAAAACTACACCGAAAAAATTGCACCTTTTCTAGACACTTGGCAGCTCTCGGTCGGCAGACCGATCTGGGTGATCGGCCTGCCGGTCTTGGAGGTTTGGCCTGCCAAACGTGAAAGTTCGGCCTGCCAGCAGAGCACCAAAATTTCTGCCCCACTGTTGGCCTGTCGGACCACACGTCCGGCCTACCAATCTGTGACATTTGGCCTGCCGAACTGTGAGGTCTGGCATACCGACCAAGCAGGAAAAACCTTAATCCATAAAATACAATTTTAATGCAATTCATCAATTTTATTTTCAACAATTCAAAAACATAAAATTAGAGACTCAGGAAATACCTGGAGGCGCTATCATCAATCTTTAAGATCCGACTTCTCGTTCCGTCTTCTCCGAATAATTATTTAATTACAAAATTCTAACAAATTAAAAATTAAATAACAATTCCTAGACGGAGATGATAGTCCGCCATCTAATTACATGAAAAACCTTTATACACATTCTAACCTCTAAGGAACCATAACCGGTATTAATTAATTAATAAATAATTAAACAATGATTTAATCAAACATAATTAATTAATAAACATTCACCACATAATCCATGACAACATATATATTATATAGAAACCTAGAGTGCCATCTCTCTATAAAATTCAATTCAAGCATAGGAGAGATTAAGATCACTAAATTTATGCATATAACATGATCACAAACTTGCAAATTTATGTAAAAACCTGGGCTCTGATACCAATTGTTGGAAACAAAGTACGCAGCGGAATTTTAAAAATTTTTCATCAGAGTAATTTTCAAAACACAAGTTTGACATGTTATATGTATAAATTAAACAGATCTTACTAACCTCAGTGTGCCGAAGAACCTCCGCGACCTGTGTAGAGAAGTAATGTTCCAAAAGAGCCTCAACGAACTGGTCTTCTTTGCTATTCTCTATCCATAACTGGAGTGAGTGTGGGCTCACACGTATAGCTCTTCCACTGGTGACTCTCCTTCCAACCAATAGAGAGAACCCAAAGCTAGTGTTCGTGATTTGTGAACAAAAGCTCTCAGGGAGTTTTCATATGCTCAATAGAAGAGTATCACTCTTAATCTCTCAAATTGATCTGAGTAAATCATGAGACTCACTCCCTTTTTATACCTATTGGTCCTGGGGTCAGTCCATATCAGATTGGGTCTCAAAAACTTGAAACAGAATCAAGTTCGGATAAGTATCTGATAAGATCCGCGTGAAAAACGCGTAATCTTATTTCCCGTCGGTCGGCAGGCCGAACTTTCTGATCAGCAGGCCGAACAGGCCAGTTTGGCAGGCCGAACTCCCGAGAAAAAATCTCCGCGAATCTTTTATTTTTCACCCGAGATTCTAAAGGATAAAGTCTCAGTTTTGATTCAAATAACCCAATAGAGAAGTTATCTGATCAAAACAAACTTTATCAAGATAATCTCTAAGAAAATAAATCGATTCACAATAATTCTACAAGTTTATCGTGTTCTAATTTGTCCAAAATTAAAACAACCGATAAACAGACAAGAATTATCCAATAATTCAACAAGTTTATCTTGAACTAATTCCTTACAAAAATTAATTCAACCGATAAACAGACATGAATTATTTGATTCTTACAAATTTTAAACCAATCTAATAAATGCGACATAAGTCACCAATTATTGGAAAAGCATGCCGTGTCGTTACAGGACTTTGTGAGCTAGCAAAGGGGATCAAAATGGACCTATAAAGTTCAAGCTCATGATAATTATGAAACCCAATATCCCAGATATACATTTCACAATTATGAACTCCAACGCTACTCCACTAAAAGCTTGGAGCTGCACTCTCGAACTTTATAGAATTATGAAGCTCGTGTAGCTAAGTCTCCATGACATATCATAGTGTATCGCATCCCCATATGATCATCTATAATCGGCTTAAGGACAAGTTCTGTCTTACCTTCCCGATTATTTTTATCTTACGTTCCATTGTCTCACCATTAGAAAACTTACCATCCAAAGATAGTATACCATTTGGTTACACCTATGTATCCAAATGGTTGAGCGCTCCAGTTTTTCAATTACAGGATAACGCATATAAGAGGATATCATTACTCCTAAAGAGGAGCTATGGATTCCATATCTATGAATAACAAGTCTACGCTATCAAGAGTCATGCCTCCAATGTACCGGCATGCATACCACTATAGAGATGTGGGAGTCACCCATTGGTACATCAAAAGACACAAGTCGAGACAACGGGAGCATTATTCATCTCAGGATTAAGATACAATACAAATGACTGTCTAAAGTGAGTCGATTTGCCAAGATAGAATTATTAATCCAAATCAATTCACTTTATGTCCCGATCCAACACATCGTCACCTATGACAACGTGCCAATGTTTCTATTCACGGAGTCCAACTCCAATGGTCAAGACAAACCATCTCCCAAAAGGGATATAGATAACATAACAATCTTTACATGAATAAAGTGCCTAACTTTATTCCCTTGATTGCGGATCATATTTTTTAGACCGTCACCTTAGGAATCATGTCTTCCGTATAATCATCCCATCATATGCTCAATTCTCAAGGTTTAGACTGACAGTCTCATACTACTCTTTGCTTATCATACATTCAACAAATATGAACGTAAAGAGGACAAGATTTGGGATATATAAATGGATAAATTCTTTATTGATAAAAATGTCTCCAAAAACGTATTACATTTTTACTCCTTAGGGCATACATGTCTAACACTACCCACCTTTCCTCATGCATTACATAAATTGTACGACATTGCTACAATCTTCGATATGTATAGAGATTTTGACATGTTTAGGGAATTTGTTAAGGTCATAGAACAAAAGTTCAAAAAATATTGGGAACGTGTTCCACCTTTGTATTGCATAGCCGCTGTATTGGATCCAAGAGTTAAATTAGCTGGTATTGAATATTTGCTTAAGGGTATAGGGGAAAAATTAAGGGTGCATTCTGACATCATAACCATTCAAAATGTGCAAGCAAAAGTTAACAACATATTTACTGCATATAATGAAAAATATGGAGGAGGCCAAACAGTATCCCCTGCACTTTTAGCAAATACTACATCTGTACCACATGGTTCTTCATGGGCAAGTATGATTAGCTACACTGGATTTGGTTTCGGTGCATCATCCACATCTTCAACACGCAGTGAATTGGAAAACTATCTGGAAACAAATTTTGCGGCATTCATTTTCAATGAGCAAGGTGGTGGTCATGATTTCAATAAGTTTGATCTTTTGTCATTTTTGAGATCACAGTCAAGAACTTTTCCTGTGCTCTCTAAAATGGCTCGTGATATACTAACCATACCAGTGTCCATAGTTGCAAGTGAACAAGTATTTAGTTGCAGTAGTAGAGTACTTGATGAACGGCGTGCACGTATGAGTGACGATATTCTGAAAGCAGTAATGTGTGTCAAAGATTGGGAGGATGCTCGTAGAAGAAGCCAAGAAGTTATAATTAGGCTGATGACTTTAAAAATTTGGACATTTTTAATACTCCCACTGGGAGTAATACGTTGTAATTAATTATGAACAATATTTTTTTATGTTTTTTTTGTTTTTTTTTTTGTTTTTAGTAATTTTGTAAACATCTTATGTATAATTATCCCGATTGTATTCTTTTTTTTCTTACCAAGGTTTTGTCCTACTGGGTTTTCATTGGAAAGGTTTTTAATAAGACAATCGTAAATAAAATATCCATTTTTATATTTCTCTTGACTATTTAAACTTTTATATTTGTTAACTTGTTTAAAAATTCAAAAATAAAAAAAATTAAAAATTACATACTTAAATGACCTAGCTCATTTAAACCCATGATGGACCAAGATGGGCCAGCCCATTTAAGACCCACAACATGACCCAAAAGCCCGGCCTACCCCGCAGCCCATGTAGGCCTAAGGAGAATGGGCCAGGGCTGGGCTGGGCTCGGCCGGCCCGGCCCGTTCTTGTATCACTATAATCCGCTAGTAGGGTCTTGTTGACATTTGGAAAACGAATGTGGCTTAAGAATTATTTTTTATGGAGATCATTATTGTCATCTTATTACCATCTCCTTTGCTTATACCAGAAACCCAGGAACCTGACAATAAAACAAAAAAGTTCTTACACAATTTTCTCAGTTTCGTTTCAACTAGACTTAAATACCAACGTTGAAGAATACATCACGATTCTCCAAAAAGGGACCTTAAGCGTGTGTGTATATATATAAATATATGGTGTGTCTTCCATCCCTCTGGGGGAATGGTTCCTCCGCTTTTTTTCAGCCATCGATTTTGGCTTCCACAATCAGGATAATTGAAGGGTCGGAGGAATAAGTTGTCATTTGCTTTTGCCCTTAACCGGTTAATCCTTACTTTGGACACAAAAACCAACCAAGTATTTCATCCTTGCTGTAAATCTCTGTCCTGTGTCAGGCCATGACCAAGTAGAATTTACATCTGATTATAACTAGGCCAAGCCCATGATTGCAGCCCAACAAGTTTCCCTTCTTTGTTTGTTTTATTACAATTTTTTAGTGGTGTTTTTATTACTCTCAAAGTTGGGTTGTTATCAAAAATTTAAAATAATTAAGGAGAAATAAAAATTAACAACTTATTATGGAGGTTGTCTTTGTATTTGAAGAACTTTGATTATTTTTTCTTCTTTACACCACAAAATTTGTTAATTTTTGGATAATTTTGGATTATCAGAAAAACCATGGGCAAAGGTTAGATTTATCAACAACTTTAGGGATGTTTTTTAGATTTTCTCATGACAGGTGGGAAAACATGAATTGTAGCAAATTGTAATTAGTGTATGTGGCATGTGCTTTCAGTAATGAAATCAAAAGGGTACTAGTTGCAAGGGATACAACCACAACAGACATACTAGTTGAAGGGTTACGACCACAATAGACAGAGGTGCCCTAAGAAAATTGGAAAGGTAAAAGTATAGAACATTCATCAACTCCAACAATGCAAAGATCGCAACCAACGTCAACGGCTAGCCTAGACCAAAGGACAAATACAACACTATGACAACCATCACCATGAAAATGATGATGTCTACAAGCCTTCAATTCAGTCTATAGGAAGCTACGATTTTAGCACTTACCAACAATTTCACTATTCCATGGACTTCCAAAACAATGACTATGATCTAGACGCCATACATCAACCTTCATATTAAGAGAAAATTCCCCCCTTAAAAAAAAAAAAAATGAGGCTCCCTCCCATCAACAAAGAATATGATGATCCATGATGCCTACCATACCCAAAAAAACCATGTAAGTTTGGTGTAATTTTCCTAGATATTAAAAAATTATTAGGGTTAAGTTCACTTTTGGCCCATGAATTATGCAATTTTTCTTATTTTGGTCCATGAACTTTAAAACATAACAAATTACACCCATAAACTATTCAACTTATCCTATTTTGGCTCTTCTATTACTAAATATATTAAATATTGACAAATTAAGCCACATATATATGCCATTGATTGATTAATTATAAATCGACGGTCGAGATTAAATCTTTTGTAATTAGGTTTTAACCTTTTCAGTTAAAAGATGGGCTGGTAACAAGTTATTGGGTCGTTTAAAGACAACTAAATACAATACTTGTTTTTTTTTTGTTATTTGTTACGGCCCCGTTTGTTAGCCTAAATTAGGATTGGGATTAAGATAAATAATCTTAGTCTAACATGATATCAAAATTGGGTTGAATAACTTATCCAATCGACTCAAAATAACCACAAATACGTGAAATTAATCATTCCCCTGAAATTAATGGGATTGTTTGTCTGAAAGTTAGGTTAGAGAATTCTCAACAGAACTCACCCTGCCCCTAACACCAACTTATTCGCCCTTCCTAATGCCGCCTTCTACAGTAAGTTCATCGTCGCACACACCTCCACAACCAGTGCCGGCGTGCGAGGTCGTCACCTCTAGGCTGACCACTTAGATCTGCTACTCTCACTTTGAAAATGATGTCATCATCGCACCCACCACCTGTCTCTTGTAGGTTGCCATTGCACAGGCCCACTGTCGCATCTTAGAATAAGTATGTCATTGTCACGCTCGCCCACGGAGATCTACTGTTGTGCCCACTACTCATCTTGCATAGGTCGTCGCTTCATAGGCTCGTCGCTGCACCTCCAGCTGTCGCGCTTCCAATCGTCAGCACCTCTAACCTGCTTGCCTAAAGATTTGCTACCTTGATCAGACAGGGTTTAATTTGAAGAAGAAATGGCGGAGGAGAATAGAGGGATCTATTTTTTATTATTATTTTTGAGTTTCATTAATGTTATTTTCATAAAAATAATAATAATAATTTTTTATTAGAATAATTAATTTTGTTATTTTTCTAGATAATTTTTGTTATAATAATAATAGCTTAACAAAGTTTATTTGAATTAAGTTTTTGTAACTTACATACATCATCATCATCATTATATTGATTTTAAAAAGTTTTTTTTCAAAAAATAATTAACAATTTAATCTAGTCAAATACACCTAGTTATAAACATTGCCAAACATAAGACATGATATAAGATAATCCAATCTAGTCTAGGTTAATCCAATCAAATTTTTATAATCCTATCTAATCCAACATGCCAAACAAGCCCTATGTGTTCTGTGATATCGCTCCGTCCTTGAAAATTTCTCCACTTGTTCCACCACGCGCTCGTCACCTTGCCAGAAGCATAAAAACAGTCCCCTCGTAGTCTTCTCACCGTTGCAAATCCTTTAGATGGTGCCGTTGCAAAGCCCAGTAACTCCCTTGTCATTCCATCTGAACCCAAGACACCACCATCAAGATCCAAGCCTCCCCATTCACGACTTGCCACACCACGTCCCATTGCACGCAGCACTGCGCAATTCAAGCGCTATTGATTTCTACACTCTCACAGGATTTTGAACCTCCCAAGTTAGTGTTGGAATAATGACAATTGGGTGAATGAGAAATTGATGCTCATTAGTGGAGATTGATGGAGCTCATAAACGTCATGTTGTAACACCCAAATGCATGGTTTAATAGGAGATTATGAGCATCATAATCATAAAAAATGGAGGGTTACAACCAATGCCATTATGCACATAAATTCTGAATAAAGCCTCATTTTAATTTGGATTGTAACATCCATTCTCTTAAGCCTATATATAGAACTCTCATCCACATGTTTGAGAGACACACAGATACATAGAATTTGCACTCACCAAGTCATAGAGTTTTTTTTTTTTTTTTTTTTTTCAAGTTCTACCTAGTTTTGTTGTAGCCGTTTTTGGTGATAGAAGAAAATACTATTTCAAGTTCATCGGAAACGGTATCTGATGGTGCTTAAGATTCCGTTGCTAGTCGTTATATCTTAGGAGACAGATGTCCGTCGAATCCTCGTGCACAACCAGAGGGGATGAATCTGTTTTAAAGAAAGCATGACCAACACGTGCCTCGACCATTTTTGTCTAATTTTCACATTGCGTTGCTTCCATTGAAGGTTTTGTTGTATCTGTTTTCTTTAATTTCAATTTCCAATTTTTACAATTGTAACCTGTTCATTTTATTCATGTAATATGTTGTTTGCAAATCTTGTTAATAGTACATGCAATATTTTGCTAATAGTTAGATCTGCTGGTTTTGGAAAGGAAAAGAGGAAAAAAAAGTTTTATTTTTATTTTTGTTTTTATTTTTTTTGGATTTGTTGGGATTTAAGCAAATGTTGTCAAGAAGTGCTAAAAAAAAATAAAACATTTTTTATTTTTATTTAGATTTTTACTTTTCAGATTTGTTGGTCTATATATTGTTTGAGATGTTCTTATTAAATGTTTTTGTTTGGTATGAAATGAGCTTTTCTGGAAGACTCTTGTGTGGTAAAAAGATTTGAGATTTTGTTTTTGTTTTTGTTTTTGTTTTTTTTTTTTTTTTTTGGGTTGTTGTTGGGGGGGGGGGGGGGGGGCGCGGGGCGGTGGGGGTGGTCCTAAAAATGGTACGATCATTCGGTAAAAGTTGAGTTTTTTGTATGACCTTTACATTTCAAGCTCTTTAAAGACTAATTCAGCAAACAAAAAAACAAAACAAAAACAAATACAAATACAAAAGAAAAAAAGTAATAACTAATTTGGTGACCATGTACACCAAGTGCAATGGAATAACATCTGATAAATACTGTAATCATAAAACCCATACAAAAATACGTGTAATCATCTGCTTCACTCCAAAAGAAAAAAAAAATGCCTTATGGGTCAAATAGATTACATTTTAGCATTAACTAATTATCTAGATCAAACTTCATTTACCCACATAATAAAATTCCACATATATTGTCGCCAAATAATTCACGTTCAGATCAACTGGAGATTACAATCAAGGAACAAAAGTTACGTGGTCCTTCACCCTCTTCTCTGTGTACATAAATTTTCTCAAAATGCCACTTACGAAGACATTAAAAAAAATGAAATAAAATAAAACAAAAAAAGTTACACTAAGAATTAGTCAAGGTTACAACCAATGAACTAACAATTCCGTGGTCGTTTTCCAATTCCTTGTTGTACCTATTTTCTTCTACAAATGCCGCTACCTTTCACATTAACTGCAATTTTTCCAGGTAAACTCAAATGCTTAACAGCCAGTAGCCGGTGCCCATGGTATTTGCTTCAGAAAATCTTGCCCACGTGGGCCTCAAGCAGCAACTAATATTCAACATTAAAATTGGAAAGACATATAACCGTCGGACCACCCCGATAGTGGTAACAAAGAATGATGGGACGATATTGAGTGGATTGCTTAATTAGTTGATTTTTAATTAATTATTGATGGAATAGGGATGAGTGAAGAGTGACGTTTGAAGAAAAATGATGTCTCAAGGTGTAAATTCATGGACGTTTTCTGAGCTAGTGGCTGCATTTCTTGATCTTTCGATCGTCTTTTTTTTTCTCTGCGCATCGGCTTTCGCGTTTTTCGCCTTGAGGTTTCTGGCCATTTTTGGATTGTGCCTGCCATGTCCTCGTAATGGACTGTTTTGGAACCCCAGGAGCAGCAACATTCACTGCTTGCAAAGGGAACTAGTTGATAGCCCTTATGAGAAAACCTCTTCGGTTTACTTTTCAGTGAAGAGCAAGTTGCCGTTTGACTCTATATTAGGTGACGATGAACGGAATGGAAACTTGCGTTTGAAGTTGGAGAGTGAGGGAAATCATGATGAAAATTGGAATGCTGAATAGGAATGTGGGGCATCTAGTAGCCCCTTTCAGGAGAGGCGGTTGGACGGTTTGGCTGAGGGAAATCTGAAAAGTAAACCGGGTACTGATTTTGGCGCAGTGAATTTGAAAGGTTCAAAGGACCAAGAGTATGGAGCTGAAGGTAAGAGGGTTGGGGGGCAGAGACCAAGATATGGCCTGCGTCGTCGTTGCGAGGTAGGCTTTGTTAATTATAGAAATATACAGTCCCCTGTTTCATCGAATGACACGTTGGATTCGGATGCATTGAACATTCCTCAATCTCCTCCCAGCATCAGCAAAATGGGAAATGAGGTTACTGAAGATGCTAATAATTATAGAGGTGATGCTCATTATTGTGTTTTTTATCTGATTCTTACCTTTCTTTCCATCTTTGGTGTAGTTAACTCCAACGCATCACTTGAATTTGTTTCTACATTTGCATGTTTATTTAATATGAAAGCTATAAGGTCCATTGAAAAGCAGAGACATTTTATTTCGGCCGTTTAGACTTGCTTTATAGTAAAACCAAAATATTCTGTGATTTCTACAATTTAAACTTGTTTAATAGTTATTGTTATCGGTTGCTGATATATTGCAGCCTTTGACCTTAATGCAAACACGAAGTCAAAACAATTTTGAAGTTTAGCAAGGTGTTCTATTTCGGAAATTAGCACTTAGAGCTACTTTATAATCTTCTCAACATCCAATTCACTTCTAAAGGACTGTTTTGTGAATGGACCAGAAATACTTTCTTATCACATGCTTTATTATTTCTCGGATGATTTTACTGATTTGTTTTGTTATGCTAATAATTATTTGATTTTAGATGACAAAGAAGTGTTAATTCATATTGCAACATTCACAACAATTTGAACTCAAAAAAACAGAAGCAAAGTGAATCATAGTACCTCCAGCCATTGTTCTTCTTCTTCCTCTGTTATTTACCCGAATTTTGCACTATTAAAGTTTTGATTTTTTTGTATTAACCGTGGCCATCACACGGTTATTAGGCGGTTAAGGGCAGATTTTTTTTTTTTTTTTTTTGTCTAAAAAACTGCTCTCTAATGGCAGTTGATGTGATTATGTTCAAATTTTGAACATACCATATGGGCCACCAATTCGTTAGAACATGGGACGTTACCCAAGTTTAGTTCTAACATTCTCCCACTTGGCCCATAGTTCGCATCAACTGTTACAGCAAGAAATAAAATATATAAATTATGGCGATAGGTCCCCTAAATGACTAGTATTAACTTCTATATATTACAATATATCTTGTCCCTTAAGATTTGCTCATGTAACTTAATGAACAAACCCTATGTTTATTCTACGTCCAAACTTTAGTGATATTTCTCAGAAATAAAGTTGTACACTTAACTGAAGTTGAAATGAGAAAATATCATAAATATAGAGTTTCATTACAAAGTACAACAAATTACACAAGGGAACCAAGTCCCATTGAAACGCCCTCCCCTTATGGACGTCACATATGTCGTTACATTCATACATTACATACTTATTTTTTTTTAAGATAAACTTTAAGTACAAAACTTATTTGAAACTTTAATTGTAAACGTAGTTAAGGAAAACGTAACCAGGATCCATACATACACTTTTTTTTTTTACAACATTCATTCACTTAATCCATACTATTAATAATTCAATTACACATTAAATTGATCATAAACTTCCTTTAATAAAGTAAATATACCAAATAGTAAAATCATAACTTATATCACATCACATCATTTAAAACTATTTGCTCCCACAGTTCGGCAGGCCGAACTGGAGACTTCGACAGGCTGAACATGGCTGGTAGGCCGGAAATCATCAACCAGCAGGCCGACAAAGCCTCTGCAAAACAAGGTTTAAAAACTTTCAAGTTCGGCAGGTCGAAAATGAGATCGACAGGCCGAATATTCTTACATCGGCATGCCGACCAACGATGATAGGCAGGCTGACCGAGCCAAAACTTTAAGAAAACTTAATTTTAAGACAAATTCAACTTTCAAAATGCGGAAGATCAAATTCTTAAAATGATAAAATAGAATAATAAAACATAGTTCTTATATTCTTTAAAACTTATCATAAAAATATGTTCAAATAATAAACCATAGCTTAAATCATAAAACTTGCATCATTGGCATTCTTTCGGTTACAATTCATCTTCCTTATGCGCACACGTCTTTCCATATCCTCTGCCTAATCCATGACTTTCTTACCCTTATCTGCAACATGATATAAACTTGAATAAGCTAAAGCTTAGTAAGTACATATATTTCTCACAATTTAAAAACATTTCATAAACATCATCATCATCATCATCATCATTATCATCATCATCATCATCATATCAAAATAGTGCATTAAGCACATTTTCATAAAATCATATCTTTCATTACATTGACCATATTAAAACTTATTCCATTTTATCTTAAGGGCCTAAGTATTGCACCATAATCATCATTGTAGGCACGCCGTCATGAGAGAAGAAGGATAGCTAATCCTAAACCAAACATGACATCATATCATAACATTGGTGTGCAACACTTATTAGGTGATACATATATACATAACTTTCATGCTTTGAAATTTGCCATAATCAAACATGCATAACTTTAAATCATGAAGATCTTTCATAAGAAACCCTTTAAGGAAAAATCATCATAAAATCATCATGAACATAATTTCAACTTTTGAAAACCACATCATGTTGCAGGTGAGAATGTACTTACCTTAGAAGCTAGCTTACTTAATCTTATATGAATTGGTGACGACGTCGCGGTCTCGATGTGCTCGTTCCTTTGTGTTCATGCCATTTATTCATTTAAAGATACAAAATAAAATTAATACCTATTATCATAGAATAAAACATCCATTCATATAACATCGCATATACATTCATCAATTACAAACATAATTCATAACATGCATCCATAACCATAATCATCAAAAACATAAATTCATCATCGCATACACTTCACTGACCTACATGAATTCAAGACTTAAAAACTTAACATTCACACATACTTTAGGCACCATACTTGATAGGGGTAAATTTAATACATAAACATACTACCATGATTTTTCTTTAGTCATAAAAATTACATTAAGTATCTAAAAACAAACCATACATTTCAAACATGAAATCTGCCAGCAATAGTAAGGCAGTGAACAACTTTATTCTCAGGTCCGTTTAACACATTCTAACATCATAGAAAAATCTACAAAACTTAACATATATAGTAAACATATAAACCCTAACATATCCAACAATTGGTTTCAACAAAAATCGGAGTAGGTCAAAACACACATTTGATAATCAGTAATAAAACTAACTTAGGTTTGACAGGTAGTGAGCAATCTTTTGAAAACATTTTCTAACAATTAAAACTCAAATATTTTAATTTTAAAATTTATACTAACATATATTTGAATATCATAAAATTATTTCATCATCAATAAAATCATTTAAACATACAACATCACATAGAACAAAAGTCCAATATTAACATTGTTAAAACAGTTTCTTGACCTAGTCTTGATAGAAATTCCATAACACATAATTCACTCATCAAAACATTACCAAACTTTGCAGTCCATAACATAACATATACATGAACATTCTTGTGAAATTTTGTAGCAAACAAAGCACATTTATCCCATGAACAAAAATCACATTTTTATGTATCATAGCCAAACAACAATATTTTACTGTGAGTGGGAGAGGATAGAAAATTCATAACTTATCATACAAAAATCCAATTAAGGTGAACCTTGGAGAAACATCACATAACTCATACATGAATAACATCTTAAAAATTCAGAGCAAACAAAATTTTGTAGAGGAAGATCTAGCAGTCGGATGTCAAGAAGGATTTCATTGATACGAGAATGAACTCTTACCTCAAAATGATTTCTTCTCGAATTCCTTCGAATTCAACCAATAAAATTTCAATTTTTCTTTCAATTATTTGCAGAGAATTTTGAGGAGAGGAGGAATAGAAAACATGGAGAAGAGAAGAAGAAGAGAAGAATAAAAGAAACATCTCAGAATGAGAGAGAGAAAAGACGTGAGAGGAAGAGAGAGAAGAGAATTATCGTGAATGAAGGTAACGTAAAAAAATTCAATACCCTCACTTATGTCAGAAATTTTTTTCTAACTAAACTGGACTAAATTTTCGTGGAGAAAGGACAAGAAATTGGGAAAGTCAATTAATCATTCATTTCTTACCATATTTTGCCATCTAAAAATAGGAAACCATTTAAACCAATACCAATCAATGCAAAGTCAATGGTTTTCTTTCCTTAAATGATAAAATTATTCCATAATTATTCAAATTAATCACATTCAACCACCCAATCAACGTAATTATGTCAACCATAAATTTGGAGAGATTTCTGCTGACTGCTCGTCAGCTATCATCGGCCTGCCGATTCTTTACTTCGGCCTGTCGATTCTTGGTAGACTTTTCGGCCTACCGAACTTGAAAGTCTAGCCTGTCGAACTGTCCTTAAAATACAATACATTATAGCATTCAAGTCATCATTGCATCAAAAATAAACATACATTGAAATTAACATGAATACTTGAGCACATCAATTTTATGCGATCGTCACCTGTCATAAAACTTAAAATAAAAAGTTAGCAACATAAAATCACAAATCATAACATATATCAATAAGAAAATTACTTAACGTCGTTACTAACTTAGTATAATCTGTTACATAAAAATAGGTGGGTGTTACACCCATTCTGTCCACATGATCCCTAAATTTTATTAGTGGTATGCCTTAAGTCAAGGGATCGGCAATCATCAATTTAGTGCTTATGTGCTCAATGATCACTGCTTTATCCTTAATACGCTCCCTTATGGCTAGATACTTAATGTCGATGTGTTTGTCTTGACTACCGCTCTTGTTGTTTCTAGCCATAAAAACAGCAGCTGAATTGTCACAAAATATTCTCAATGGCCTAGAGATAGAATCCATAATCTAAAGCCCAGAAATGAAACTCTTGATCCATACACCATACAAGGTAGCCTCAAAACAAGATACAAACTTGGCCTCCATAGTGGAAGTAGCAGTCAAAGTTTGCTTGGCACTCCTCCATGAAATAGCTCCACCAGCTAGCATGAAAATGTATCTGGAAGTTGATTTTTGTGAATCAATGTAGCCAGCAAAGTCAGAGTCAAGTAGCCAGTGACCTCCAAGTTGTCAGTCCGTCTATACATAAGCATGTAGTCTTTGGTTCCTTACAATACCTCATCACTTTCTTTGCAGCCTTCTAGTGGTCTGATCCTGGATTACTCTGATATCTGCCCAACATTCCTATAGCGAATACAATGTCAGGTCTTGTACAAACCTGAGTATGTATAAGACTTCCAACAGCTGAAGCATATGGAATGTTGTGTATCTGTTCTTTTTCAAGGTCGTTTTTTGGACACTGATTCAAATTGAATCTGTCACCTTTCATAATGGGAGCTATACTTGGTGAACAATTTTTCATCTGAAATCTCTCCAAAACTTTGTTGATATAGGTCTCTTGAGACAGACCCAAAGTGCCTTTATATTTGTCTTTGTGTATCTTATTGCCTATAACGAAGGATGTATCATCCATATCCTTCATGTCAAAGTTTTTAGAGAGGAATTGTTTTACCTCACGTAGCATACCATTTTCATTGGTTGTAAGTAGAATGTCATCCACATGTAAAACCAAGAACCAGTTTTTACTCCCACTGACCTTCTGGTATATACATTGATCCATGATGTTCTCTACGAATCCAAATAAAGAGATGACGTCATGGAATTTCAAATACCACTGACGGGAGGCTTGCTTCAACCCATATATGGATTTCTTAAGCTTACACACCAACTACTTACCATCACTAGAGGAGAATCCTTCTGGTTGTTTCATATAAACCTCTTCCTCTAGTTCACCATTTAGAAATACTGTTTTCACATCCATTTGTTGTAACTTTAGTCAAAATGAGCAATGAATGCCAAGATAATGCGGAGGGAATTTTTCTTAGATACAGAAGAAAAGGTCTCATTGTAGTCGATTCCTTCCTTCTGAGTAAATCCTTTGACGACGAGTCTTACCATATATCTTTCGATGTTACCCAATGAGTCTTTCTTCGTTTTATAGACCCATTTACACCCTATGGATTTTGCAATATCATGCAACTTGATAAGATCCTAGACTCCATTGGATGCCATAGAATCCATCTCATCCTTCATAGCATCGTACCAAAGTTTTGATTCTTGGCAACTCATGGCTTCTGAAAACATTTTGGGATCATTTTTAGCTCCAATGTTGTAGTCCGATTCTTGTAGATACACAACATAATCACTAAAAATTGTTGATTTCCTTTCTCTAGCAGATCTCCTTAATGTTGGTTCAATATTTTTCTAAGGAATCCATTGTCTAACTTGTTGCTCGATTGTTTTCGATGGTTCTTGATGTTGGAAAAATAGTACGCAGCAAAATTTTTAAAAAAATTTATATCAGAGTACTTTTCAAAACACAAGTTTAACACGCTATATCCATAAATTAACTAGATTTTACTAACCTTTGTATGCTGAAGAACTATCGTAATCAGTGAAGAGAAGTAACGTTCCAGAAGAGCCTCAACCAACTGGTCTTCTTTGCTATTCTCTATCCACGACCGAAGTAAGTGTGGGCTCACATGTACAGCTCTTCCACTAGGTGACTCTCCTTCTAACCAATTGAGAGAACCCAAACCTATTGTTTGTGATTTGTGAACAAGAGCTCTCAAGGAGTTTTCAGATGCTCACCAATAGAGTATCACTCTTAATCTCTCAACTGATCTGAGTAACTCTTAAGACTTACTCCCTTTTTATAGAGGTTGGGTTTGGGGTCAGTCCTTATCAGATTAGGTCTCAAAAATTCAAACCAAAATCAAATTTGGATCAATATCTGATAAAATCCACATAAAAACATGTAATCTTATCCTTCGCTAATCGACAGGCCGATTAGGATGATCGGCAGGCCGAACATGCCCCATCGGCAGGCCGAACTTGAGGTTTGGCATGCTAAACTACCGAATAAAATCTCAGCGAATCTTTTATTTTTCACCCGAGCTTCTATAGGATAAAGTCTTAGTTTTAATTCAAATAACCCAATAGAAAAGTTATCTAATTAAAACAACTCTATCTAGATAATCTATAGGAAAATAAATGAATTCCTGATAATTCTACAAGTTTATCTTGATCTAATTTATTCAAAATTAAATCAACTGATAAACAGACAAGATTTATCCGATCCTTATAATTCCACAAGTTTATCTTGAATTAAATTTTATCATAAAATTAATTCAACCGATAAACATACATGAATTATTTAATTCTCCCAAATTTTCAACCAATCTAATAAATCCGACATAAGTCACCAATAATTGGAAAAGCACGCCGTATCGTTATAGGATTTTGTGAGCTAGCAAAGGGGACCAAATGGACCTATATAGTTCAAGCTCCTGATAATTTTGAAACCCAATATCCCAAATATACATTTCATAATTATCAACTCCAACGCTACTCCACTAAAAGCATGGAGTTGGACTCTCAAACTACATAGAATTACGAAGCCCATGTAGCTAAGTCTCTATGACATATTATAGTGTATTGTATCCCCATAGGATTACCCATAATTGGCTTAAGGATAAGTTCTATCTTACCTTTTCGATTATTTTTATCTTACGTTCTATTATCTCAGCATCGAAAAACTTACCATCCAAAGACAGTATACTGTTTGGTTACACCTATGTATCCAAATAGTTGAACGCTCTAGTTTTTCAATTACAGGATAATGCATATAAGAGGATATCACTACTCCTAAAGAGGAGCTATGGATTCCATATCTATGAATAACAAGTCTACGCTATCAAGAGTTATGCCTCCAACATACCGGCATGCATACCACTATTAAGATGTGGGTGTCACCCTTTGGTACATCAAAAGACACAAGTCAAGACAACGGGCCCACTATTCATCTCAAGATTAAGATACAATACAAATGATTGTCTAAAGTGAATCGATTTGCCAAGACAGAATTATTAATCCAAATCAATTCACTTTATGTCCCAATCCAACACATTGTCACCTATGACAATGTGCCAATGTTTATATTCACCAAGTCCACCTCCGATGGTCAAGACAAACCATCTCCCAATAGGGATATAGACAATATAACAAGCTTTACATTAATAAAGCGCCCAACTTTATTGTAACACCCGCCAATTTCTATGTAACGGATCAGGTTAAATGAATATTGACGTTAAATAATTTCTTTATTAATATGTGTTATGATATTACTAACTATTTTATGTTAAGTGTTATGACAGGTGACGGCCATGTGGAATTGATGTGTTTAAGGTGTTCATGTCATTTTATGTAGTACGTTTAACAATTTATTTAATGTTTTAAATATGGCAGTTCGGCAGGTCAAACCTTCAAGTTCAGCAGGCCGAATTGTCCCCATGGAACGGCAGGCCGATGAAATTTCATCGGCAGGCCAGACTCCATGCCTTCGGAAGGCCGAACTGTGCAGTCGGCAGGCCAAAGATGGCTGACGAGCAATCAGCAGCGATCTCTGATAAGGGTAAGAAAGCCATCGATTAGGTGGAGGGCAAGGAAAGGCGTGTGAGCGAAGGACGATGAATTGCAAACGGAAGAACGCCAAAGAAGGAAGTTTCAACGATATAAACTATGTTTTATAATTTGAACACGTTTATTATTAAGTTTTAAAGAATTCACGAATTATGTTTTATTATTTTATCTTATCATTTTAAGTATATGAACTTCCACATATTGAAGTATTGATTTTTGTTTTAAAAATTTAATTTTTCTAATTTCTTTTTAGTCGGGCAGCCTGCCGGTAGACGTTCTCCGGCCTGCTGATCAAGTTCGACCTGCCGATCAAGTTCGGTCTGCCGAACAGTGAGAGCTGATTGTTTTAAAATGTTGTGATGTTTCTTTTTAAATTATGATTTTATTATTTGGAATCTTTAATTAATTAAAGAATGTTTATGATCAAGTAAATTTTTATTGTTATTATTATGGATTAATTTATTGATTGTTATATAAAAAAAAAAATGCATGCATGGATCCTGGGTTATGTTTTCAAACAATCTTTTTGATCAAATAGTTTTAAAATAAAGGTTAAATGAATGAATGTAACGACATCTGTGACGTCCGTAAGGGGGGCGTTACAGGCTTTGGTATCAGAGCGATTTTTTCGTTTATAATTCATATCATCACACGTCAGTCCAAGTCCTCCAAGTAAGTATGTTTTAAAGTTTTATGAATGATGCAAGTATGATGATAAAAAAAAAGAGTCTAGATGTTTAATCATTAATGCTCTAGTAGTGAAAACCTATCTCATATTAGAAGATTATTCTTAAGTTCCTAATTCTTTTGGGAAATCAACTATGGACGGCCCGAGAAGAATGCAAACACGCACCCAGACTAATGAAAGGCTTATGACGATGTTCGTCGAGCTGCAGAGGCAACTTGAGGATCAAAGGAGAGAGATTGCTGAATTAAGAGCTAATGGCCGCAATGACGATCGACAAGGCAATGACATGCCTCCTCCTCCTCCTCCTCCTCCCCAGCCACAAGTCAACGAAGTTCCAACCCCTGTTGCTGAACCCAGAGCGGTCCATCAGGAACCCCTACTAGTTAGATGGAAGAGGGTTAAGCCAGCAGACTTTGAGGGTTCAAAGGATCCGTTAATCGCTCAAGGATGGTTAAGGACGATTGAGGCCACTCTGAGACTCATGGGCTTCACTGACAATGAGAAGGTTCTCTGTGCATCATACTGTCTCACCATGGAGGCCAAAATTTGGTGGGATGGCATAGAATTGAGCAGGAATGTTGACGAGATGACATGGGTAGACTTTGTTCACGAGTTTAACACGAAGTTCTTCCATATGAACATCACAAGGAAACATTATGAGGAGTTCGAGAACCTGTGCCAAGGAGATATGTCAGTCACAGATGTAATGACGAAGTTCGATCAGCTAGCCCGATTATGTCCAAGGATGGTTAGTACTGAGAGTGAAAGGGTCAGAAGATTGATCAAAGTTCTCAGGCCTGAGATTGCTGCGATTGTTGATGGGGCGAGTCCACCCAGAAGTCAAGAGCAGGTTGTTATGAGGGCCCAACGTGCTGAGTTCCACCTGTCAAAGCTAAGAAGAAATCAGTCCCAGCCAGGTCAGCAAGCCAACAATGCAAACAACCAGAACCGCCCTCCCCATAGGAACAACAACAACAATAACAACAAAAGGAAGGGCAATTTGCAAAACCAGCAAGGCCAGCGCAACAAGAAGCATAATAGCGGCCAACCCAACAACAACAACAACAGGCAGTTTCAACCATGCACCAAATGTGGGAGAAAACATCCTGGGGAATGTCGCATGGGGACAAACCAATGTTTTATTTGTGGATGAGAAGATCATTTTGCCAAGAACTGCCCCAACCAGACGAATGTCCAAGCCCAACAGAGAGCTCCTTTTCAAGCCCAACTTCATCAGATGCAAGCTTCCCTTGAAGGGCCACTAATCAGTCAAGGAAGACTTGAAGCCCCACCTACGAATGCCCGCATATATGCCATGACAAAGGAACAAGTGGCTGCTGAAGCCTCAAATGTGGTCACAGGTCAGATATCAAGTCTTTCTATTGATGCTTATGTCCTTTTTGATACGGGTGCCACACATTTTTTTGTATCTATGTCATTTGCTAAGAAGTTAGGGGTTCGATTAGAGCTTATGAGACAGGGATTCACTACGACACTACCCTCCGGGGAAGTGATATTCTCTACGCATTATTTACGTACAGTACCCCTATGGATTTCTAATAGGGAACTCTTCGTCGACCTCATTGTGATCGACATGCATGACTATGATATGATTCTTGGGATGGATTTCCTGAGCAAGTACAATGCTTCTATCGAATGTCGGAAACGAAAAGTGATCTTCCATCCTGAAGGTGATCAGAAGTTTGTTTATGTTGGCGAGCCTAGAAAGAAACCCAGCATGATTTTATCTGCAATGAAAGCAAGGAAGTTATTAGCAAGTGGCTGCATGGGCTATTTGGCGAACATTGTAGACAAAAGCCAAGAAGAAAAGATAAGAATTAAAGAGGTGCCTGTAATTCGAGAATATGCTGAAGTGTTTCCTGATGATCTGACGAGTCTACCGCCAGAACAAGAAGTCGAATTCGAGATTAAGCTCGCTCCAGGCACCGACCCGATCTCTAAGGCACCTTACAGAATGGCCCCGATAGAGTTAAAAGAGCTTCATACACAATTAAAGGAACTACTTGACAAAGGCTTCATCAGGCCAAGCTACTCTCCATGGGGAGCTCCAGTTCTATTTGTTAAGAAGAAAGATGGCACTATGAGACTCTGCATCGACTACAGAGAGCTGAACAAGGTGACAATCAAGAACAAGTACCCATTGCCTCAAATCGATGATTTGTTTGATCAGCTCAAGGGTGCATCTATGTTTTCAAAGATTGATCTACGGTCAGGTTATCACCAGCTGAAGATTAAAGAAGGAGATATCCCTAAAACTGCCTTTAGGTCGAGGTATGGTCACTATGAATTTGTGGTTATGCCTTTCGGTCTGACGAATGCACCTACGGCCTTTTATGGATTTGATGAATCGAGTATTCAAGGATTTCCTTGATAAATTTGTTGTTGTGTTTATCGATGATATTCTTGTCTATTCAAAGAATCGGGAAGAACACGAGGAGCATTTGAAAACTATGTTGGAGACATTAAGGAGACACAAGCTATATGCAAAATTCTCTAAGTGTGAATTTTGGCTCGACAGAGTGTCTTTCTTGGGCCATATAATATCAAAAGAAGGGATTATGGTGGACCCTGTTAAAGTAGAAGCTGTTCTCAATTGGAAGCAACCAACAAACGCAAGCGAGATAAGGAGCTTCTTGGGTCTAGCAGGTTATTATCGGAGATTCGTAGAAGATTTCTCCAAGATAGCAGCCCCACTCACGAATCTGACTCGCAAGGGAAAGAAGTATGAATGGACTGAAGCATGCGAGAAGAGTTTTCAAGAACTTAAGAAGAGATTGACGACAGCCCCAGTATTGGCTATTCCAGAAGGAAATGATGGATTCGTAATTTATAGTGATGCATCCAAAATGGGCCTTGGAGCTGTTTTAATGCAAAATGAAAGGGTGATTGCCTATGCGTCAAGACAACTGAAGGATTACGAAAAGAACTATCCTACTCATGACCTCGAGTTAGCAGCAGTCGTTTTTGCGTTGAAAATATGGAGACACTATTTATATGGGGTCCAATGCAAGATCTTTACAGATCATCAAAGTTTAAAGTACCTCTTCACGCAAAGGGACTTGAATATGAGACAACGAAGATGGCTTGAATTGGTGAAGGATTATGATTGTGAAATCCTGTATCACCCTGGAAAGGCTAACTGAGTGGCTGATGCTTTAAGTAGAAAGACAACGGCTACATTGATGTCAATGCAAGCAATGTCTCCACCTTTGAGAAAGGAAATTCTAGACTTCGGTTTGGAACTTGTAGCAGGCCAGCTGTTAGCCCTCACCCTTGCTCCGATGCTGTATGATGAGATTCGGAGTAAACAAGATGACGATGTAAGCCTCGCAAGGATTAAGCAGGAAATGAGAGAAGGAAAATGTCAAGAGTTTCGTATCGCGGATGATGGAACTCTACACCTCAAAGACCGCTTTTGTGTTCCCAACGTTGATGGTCTAAGGGAAAGAATCTTGGCAAAAATTCACGACACTCCTTATTCAATTCATCCAGGTGCAACAAAGATGTATAATGATTTTAAGGGTAACTTCTGGTGGTTTGGAATGAAGCGTGATGTCGCCATGTATATAAGGAAATGTTTAACATGTTAGCAAGTCAAAGCTGAACACCAGAGACTTGGTGGTGAATTGCAGTCAATCCAGATACCAGAATGGAAATGGGAGGATATAGCAATGGATTTCATTACTGGATTGCCCAAGACTATGAATGGTTATGATGCTATTTGGGTTGTTGTGGATCGACTAACTAAGACGGCACATTTCATTCCTATCAGGATCACTTACTATATGGAACGGTTAGCGGAACTCTATGTCAAGGAGATCGTACTACTTCATGGAATCCCTAAGTCTATCATCTCAGACCGTGATGGCAGATTCACATCCAAGTTCTGGAAAAGTGTACAGGCTACAATGGGGACCAAGTTACATTTTAGTACAGCTTTTCATCCTCAGACAGATGGCCAAACAGAGAGAACGAACTTGATCTTGGAGGATATGCTTCGTGCCTATACTCTTGACTTCAAGACCAGCTGGTGTAAAGTGTTACCATTAGCGGAGTTTGCTTACAACAACAGTTACCAGGCGACAATTGGTTTGGCACCTTATGAGGCTTTATATGGGCGAAAATGTAGGTCGCCTATATGTTGGTATGAAGTTGGTGAGAAGAAGATGATGGAAAGCATTGTCGATGAAAAGACTGATTTTGTTAACGAAACCTCCGAGATGATAAAGTTGTTAAGAAGAAGAATAGAGACCGCGCAAAGCCGTCAAAAGAGTTATGCTGACAAGAGAAGAAGACCCTTAGAATTCACTATAGGTGAATCCGTGTTTTTGAAGGTTTCACCAATGAAAGGAGTCATGAGATTTGGTAAGAAAGGCAAGTTGAACCCAAGATTCATCGGTCCTTATGAAATTGTGAAGCGGATAGGTAAAGTAGCTTATCAGCTGAGGTTGCCCTCGGAAATGTCTGCAATGCATGACGTGTTACATGTTTCGATGCTCAAGAAATATGTTCCAGACTCTACGCATGTGATTGAGCCACAAGTGATCGAGATACGAGAAGACTTAAGTTATGAAGAAAAGCCAGTGGAGATACTTGATCGGAAAACCAAGACCTTGAGGAACAAAGAAATTCCATTGGTCAAGGTGCTTTGGCGAAATCACCAAGTAGAAGAAGCTACATGGGAACGCGAAGATGATATGAGAACTAAGTATCCACAACTATTTTGAGTTTCGAGGACGAAACTCTTATAAGGTGGGGAGAATTGTAACACCCGCCAATTTCTATGTAACGGATTAGGCTAAATGAATATTGACGTTAAATAATTTCTTTATTAATATGTGTTATGATATTACTAAGTATTTCATGTTAAGTGTTATGACAGGTGACAGCCATGTGGAATTGATGTGTTCAAGGTGTTCATGTCATTTTATGTAGTATGTTTAACAATTTATTTAATGTTTTAAATATGGCAGTTCGGCAGGCCAAACCTTCAAGTTCGGCAGGCCGAATTGTCCTCATGGAACGGCAGGCCGATGAAATTTCATCGGCAAGCCAGACTCCATGCCTTTGGAAGGCCGAACTGTGCAGTCGACAGGCCGAAGATGGCTGACGAGCAATCAGCAGCGATCTCTCCAAAATTTGTGATAGAGATAATTTCGATGATTGGTTATGATTGAATGATGAATTGTGATTGATTGGCTTATTTTTGGATTGATTGCTCTAATTTTGGTAAAGAAACCTTTGACTTTAGATGGATTGGATGATTTGATATGGTTTCCGATTTTGAAAGCTTGATATATGGTAAGAGAGAATTTTTTTTTTTGACTTTCCTTGTTCACTTCTCATCATACACGTGAATGACCCCCTCTTATTTTCATAAAGTTATTTTTAATATTACAGAGAGATTAGACCATCTCCTCTCATTTGTCCCGTTTACGTGATTCTCACTTAGACATTTTTTTTTCTCTCTCTATTCTTCTCTCACTTCTCTTCACGTTTCTCCTTCTCTCCTCTCCTTAATATTGCTACAAATAATTGAAAGACATATTGGATTTTCGTTGGGGTTAAATTCAAGGAGGCTTTAGAAGAAAATTTTTGAGGTAAGAGACTCTTCTCTGTAATTCTGAAATTTTGAATACCCTGTAATCAGATTGCCATATCTTTTTCTACAAAACTTCTTTTGCTCTGAGTTTTTTATGTGTTACTCATGTATGTGTTATGTACTAACCCTCAAAATTTCACCTCAATTGGATTTTTCTACACCGAGATATGAATTTTCTTCTCTATGCCATTCACTGCAAATTAATGCTGATCGGTAAAGTTGTTTTGTCTCTATGTTCCGAACCCCATAACTTTATCTAGGAATTTTATTTTTCTCTGAAATTTTAATATGATTATCACATATGTGTTAAATGATTTTTCTCCAAGTTTCACGTTATTTTGATTTTTCTACATTAATATACGAATTTTCTACTCTCTGCCACTCACAGTAAAACGTTGCTGTTTGATTATGTTGCATAAAAATGTGGTTTTAGTTCAAGGGGCAAATGTAGTTTGATATGTACAAAATTTGACAAATATGTTCATGTATATGTTAAGTTATGAACTGAAAAGTTTGGTGATAATTTGATGAAAATTTTATGTGTTATTGAGTTTTCATTAAGACTAGGTTTTGAAACTGCTCAATCAGTGAATTATTGAATTCTAGTTTTGTGATGTTTTTGTATGATTAAATGATTTTATTTGGCAGTAGGATATTTTTGTGGTACTGTAATGTATCTTAATAAGATGTTAGTATGAATTTTAAAATTAAAATATATGTGTTTTAATTGTTAGAAAATGTTTTCAAAAGATTACTCACTGCCTTTCAAACTTAAGTTAGTTTTATTACTGATTTTCAAATGTGTGTTTTGACCTACTCCGATTTTTGTTGAAGCCAATTTTTGGGTATGTTAGGGTTCTATATGTCTACTGTATACTTTAATTTTTTTGGATTTTTCTATGGTGTTAAAATTCCTTAAATGGACCTGAGTTTAAGATTGTTTGCTGCCTATCTATTGCTGGCAGATTTCATGTTCGAAATGTATGGTTTATTTTTAGATACTTTAAGTAATTTTTATGACTAAAGAAAAATCATGGTAATATGTTTATGTATCAAATTTACCCCTGTCAAGTATGGTGCTAAAATTATATGAGAATGTTGAGTTATTAAATTTTTAATTCATGGAGGTCAGAAGTATATTTTTGATGATTAAGGTTATGGATGCATGTTTTGAATTATGTATATGTGATGTTATATGAATGGATGTTTTACTCTATGAAAATAAGTATTAATTTTATTTTGTAATTTTAAATGAATAAATGGCATGAACACTTTAAGGATTGAGCACATTGAGACCGCGGCGTCGTCACCAATACATATAAGGTTAAGTAAGCTAGCTTCTAAGGTAGCACATCGAGACCGCGGCGTCGTCACCAATACATATAAGGTTAAGTAAGCTAGCTTCTAAGGTAAGTACATTCTCACCTGCAACATGATATGTTTTATAAGGTTTGAAATTATGTGCATAATGATAATTATTCTATGATGGATTTTATGATGGTTTCATTTAAAGTTCTCTCATGAAATATTTTGATGTTCATAAAGTTATGCATGTATGATGATGACGTATTTCAAAGCATGAAAATTTTATATATGTATATATATGTATCACCTAAATAAGTGTTGCACACCAATGTTATGATATGTTATGATGTCATGTTTGGTTTAGGATTAGCTATCATTTTTCTCTCATGACGGCACGCCTACAATGATGATTATGGTGCAATACTTGGGCCCTTAAGATAAAATGGAATAAGTTTTAAATTGGTCAATGTTATCAAAGATATGTTCCTATGAAAATGTGCCTAGTGCACTATTATGATGATGTTCATAAAATGTTTTAAGTTATGAGATAATAATGTACTTACTAAGCTTTAGCTTAATCAGTTTATATCATGTTGCAGATGAGGGTAAGAAAGTCATCAATTAGGTAGAGGGCAAGGAAAGGCGTGTGAGCGAAGGATGATAAATTGCAAATGAAAGAATGCCAAAGAAGGAAGTTTCAACGATATAAACTATGTTTTATAATTTGAACACGATTATTATTAAGTTTTAAAGAATTCACGAATTATGTTTTATTATTTTATCTTATCATTTTAAGTATATGGACTTCCGCATATTGAAGTATTGATTTTTGTTTTAAAAATTTAATTTTTCTAATTTCTTTTTAGTCGGGCAGCCTGCCGGTAGACGTTCTCCGGCCTGCTGATCAAGTTCGACCTGCTGATCAAGTTCGGTCTGCCAAACAGTGAGAGTTGATTATTTTAAAATGTTGTGATGTTTCTTTTTAAATTATGATTTTATTATTTGGAATCTTTAATTAATTAAAGAATGTTTATGATCAAGTAAATTTTTATTGTTATTATTATGGATTAATTTATTGATTGTTATATAAAAAAAAAAATGCATGCATGGATCCTGGGTTATGTTTTCAAACAATCTTTTTGATCAAATAGTTTTAAAATAAAGGTTAAATGAATGAATGTAACGACATCTGTGACGTCCACAAGGGGGGCGTTACATTTATTCCCTCGATTGCGGATCTTATGATTTAGACCGTCACCTTAAGAATCACATCTTCCACATAATTTGTCCATCATATGCCCAATTCTTGAAGGTTTAGGCTGACAGTCTCAGACTATTGTTTGCTTATTATACATTCAACAAAATGAACTTAAAGAGGACAAGTTTTAGTATATTAATAATGAATAAATTCTTTATTGATAAAAATGTCTCCAAAAACATATTACTTTTTTACTCCTTGGGGCATACATGTCTAACAATCTCCCATTTGCACTAAGTGAGTAAATATGATAAATTCCGCATCCTCATAGCCTCCACATGCCTTTTGAAGACTCTCCCAGTAAGTATCTTTGTGAATGGATCAACTAAATTGTCCTCTGATGTGATTTTGCACATCGTGGCATGCCGCGCTTAACGAAGTCCTTTATCACATAATACTCCGATCAATATGCTTACTCTTCTTGTGAAATCTTGGTTCCCTAACATTAGCTACCGCCGTACTGTTATCACAGTACAGTAATATCACTTTATCCATACCAAGAACTACCTTAAGATCCCCAAGGAACTTGCGGAGCCACACTGCTTCTTTGAAGCATCACCAGCTCCCACATACTTGGCCTCCATCGTTGAATTTGAAGTGCAATCTTGCTTCACATTTCTCCAACTGACGGCACCGCCGCCCAGAGTAAACACAAAACCTGAAGTCGATTTCCTAGAATCCAGATAAGATTGAAAATCTAAGTAGTATATCCTAGAGGAGTCAAGTCCTCATCCAAATATACAAGCATATACCCTCAAGACCTTCTTAGGTACCTGAAAATATGCTTGACCACAACCTAGTGGTTTGGTCCTGAATAACTCATCATTGACCTAACCATGTCCAAAAAAGTCTTATTCTTTCTCTCCGCTATGCCATTTTGCTACGGAGTGCCCGGCGTAGTCAAATGGGATAAAATCCCATTCTCTAATAAGTGTTCCAAGAACTCATCAGAAAGATATTCTCCACCTCGATCGGATCGAAGTGCCTTTATGGGTCGACCCAATTGCTTTTCCACTTCAGCCCGAAACTCCCTACACTTGTCATAAGTTTTGATTTTGTGGTGCATCAAGTACACATACCCATATCTTGAGTAATCGTTAATGAAAGTGACAAAGTACTCATACCCTCCACATGCCCGGATGTTCATCGGTCCACAAACATCACTATGCACAAGTTCTAGAATCCCTTCGGCCCTATTTCCTTTAGACCTGAATGGTCTTTTGGTCATTTTACCCTCCAAACAAGATTCACATTGAGGTATAGATTCCACCTTTAAGTGACTTAAAGGTTCATCCTTCACTAGCCTTTGAATCCTATTTAGGTTAATATGACCAAGGCGTAAATGCCAAAGATAAGTCTTATTAAAGTGAGAAGTTTGAAGTCTTTTAGAGTTATTATCATTCATCTCAGCATTAAGCAATAAGTCCATCTTAGGTTTGATAAAACATAGATTATTTTGCATCCATCCAGAACAAATAAAAGATTTATTTTTACGAGTCACCACTTTATTATTAAAAGAGACCAAATAGGAGTCTTTAAATAAACAAGTTACAGAAATTAAATTCCTTTTAAATCTAGGAACATAAAAACAATCTCGCAAAATTAAATTCATATAATTATCAAAATAAAAATGGACGCCTCCCACTACTTCTGTTGAGACCAAGGATCCATCGCCCATCTGAAGTATGAAGTCTTCATGTGGTAGACTTCTCATTTCTTTGAACCCCTACAGAGAAACACAAACATGATTAGTTGTATTAGAATCTATGATCCAAATGTCACTGGATTCCTCAACCAAACAACTTTCTAAATACAAAAGATCACACCTATCTCCTTTGGAAAGGCTTGTAATGCTTCTTGATGTGCCCGACCTTCCCACAGAAGAAGCACTTAAGCTTCTTTGGGTTCTTCTTTTTCTTATTCTTGCTCTTGGTGCTAGCAGGAATAGAAGACTTCTTGTTCTTGGCCCGTTGTTTCTTTCCATTCTGATAATTAGGATTGGAACCAAAAGCAGCTACCAAGTTGGCCACACCACCAGCAGGAGACTCCCTGATTAGTAGTTCAAACTCCTGTAACTATTTCATTAATTCTGATAAGGTCATATCCCGTCTATTGTTTAAATTAAAATTAGCTCTAATCGGAATAAATTCCTTTGATAGAGTCTCAAAGACCATAGTCATCTGAGTTTCAGCATCGATGTTGGCTCTATTGGTTTGAGCCTTAGCGAGGTAACCTATGACCAACATTATGTGCTCCTTTATAGTTGTCCCCGGTCTCTGTTTACAGTTTTCGAAGTGCCCCTTGCCACTTTGTTATGGCCTAGCCTCCAAATATATCTTCAAGATTATCCAAGATCTGCTTCGCAGTCTTATAATCCTGATATTGAGCCTACAGCACATTATTCATGCTGGCCATAACATAGCAGCAGGCCTGATCATTAGCATCTTTCTAGTGATTGTATGCTTGGAATTGCTCATTAGTCGAGTCTCTCGTAGACTCGGAAGGACAAGGGGTTGTCAGCACATATTTCAGTTTCTCAAAGAAGAAGACGATATCCAAGTTCTGTTTCCAATCATTATAATTCTCTCCGGTTAATAGGTTTTTGTCAAGTATCGAAGATAAAGAGTTTTTAGACATTTTTAATATACAATAAAGAATCATATACCAAACATAAGCAAGCATATGATAATTTAGTAAGATAACACAATCATGTAAAAACATACAAATGTGTTTATGTGTGAAAACCTTGAAAATATCACAGCCTTACAACGATAATTCCTAACTCAGAATTTAACAAGCTCCCAGGGGAGTCATGCCAAATTCAATTAGGAACACGGATCCTCTCCTGATTAATATATGCTATCCAGGACCCGTATGATCCAGCATATATGAATAATTGTTTCTTTAGCCATTAATTTTATTAACCGAGCTCCTTGGAGAGGTTAATAATAAAATTAACATGAGTGTATAACCATCGTTTTAATATTTTATCCATGATTTACAATCACCACCTAGGGGTGTCCATCCATAAATAATGCTAAAATACCTTATCCTCTCAAAGATTCTATCTAGTACATGATAGAAATCTTTTCCTAGGGGTTGGGACCACCATGTTCTTCCTATGGACCAACGATGGAGGCCGTAGGTCCTCTCTTCGAAAACCTTCTCCCACTCAATCTTTTGAAATCAAGGTTTTATTTTAAAAGGACATGCATGAACAATTTTAATTGAGTGGCACTCCCTATTCTATATGGCATGTTATCAATATACATGGCAAATCATATTATAATGCAGACAAGCAAAGCTACATGAAAAAAAAATAACCGTAATACTATGGTTCCATCCTAGAGAATAGAAAACTAAGATTACAAGAGAATAATAAAGACATATTATCGATTCTTCATCCTCAAATCCTCAAGTTGTATCCTCCTTCATGTAGTACCCATCCTCAAGTCTTCAATCCTGTACGAATCGAATACTTCATATTTTCAATCATATCCAAATTTAATGTTTCTCAAAATTGTCCCAAAAATAAAATTAAAATTGCTCCGAAAACTGCACCTTTTCTAGAAAAATTTCCAACTCTCTGCCACCAAACCTATCTAGGTGATTGGCCTACCGGTCATGACCCATCGGCCTGCCGATCCATGAAAGTTCGGCCTGCTGTCAGAGCCACTTGATTTCTGCCCCGCTCACGGCCTACCGAACCTCACATCTGGCTTGTCGAACTGCGACCATTGGCCTGCCAAACTGGAAGGTTCGACATGTCGACCAAGCAGAAATTACCATTCTAGAAAATACAATTTTTTAACGCAATTCATCAATTTTATTTCAATACTTCAAAAACATAAAATTAGAGACTTAGGGAATACTTGGGTGTGCCATCATCGTTCTTCTGGACCCGTCTTCTCTGAATGATTATTTAATTATAAAATTCTTACAAATTTAATATCAAATAATTCCTAGATGAAGATGATAGTCCGCCATCTAATTACATGAAGCACCGAGATACACATTCTAACCTCTAAGGGACCATAATCGGTATAAATCAATTAATTAATAAATAAATAAATAACAATTTAATCAGCCATAATTAATTAATAACATTCACTATATAATCTATGACAACATATAAAATATATAGAAACCTAGATTGCCAACTCTCTATAAAATTAAATTCAAGCATAGGAGAGATTAAGATCACAAAATTTATACATATAGTATGATCACAAACTCATAAATTTATGTAAAAACCATGGCTCTAATACCAATTGTTAGAAAAATAGTACGTAGCAGAATTTTAAAAAAAATTTATATCAGAGTACTTTCTAAAACATAAGTTTGACACGTTATATGCATAAATTAACCAGATCTTACTAACCTTTGTATGCTGAAGAACTACCACAATCCGTGAAGAGAAGTAACTTTCCAAAAGAGCCTCAACCAACTGGTCTTCTTTGCTATTCTCTATCCACGATCGGAGTGAGTATGGGTGGTAACGCACCAAAATGTTTCTCTTTTTAAACGGCGAACGTTTGTAGTATAGAAAAGTTGTCGTATCCACAAGGAGGTGAAAATTTGTAACTCGACAAATTGATAAAATCAACATTCAAAAAGGCAATTACTTTTTAAATCAAAGTGTAAAATGAGATAAATATTTTTGTGGTTTTTAATTTATTTAATTTAAAATCTAAAGCATAAAATTAAAACGATGAAGCTTTGTGAATCCCTTGTATGTTTTGCAACTGATATGAAATTTTAACTCTAATTAATAATTATCTAAAGCATTTGATTTATTATATCTTATCTCATTAATTGCAAGCACATTTTACTAATTATATAGGTCAATCGAGAGCGACAATATAGCAAACCATAATACAGTAAGGGTTTTCCTATAAAATTAGCAAAAAAATCATCTCTCACTAATGATTTGGTGCATTAATTATGAAAATTATAACTGCTGTCACTCAATTACAATTAACATAATTTTAAGATAGAAAAGATTATAACAAATCAAAATTAATATATTTTTATGGAATAAATTATTGCATTAATTTCGACAGCACCTCGTTTTATTAAATGGTTTAAGAATACACTATGCCATCGTTTGTCTGCAATAAATCAAGAATTACCAAGCATTTACTGTGCCAGTCCATGTCTATAATGCAGCAGAAACTCAATTTAATAAACGAGCATGACTTCAGTATTATTAACATTAATTATGCAACACAATTAAATTACATAAAGAAAGCATGACTGAATTTATGCAAGAATTGGACAGCATAACAATATTAATAATAATTATTAAAAACATAAAGATATAATTTATTTAACAAAATATAAGCATTACGAAACAGATATAGAGTTAAAATCCATACCAAAATACTATACATACAAGATCACCTCTTTGCCTCACCAGCCTCTTTATACTAATTTAAGCATTATTTTATTACCTAAGGAGATACCACTGAGTCTAACTCAGTAGAAAGGAAAAGAAAGGAAAAGAAGGGAAAAGAGGGCCAAAGGCCCGAAGGGATGCGTCGTTGAATGGGCGATGCAAGGCTATTTATAGCCTTGAAAAATTACTGTTTGCCAATTTTTATTTTTATTTTTATTTTTTTAACGCTGAAACGCATCTTCGGAGTGGAAGTTTGAGTTTATAATCCAGTGCATCGCATATCATAGTAGCACAGAACAGGCGCAATCTAAACTGTTCATTTCGTGATCCAACCGTCAGCAGGCAAGGGCAAGAAAGGGCCCAGGTAGGGCCAGTGGGACTGATATTGAAGACCGTTCGATCAATCTTGGTAATCAGATCTGACAGCTTGGAAAACAGCTACATGTGGAGGCGACCGCACGAGATCCGACGCTGTCTAAGATTCCCTCTGACGCACGTGAGACTTGTCAATGTTGTGCACTCGCCAATCAGATTTCGACACGTGGACAGCACTACGAGACTCGACTGACGCAACAGATGACGCATTTACACGCGTCTCTTCCTCGGATGGTCACGATCAATTTGGCAGTGAATCCAATGATCAAAAAATTGCCACGTGTCCTATTTAATTTAAATTCAAATTTTCTTTATCTTTTTGATGCATTTGATGTTCGATTTTATCCGTTTTGGTTTCGTTTTGCTCCGTTTTTCCTCCAGATTTTAAATCTAAAAATCACAAACACACTAATATTAATTATTTTACAAACATAATATTTACAAAAATATTAAAAATATTTATTTTACATTAAAACACACAAAAATAAATAAAAACTCCTAAAATTTCTAGTCTCTTACGGTTTGACACAGATATAATTTTTATGACTTAGAAATATTTTTAGAAATTACTAAAAATATAGTAAGACATATTTACAAACTTAAAACACATTATCAAACACACTAAAACTCAAAATAAAATAACCACATTACTTTTACAATTTTAACTATTTACAAACTAAACACACATTTAACACACCGAAATGACTCTAAAAATTACTAAAAATAGTATTAAACATAAAAACACACTAAAAATACGTTTTTAAACACATTTTCACACTAAGATGCAAAAATACTTATTAACACAAAAATGTTATTAATTAGAGGATTTAATGAGAAATAAAGCATAAATAATTAATTTAAGCCTTGTAAAATATACACTTTTACAGTCTCATCAGTGGGCTCACACGTATAGCTCTTCTACTAGGTGACTCTCCTTCCAACCAATCGAGAGAACCCAAAGCTAGTGTTTGTGATTTGTAAACAAGAGCTCTCAAGGAGTTTTCAGATGCTCACCAATAGAGTATCACTCTTAATCTCTCAACTTATCTAAGTAACTCTTAAGACTTACTCCCTATTTATAGAGGTTAGGTCCAGGGTCAGTACTTATCAGATTAGGTCTCAAAAATTTAAACCAGAAGCAAATTCAAATCAATATCGGTAGGCTAAACATGCCTCATCGATAGGCCGAACTTGAGGATCGACATGCCAAATTGCCAAATAAAATCTCAGCGAATCTTTTTTTTTTCACCTAAAATTTTATAGGATAAAGTCTCAGTTTTAATTTAAATAACCCAATAGAAAAGTTATCTGATTAAAACAACTTTATCTAGATAATCTCTAGAAAAATAAATGAATTCCTGATAATTCTTCAAGTTTATCTTGATCTAATTTATTCAAAATTAAATCAACTGATAAATCAATAAGAATTATCCGATCCTTATAATTCAACCAGTTTATCTTGAATTAATTTTTATCACAAAATTAATTTAACCGATAAACATACAGGAATTATTTGATTATTTCAAAATTTCAACCAATCTAATAAATCTGACATAAGTCACCAATAATTGAAAAAGTACGCTATATTGTTACAGGATTTTGTGAACTAGGAAAGGGGCCCAAATGGACCTATATAATTCAAGCTCTCGATAATTATAAAACCCAATATCCCATATATACATTTTATAATTATCAACTTCAACGCTTCTCCACTAAAAGGTTGGAGCTGCACTCTCGAACTACATAGAATTATGAAGCCTATGTAGTTAAGTCTCCATGACATATCATAGTGTATCGTATCCTTATAGGATTATCCATAATCGGCTTAAGGATAAGTTCTGTCTTACCTTCCCGATTATTTTTATCTTACGTTCCATTATCTCACCATTGGAAAACTTACCATCCAAATATAGTATACCATTCGGTTACACCTATGTATCCAAATGGTTGAGCGCTTCAGTTTTTCAATTATAGAATAACGCATATAAGAGGATATCACTACTCCTAAAGAGGAGCTATGGATTCCATATCTATGAATAACAGGTCTACGTTATCAAGAGTTATGCCTCCAATGTATCAGCATACATACCACTATTAAGATGTAGATGTCACCCTTTCGTACATCAAAAGATATAAGTCAAGACAATGGGCCCACTATTCATCTCAAGATTAAGATACAATACAAATGATTATCTAAAGTGAATCGATTTGCCGAGACAGAGTTATTAATCTAAATCAATTCACTTTATGTCCTGATCTAACATATCGTCACCTATGACAATGTGCCAATGTTTCTATTCACGGAGTCCACCTCCGATGGTCAAGACAAACCATCTTCTAATAGGGATATAGACAACATAATAATCTTTACATGAATAAAGTGTCCAACTTTATTCCCTCGATTGCGGATCTTATGATTTAGATCATCACCTTAAGAATCGTGTCTTCCGCATAATCTGTCCATCATATGCCTAATTCTTAAAAGTTTAGACTGATAGTCTCAGACTATTGTTTGCTTATCATACATTCAACAAATATGAATGTAAAGAGGACAAGATTTGGTATATTAATAATGAATAAATTCTTTATTGCTAAAAATATCTCCAAAAACATATTACATTTTTACTCCTTAGGGCATACATGTCTAACACTTGAGCAACTTGACCTTCTAGATTATTATCAGCAATTTGTTGAACCTTAATGATAGGTTGTACAACACTTGGTTGAACTATAGGAGTGTTATGAACAATTATCAACCTATCACTTGATGTAGATGGTTAAACTTCAGTATGATCCCTTTCATAAACTATGTTTTGAAATTGATCGCTCCCACTAATCAAGTCATTCTCAAGAAACTTGACGTTCCTTGATTGCACAAATCTAGTGCTATAAGTTGGACAGTAGAATCTATATCCTTTGGACCTTTCGACATATCCAACGAAATACTCACTAATGATCCTCGAATCTAGCTTTTTCTCTTATGAGTTGTACACTCTTACTTCAGACGGACATCCCCAAACGTGTATATGTTGAAAACTCAGTTTTCAACCTTTCCATAACTCAAATGGCATCTTTGGGACAACCTTAGTTAGAACTCAGTTTAATTTATGCACAGCTATCTTAAGAGCTTCAGTCCACAAGGACTTAGGCAGTTTGGAGTTATTCTACATACTCCTCACCATGTCCATTAATGTTTGGTTTCTTCTTTCTGCTACACCATTCTGATCCAGAAAACCAGGCATGGTGTATTAGGCAACTATCCCATGCTCTTGAAGAAACCTCACAAATGGACCTTGAGCTTGTCCATCCTTAGTGTATCTACCATAATATTCCCCACCTCTATCTGTTCTCATGATCTTTATTTGTTTGCCGCATTGTTTCTCTACTTCAGCCTTGAAAATCTTAAAGGCATCTAATGCTTCATCCTTGGTATGAAGCAAATAGAGATAAATGTACTGTGAGTTATCATTTATGAAAGAGATGAAGTATTTTGGACCATATGAGTCTATGTCTGGACTACAAACATCTGAATGTATGATCACTAATATTTCTAAACTCCTCTTGCCACCTTTCTTAGACTTGTTGGTCAGTTTTCCATTTATACAACCACACAAGTATCAAAGTCAGTAAAATCTAAAGTACTAAGTACTTTGTCATTTACTAACCTCTTGCTTCTCTCAATGGATATATGTCCCAATCTCTGTTGCCACAACATGGAGGAATCCTCATTTATAACACAACGTTTAATGCCAGATTAAACATGCATAGCAGTATGATGTGGTTCATTTTGCAATTTAATTGAGAAAAGACCATTAGATAAAATACCATTCCCAACAAGACCAGATTTATAAAATAAACTAAAACATTTGTCTAAAAAAGTAAAGGACTATCTCAAAGGTACAAGTCTGGAAATAGAAATTAAGTTCCTAGAAAAGTTTGGAGCATAAAATGTCTTATCCAATTACAAAATAAAATCACTACTTAAAACTAAGGTGCATTTTCCGAGATGCTCAGCTCACTTCCCACTGGCTTCCTTAGGTTTCACATACCCTGCAAGGTATTCGAAACATGGATTGTAGATCCAAAATCAATCCACATGTGTTATAAACAACATCAACCATATTAGATTCATAACAAACCAATGAGACTAGATTACCTTTCTTCTCAAGCCAACTCTAAAATTTTGCGCAATCCTTCTTCATGTGTCCCTTCTTTTTACAGAATAAAAAATTGGATTCCTTCTTAATGATAGCTTTGGGAGGTATTTTACCCTTCCCCTTGTCATTGGCTTGATATTGGTCTTGAATTTGATTCTTCCCTTGGTCATCGTCAGTGCAATTTCACCCATTTCCATTGCAAGCTGCCCTTCTTCCTAAGTACACATGGTCAGAAGCTCATTAATTGATCATTTGTCTTTATGTGTATTGTAAGAAATCTTAAAGGGCCCATAAGGCTTTGGAAGGGTGTTTAGAATGTAGTGCACAAGGAAGTATTCAGACACATCCATCTCAAGGTTCTTAAGTTGAGCCGCTATGTCCCTCATCTCCATGATGTACTCACGCACACCTCTCACATTGGAGAGCTTCAAGGACGAAAACCTCATAATTAGGGTGCTGGCAAGTGCTTTATCTAAAGTTTCAAACTGCTTATCAATGGCCTTCAGTAATGCCCAAACCTTGTCATATTATTCAACGGAACCACGTATGCCAACAAAAATTTTTGTCTTTATGAACATGACGCTAAGGCTATTAGATCGCTTCCAACACTTATAAAGAGCAATCTCATCCTGAGTGTTGGTTTCAGTAATTACAGGCTCGTCTTTCCTAATAGCATAATCAATGTCCATCCACCTCAAGTGAAGAAGAATTCTCTCCTTCCAGACCTTATAGCTATCCCCTTCTAGCTCAGGGATATCACATCGAACATTAGAGAAGTTTACAGGTTGTATGATTGTATAATTAAACACAAACATGCTTAGGATCCAAAATATTGAGACTAATAGACATAAATCATGTTTTACCAATGTAAATCATGCATAATTCATGAATCTATGACATAAAACTTGCCTGTGGGCTAAAGTTCTAATTCAATTAGATTCATTTTATTGTATGATAAAACTATCAAATTATGTTCCCTTTTCTAATACTTGTGGGTAAATTAGAAAATATAATTTGATATTTTATTCCAATTAGTCATACCAATATAATAAAAATTCCTATGGGATAAAATTTATTACGTTTAGTACAACAAATTGCAATAAATTTCCTTTAACCAATTGTGATCATAAACCAATCAATGTATAATTTTGTGTAATTAGAGGTGTTGTGGCTAAGTTCTAATTATTCAAAATCATATGGATCACTTAGACATTTAATTTTGTTCACAAAATTATTCATGAAAATTGCATATTCTATAGGCAATATAATAATTATGAACAAAATCTCAATTTGTGCTAAATAAGTTAATTTAATTCAATAGCATGCATAATAAAACTCAAAATTATGCATATAACAATAATTAGCACATCAATTATTCACAATATGTTTTCCAATAAAACATTCATTTAAATAGAATAATTTCTAAATGATATGCATAATTAATTTCATAATTTATGCATTAAAATGTATTTCCAAAAATTATGTACATAATAACAACAATAAAATTATGCATATAAAACAAATACTTGGCACATAATGTATAAAATAAATTTCCTATGAAATTATTGTAAAAATTATGTGTATATCCAAAAACCAAAATTAAATTAAAAATCTATATTTTTTATTTTTGGATATTTTTTATAATATTTTAATGCCCCATTTTAAACGGCGTCATTTTGCCTTGGGGGGTACCACTTCATAGACCAAACGCCGTGTCGTTTTCTCATCCAAAATGAAAACGACTTGTTGTATCAGTTGTCTTCTTCCTCAAGCTGGGTCGTCTGACTCGGTTGTGACCCGGTTTTGACCCGCACAAAAATTCGATGATTTCCAACGATTCTGACGTCGAATTCAGTCGTTTCAAATCGCAAAATGCTCAGAAATCAATAATATGATGATTTATGAATTCAAAACTCATAATTAATGAAGAATGTATATTGATCAAATACTGCATTTCACGGCCAAAATTTTTGAAAATTTGCAGATCATCAATTTGGCCAAATTTAATGGTTCTCTAATCATAGAACATCAAGAAAACGATGAACTCAGAGTTTACTTTCATCAATGATCAAAATTTTCAAAGGGCAATTAAAATTCATGTCACAGCCAAATGTCGTGAAAAAACAAAGAGAAAAAATGTTCAAAATTGAACACATCAAAGCAGAGATCTAATGGCTCTGATACCAAATGTTAGTTCATATTGCAGCATTCACAACAATTTGAACTCATAAAAGCGGAAGCAAAGTGAATTATAGTACCTCCAGCCATTGTTCTTCTTCTTCCTCTGTTATTTACCCGAATTTTGCACTGTCAAAGTTTTGATTTTTCTAAGCACTACTAATTCACTTAGATGATGTGTTTTTCTCTAAATTATGTACTCAAAAACCAAAACATGGGGCCTTTATATTAACCGTGGCCATCACACGGTTATTAGGCAGTTAAGGGCAGTTTTTTTTTTTTTTTGTCTAAAAAACTACTCTCTAATGGCAGTTGATGTAGTTATGTTTAAATTTTGAACATACCATACGGGCCACCAATTCGTTAGAACATGGGACGTTACCCAAGTTCCAACAAGAACCTCCAACAGATTTTGGGTTTCTTGAAAGAGTGTCACTTGGTTTTGAATTAAATAATTCAAATGACGACTCCAACCACGTGGAAAGAGTGGCATTATCAGTTGAACAATTGGGGTGTGGTGCACAAGGGAATTTAGATGTTGCCAAAAAATGAGAAAAATACAATTAGAGTGTTGGAAAAAGCACTAGAAGAAGAGCATGCTGCTCGTTCTGCTATATATCTTGAGCTCGAGAAAGAAAGAAGTGCCGCTGCTACTGCTGCAGATGAGGCAATGGCGATGATATTGCGCCTACAGGAGGAAAAGGCATCGATAGAGATGGAGGCACGGCAATATCAGAGAATGATAGAGGCAAAAGCTGCTTATGATGCAGAGGAAATGAACATTCTCAAAGAGATTGTAATGAGGAGAGAAAGGGAAAAGCATTTCTTGGAGAAGGAAGTTGAAGCATACAGGCAAAAGATTTTGGGAAGTGATCAATCCGATTCCGATGTACAAGGTGTAGCTGATTTTCAGGAGCAAAAGAGTTCTACTTTCTATTCGAGAGTGGATCCAATCTTGTTGCTGCAGCAGATAAATGAATCCATTGAGAAACCGAAGTTGAAAATTGCAAGTAGTTCTTCACGTTGTGAGGTATCATCGGTTGAGACTCAAAACTTTACACTTGCTTTGGGGAAAGAGTTGGCAATTCCTGGACCGGCTGAAGATGATGATTCTTTGAAACAAGTTGAGACGCATGAGAATCTGATTATTGCCAGAAGTTTAGATTTCTCAAGTGGAAGTGAGTTTAAAGGGAAGGTTGCGGTAAAGGAGGTGCCCAGATGGGAGGCAGATTTTAAATATTACGACTTAAATTCTCCTAAAGGACTTGAAATGCTTGATAAATCAGTTGCCCTATTTGTTGAAGACCCAGATCAAACTGGCGGCGCAAGTTTGTGCATAGACTTAACTGCAAAGTCATCTGATATACCGTATCTGGAAAGCAAAGATCCACCTAATGTGGCGCTTGATGCAGAGTCTTGTGTGTATGATGTTCATGTCATTGATGATAAATCTAAGATGTCAAGTGTAGTGAGTCTAGAGAAAAAATGAACGGCAGTCTGTAAGTGCTCAATCAAACGTTCCTGAAGATTGTGGCAGTCCATCTTTGAGTACTGTGGAAACTCGGTATGACATGAACAAAAGTAGTTCAGACATTACTGGTGGATTACCCCCAACAGGCTACTCTCGAGAAAAAGCTCCACTTACTGATTTTCGAAGAAATTCCATGTCTGCAGTTGATTATGAAAAATTGAAAATTGAAAATGAGGTTGAGTGGCTCAGGGAAAGGTTAAGGAGAGTGCAACAAGGAAGGGAGAAACTCAACTTCTCTGTGGGCCATAGGGAAAGGGAAAAACTCCAGTTGCAACTTTTGGAGGACATAGCAGGCCAGCTTCGAGAGATTCGACAGTTAAATGAGCCTGGAAAGGCTGAGCGCCAGGCATCTTTACCCCCTCCATATTCCAAGGTAAACTCTCTCTCCATTCTTTATTCTTTGCATGGTTTTATCATGATGGTTACCAGGTCCCAAGTGTGTGTGTGTTCTCTTTACTTCTTTTGGGAGCAGATTAGCATTGAATCCATCGTTGCTGTGCCTGCGGAAATTAGTGTCACTGTGTCATTGTACACAATTTTGTTTTTGGATGAGTTCTTGGGTTGGGGTTGGAGATGAAATTTATCACTGCTCTGTTTCATTGGTGTTATTAAGCAAGTTAGAGCCGATGCATTTATAATTATTAAATATTGTTCGATTTTCTGTAGAATGATGGAACACTTATCGATTCTGTTCTTTGTGCTGAGAATTCTGTGATATCTGATTACTTGATGATGTGCAACCCTCTCTAGGTACCTGAAATTTGGTTGACATATGGAATTTAATATTGTCCTTTAGTTGTGCAAATGCATTTTTGATATGTTGATGGCCATAAGTTCATGGGGTTTAGAAATGAATGAATACTTGGCGTGATTGGGCTGAGAGAAACAACTTAAAAATAGCATCTTGCGCTGATATTAACTTCCCTCCAATGTCATGGTAGCCACATGGAATCCAATCACCTAACTGAAAATTTTATAGATCAAGAACACTCCTTTACTATCAAGTAAGCCTTACATGAGTAATCATAATTTTACTAAGTTTTGCATTTTTTTGTGTGCACCTAAGCTTCTGCTCACCAAACATTTAACTTCATGCATTGCGATTCAAAAGAAAAGGAAATAAGAAGAGGGATTTTCAAGCAGCTTATTTTGTTCTGATAATTTAAATATCTAAATCTTTGGCCGTATCTTGGGAAAAAAAGAACTTTTGGTCGGGGTGTTTTTTTTTATTATTGACATGGGGACGGGGTTGGTTATGTCTTTCAGTTTCCGTTTAGAAAAGGATTCTTGTTTCGTTTTCCTTTTTTTATTTTTATGTTTCATTGAGGGGATATGGGAATTCTTTGACTAAGGAATAAAACTCAAATTTTTTTATTTGCATTTTATTTTGTTTTTGTTTTTGTTTTTCATTTCTGGTTTCCATGTCCCTGTCTTGTAATTCTGAGACATTGAAACTTGGTAATAGGTATATTGAAATCATACGTTATTGGTATTGTATATTTGTGTATTTCTGGTATTGTTTATAATGATGACAATTTTATGTATTAACTTGGTGAATGCATATGAGTTTGCATGCATTTGCTTCCGTGTATCTACATGAAGCATGAGTATGTAGTTTTTGTTTCTTTTGTTTGTAGATCTTACCGAACTGCAAATAGGAAAGAGCACGAGAGATTTTGAAGATTATCGGTACTTGGCATATTCAGGGTTATTTTTTAGTAGTTCAACAAATGTTAGACTGTCTCATATTTCTAAAGTCTTCCTCTTATAGCTCTCACAATTTTCGGCAAGCTTGTTTCTCAACCACTTATTGCTTATTGCTGAAGCTTATATTTTCAGGTTACATCCAAGAAAAGACACTGGCGAAGTGCATCGCTTGGAATTCATAGACGTACTTGAAGTAAGGTAAAACAGCTCGACATCAGATTAAGGTGCGAATGCTAGTTATACAAGTAACTTTTACCTTCCTTTTAGAGGCTACAAAGAAAGGTTGGTAGCCCCTTTTTTTGTGGATCCCGTGGCGCTGCAGATTACTCTCAGAGAACCATACCAGCTTCTTGCAGCACTCTCTTGACACACAACTTATGAGGACACCCGAAAAGCGAAAAGAGAAAGGATGATAGTAAAGCCGTCGATGAACCTATGTTTCATGCATTTTTGGTCCCCAAACTGGTACGGATTGTCTCGATGGATCATATGTTTCATGTTGGTTAGTTTACTTCCTAGGCCAAGAGTCTATCAGCCTTTTTTTATAATGCTTTTAGCAATGTAGCTACCACTTGAGAAAGTAAATCTTTGGACAATGGTTTGCCAATCAGTGGAGAAATAAAGATCTATCACATGTTTTATCTTAACCTTTTGGTGTATCGTGACATGCTTTTCTCTTAATCGTACAAGTTTCATTTCCACTAAATTCAACAGGGATGAAAGTCTCTTGGAAGAATTTGTGTTGTAGCAATGAGAACACGTTTTTTATGAATAGCTCATAGCGAATTGGGAGCACAAATTTTTCTCCTTTTAGCTCCACGCCAAGTTTTATGAACACTGCACCATCTGAACTCAATATTGGGATTTTGTCTAAGAATACTGGAAGTGCCTTTGATCCCTTGCTACATTGACTTTCAAGTAGAAAGTTTAAGTTCTCAATGGGGGTGCAGCTCTGTTTCGAGAGAGTCTTATTCCCTTCACGGGTTCCTTTTAGGTTGTTTATAATTTGAAAATTCTGAACCTATGTTGTTTAAAACGTAAGTCGATTTCGATTTGGAGTTTGGAATTGTAAAGTATGAAGAGGGAATAAAATTTGAGTAATTGTTTGTAAAGTCTGAACTTTCAGATCATTGTGAGGAAATCAGACACGAGGACATTTGGGCAGGCGCAAAACCACCTTCTAAACCCCCAGTTCAAATTGGGCCCATGGGTTCAATCTGGCCGAACATATGAGTCTATTGGGCTGCTGGTTTGATTGATTTATTCGGTGTTTGACAATATGAGTTAAGACCAGTTTTATTATCATACAAAACTCACACATGCTACAAAGTTAAATAAGAGTATATTAAAGTGTAAAGCTCTCACATGTTATAATGTTTTCAACCAAAATTTTTTCAACGATGCTTCCAAACACCCTCTATATATTATCACCAAAAGTGGGTAAAAATAAGATGAGTTGCTTAGTGGGCAACCTTAATGGTTGGGAAGTACTAAACTTTCACTGGTGTTAGTTACAGTCACTCTTCATTTGCATAGAAAAAAAAGCAAGTTAATTAATTTTCATTTATACCAACGAAGAGGACAAGATTCATTCTATTAATCAATAAAACCACACAGGAGACAAGAAATCACACATCTTTGATATATAGTAATTACTTTCAGAATATCAATGCTGAATTTAACAATGAGGTCGTAGCTAAAAACTTTAATATTTCATCACTCAAACATGAAAAACAAAAAAATAAAATGATTATATGGTATCGATATATATTCGCATTAACGCGAATAGCTAGCTAATTGTATATATCGATATTCATCTGCAAAATCCTTCGGAAGGTGCTCAACAGAGGTTCGACGGATAGGGACAGCAGTGACGAAGCATAAACGGCCAAGGGGAAGCAGAGTGTTGCGTACAAAGTTTATGGTAAACTCTATGTGACAGAGGAACATAGAGCAAACAAGGAAGAGACGGCAAAGGCAATGAATGCAGGCTTGTCTTCCAAAGTCGGCGCACCGCTTCTGCCGTGATTAATTCCACCCGGCGCGGTAGATGCCGTGGCGTACGCAATGGAAGCCACGAGAGCCGCCATAACGGAGCATGACTCGGAGGTTCTGGAGTAAGCTAGAAACTTGTGATTGGAAGATTTTTGGAAGCTTTTGATGAGATTTTAGTAATTTAAGCACGAGGTGAACATTCAAAGAAGTTATGTTTCAATATTAGAAACAAGTTGTTACTCATCACTTAAGTAGATATGGGTAACGACTAACTGAACAAGGTATTTAAGAGCTGGGTGGAAAACATGCAAAGGAGACACTTTAAAAGGATGCAAGGGTGTGCTTAGTGTTTAGAAAGCCACATGTAAAGCCTGCACAATAACACTTGTGTCAAATGAAGCCAAGTGGCACATACATTGAGACAAATGCTAAGCATAGGCTTTAGTTTTGATTTGTGATGCTTAAGGCATATTCTATAAATAGGAGGCTTGTTTTCCATCCTTTAAAATGACCGAGGGTAGGAACCTAGAGAGAAGAGAAAGAAAGAAGGGCCAAAAAAAGAAAGGAAAGGAAGAGAGAATGGAACATAGAAAAAGTTATATTCCAAGTTTCTTGAGTAGTTTATTGTAAGTAGATGTTCCACTGCGTCACTTAAACAATAGTATAATTTAACAACATGTTTTCAACTATATGCGACGGTCTATGATGTTATGATGATTTATTTATGATCATGCTTTCACAAAGTTTAATGAAGCGTATTTATGTGTATAATTTGAAACTCTTGTGCCTATATATTAAACCGACCAATTAACGTTATGAGGCCTAATCCCTTAAGAAAAACATTTCCAATAGAGAGAGTAAACAAATAAAAAGTAAAGGTGCATGACGATCCTAAAGTAAAAGTTAAAAACAAGTATTTTAAAGTAGAACTCTATGGTTTGCTTATTGACTGAACAAAAGGTTCTAGAGTCTAATAATGACCAGTTTAGATTTTCCTTTCAATATTATTTATTATTTATTGAAATGTTGTAAAGTTTATTCTACGAATAAATTAGTCATTAAAGTTTTTTTTAACATAGTTTAAATGTTGATTTTAGTCTTTTTATGTTTTCTAAATTATAGAATTGTGATAAGAGTTTGAGCAACGCTTTTAAGAGATAACATGACTCTCAAGCTAGATAGGTCTAGAATCCGTTTGGTAAATGGATTCGAATTAATGATTTGACTTGAGTTGTGTGATTTGAATTAATGATTTGAATTGTTATCCGAATTGACGTTTGGATATGCATTTAAGTTTTAATTTGAATATAGGGTAAAATTGAAATTTATGTCTACAGAGGTTGTAAAAATAGTTTTTGATTTATTAACAAATCTAATAAAATCTTAATATTAATGATCCTAAAAATATGCAATATGGATCTTATTGGACTCAATGGATTAAAATTTGGATTTGAACATCAAGAATCCCTTGGATATGTGTTTGTTTCCCCCAAAATCCAAATCAAATGAGTATTAAAAATCTAAGTTTTTAGAGTTCTGACTCTGCCTAAACTTTTGATACTCGGATTGTAACGTTCGGACGTCATAGATGTCGTTACATTCATACGTTCATACTTAAATAAACTTTAAACATAAGCATAATTACAAAACTTATACGTTACTTTTAATTGTAAATGAGTTAAACATACATAATCAGGATCTATACATACATTTTTTTTTATAACATTGCTTAACTTGTTTCATACCAAAATTAATTCAATTATACTCTAAAGCTGGAGTTTCCTCAATCGGCAAGCCGGCAGGGGCTTTGCAAATTTGACTTAAAAACTTGTTATCGTTCGGTAGGCTGAAAACGTGATCGGCAGGCCGAACCTTTCAACATCGGCAGGCCGAGCAATGATGTTTGACAGGCCGACTGAGCCAAAACATTTTCAGTAAACTAAATTTTAAATCAAAACCAACTTTCATAAAAATGTGGAAGACCAAAATTCTTTAAAATGATAAAATTAAAATATAAAACCATAATTCATGTATTCTTAAACTTAACATAAAAATATGTTCAAAATATAAAACTTGATTTAAAACATAAAAACATTCTTCTTGGCGTTCTTCCGGTTACAATTCATCGTGCTTAATGCTCACACGCCTTCCCATGTCCTCCGCCTATTCCATGACTTTCTTACCCTTATCTGCAACATGACATAAAACTTGATTAAGCTAATGCTTAGTAAGTACATATAATTCTCACAATTTAAAACATTTCATATACATCATCATCATCATCATATCATAGAAGTGCCTTAAGCACAATTTCATAGAAACATATCTTTCATTATATTGACCATATTAAAAATTATTCCATTTTATCTTAAGGGCCTAAGTGTTGCACCATAATCATCATCGTAGGCGCGTTGTCATGAGAGGAGAAGGGTAGCTAATCCCAAACCAAACATGACATCATAACATATCATTTCATAACATTGGTGTGCAACACTTATTAGGTGATACATGTATACATAATTTTCATACTTTGAAACATGTTATCATCATACATGCATAACTTTAAATCATGAAAATCTTTCATAGGAAATCCTTTAAGGAACATAACTATAAAATCATCATGAATATCATTGTGAACATATCATCAACCTTGTAAAATGTGTCATGTTGCAGGTGAGAATATACTTACCTTAAAGCTAGCTTACTTAACCTTAATATGATTTGGTGACGACGCCGCGGTCTCGTAGTGCTCGTTCCTTTGAGTGTTCATGCCATTTATCCATTTAAAAATGCAATAAAATTAATACGTATCATAAAACTTTCATTCATATAACTTTCATATGTACATTCATCTCATATTACAAACATAATCCATAACCATCATTGTGAAAACATAAAATTATCATCACACATACTTTCATCTCATACATTACAAACATGAAAATCTTTTGAAAACGTTTTCGAACAATTAAAATACATATATTTTAATTTTAAAAATTCATACAAATATCTTATCATCATGCATTTCAATATCATAGAATTATTTCATCATCAATAAAAATCATTTAATCATATTAAACATTTCATAAAACGAAAATCTAAGAACAACATTGTTTAAGCAGTTTCCTTGATGAAATCTCATAAAATTTCATAACATAAAAATACACTCATCATACATTATACATGCACATTCTTGATAACTTTTATGAAAAATATCATTCATTTACCCCTTGAATAAACATTACATTTTCATGCATCATATCCAAACAGCAATATTTTACTGTGAAGGGTAGAAGATAGAAAATTCATATTTTATCATAGAAATAACGAAATGACTTGAAACTTAAGGAAACATTTCATAATACATACATGAACATTATATAAAAAAAAAAACTTAGGCAAAATACAATACCTAGAGAAAGATATTGTAGACGAATGGAGGAGAAGAAATTCTTTTCAGAATTACCGAAAAAAATGAGTTCTTACCTTGAAAATTTCTTCTCAAAATTCTTGAATTTAACCAACAAAAAAAATAACTTTTTCTTTCAATTTTTCTTATAGAAAATTTTTGAGAGAAAAGGAATGGAATTTGTGGAGAAGAGAAGAGGAAGAGAGAAATGAGAAAACGTCTCAGAAACTGAGAGAGAGCAGAGTGAGAAGATGAGAGAAAAGCTGAGGAAAAGAACGTTAAAATTTTAACGTAACAAGCATAATGAAAATTCATTACCCTCCATTAAGTCAGAATTTTTTTACTGTTTGATAGCAAATGGCGTGGAGGAAGGAGAGAAAAGATGGAAGTCAAACAATCACTCATCACTTACCATGTTTTGCCCTCTTAAAATAGGAAACCATTTAAAATAACACAAATCAATGTGAAGTCAAACCTTTTTATTTCCTTAACTGATAAAATATTACATTTTGTGCCAATTAATCACAATAAATCACCTATTTAACGTAATTATCTCAGCCATAAATTTGGATAGATTTCTGCTGACTGCTCGTCGCTATGTTCAGCCTGTCGATTTTCCCTTTCGGCCTGCCGATCTTGGACAGACTTTTCGGCCTGTCGAACTTAAAAGTCCGGCCTGCCGAACTGTCCTTAAATGCCATACACTAAAACATTCAATTCATCATTGCATCATAAATAAACATACATTAAATTAATCATGAACACTTGAGCACAACAATTTCATGCGGTCGTCACCTATCATAAAACTTGACATAAAAGTTAGTAATATTAAAATCATAAATCATATCATATAACATACATTATTAATAAAATTTTCTAAACACCGTTACTACCTTAACATGATTTATTACATAAAAATAGGTGGGTGTTACACGGATATCTTTGCTACAGTAAAAGCTAAAATTCACTCTTATATTTGAGGAAAAAAATCATAACTTCTTCATTTGATATCCAATTGAGATGATTCTTTTTTCATTGTGTTCCTAGTGAAGAGAGGAATAAATTAAGATCTATATTGCATATTTTTTAAGATCATTAACATTAAGATTTTATTAGATTTGTTAATAAATTTAAAACTATTTTCACTATTCTCCAAACACAAATTTCAATTTTATTCCATACTCAGATCAAAACTTAATGCACATCCAAACATCAATTCAGATAACAATTCAAATCCTAATTCAAATCACATAACTCAAATCAAATCACTAAATCAAATCCATTTACCAAATGGACTCTTAATTTATTCCTCTTTTTATTAGGAACATAATGTAAAAAAATAATCTCAATTGGATATCAAATAAAAAAGTTATGATTTTTTTTTTCAAATATAGGAGCGAGAATTTAAGCTTTTACCGTAGCAAAGATATCCGAGTATAAAAATTTTAGTGGGGGTCAAAACTCTGAAAACTATATTCTTGATGCTCATTTGGTTTGGAATTTAGGAGAAACAAACACATATCCAAAGGATCCTTCATACTCGAATTTAAATTTGAGTCTATTGGATCGAAAGAATGCATAAAACAAACATGCGCTGAAAGAACAAAAGAGCTACCACTAAGAGTAAAGTCAATTACTAGAGTGTGTTGGCCCAAGATGGTGCCTTACTTAGTTAATTTACTGTAATTGCTTACATCATTTAATTCTAAAAGGTAACTTTATATCTTAAAACATTGTGGGAGCCGGCTCTTTTACTTTCAATTCTTCTCGCCAGTGTTGTTCTCATTTTTATCTTTGCTGTTGGCTGTACGAGAAAGCAATGTACTTGGGTAAAAATATGGACTTAAGGATTGCAATATTGTAGCTACAAAAATATATTCAAGAAATATTACCATAATAAAAATGAAATATGATTAGAATCAGTTCTCGTATAAAAGTACGCATTACATTTTTCTTAATTGTATTCTCAATTTTCATAAGGACGAGTATATCATATATAAATATAAAGTTGTTGATATCGTTACTGAGCACCTAGAAGTAACCCACAAGCGTTGAAGAGGCAACCTACTGAGGAGGAAGTATGAAAGTATAGGAATCCGTTTTCATCGTCGCAAACGATATTGGTGACAGATCCTTAATTTGTTTTCTCCAACATAAGCAAAAATATAGGGATTTCAGAATACGATTCATTTGGGACGCCTTTGACAATATCTAGTACAATCTCTCTAGCCCTCCGAGCCTTTTGAGAGTTCACATCAATATCTGTTTTGGATCATTGTAATTAGTTATTAGAAAATGATAAAAGAAATTAATATTATGAAATTTAATCTTATAGTTATAATTAAAAATTATGTTTTATGTCTTTAAAACCTGCGAGGTTATTATTTGGAATCTGATAGGTTCTAAAGAAAGACATATGAATTGAATCTGACCATGTTCTAAGTTGTTTTTTCTACCTTAAAATCTAACAGGTTTCAAGTTAGAAACTGATAGGTTCCAAAAAAATATTGCTTAAAAAATTAGAATCTGCTAAGTTCTAATATAGAATTTGAAAGGTTCTAAAAACATATGAGCCAAAAAAATAAGCATATTCCATCATGGAACCTGCTTTTTAAACATATTACAATCAGACTAGATTTTTGTATAAGTCAGGTACCTGTTAGATTACAAACTTCTATTAAAATTAAGAAAGGAAGGAAACATATACCGTATTCATCATTCATGTATCGTATGATGCTATTTGGTGTATATGTAGTTTTTTCAGGATTTTTGTACTTATTTGTCATGCAATCACTAATAATTTGGTTGCTAACTTATTTATGGTCCGATTATAGGAGATCTAGAGAGCAAGTTTGTATGTTATTGTAAACCACCACTTTAAACATGTCGGTCTTGTTACATTTCGAAGCCTGATTTGCATTTGCCATCTACGTAGGCCATTGTAATTTTGATTTGTTTGACTTTTTGACTCTGTATTAGACTTGCCCTTCAACAAGCTCAATGCAAAGCATCTCCTCAAAACCTCCTTGTTCTTAAAGAGTTGGTTGACATAAAAGCTGTCACACTCTGTTTCATCAATTACTGGTATAATTTCAATCGTTTCTTTCATAATCAGGTTCATCTCTTTCTTCTTCCTTTTAGGGGTAAGCTTCCTTTCAACTTCTACATTTGTAGATTTTTCACTGTCATGCTTGCATGTTGCTCCACTTATTTCCATTGCTTCTGTCACGCCCCAGAGAACGGGAGGTGACGTGACGGTTTAATTAAGTTAATTTAGTAAAAATTTAGTTAAAACATGAGTTTAAGAATTAAGAAATTATTTATGAAAATATGATAATTTTAAAACCTTTTTAAAGCGAACAATTAATATTTAAACAAATAAGAATAACAAAATAAACAATGAGGGAATAATGATTAAAAGTAAGGAGAAACGAGATTGGGTCCCACTGACCCATATTTTGTACACACACATAGTATCGACAATAGATTATTACAGTCACAGTCCAACATAAAAAAAATAAAATTTAAATAATACATGCCTTGATTTACTACAGCTACTAACCTACTTAAGATCCTCTGTCGCTTGCTAGTCCAGGCAGTGGACTCTCCGCCGGTTCTAACTTGATTCCACCTAGAGGGGAAAGGTTTTAGAAACAAGTAAAAAGTGAGCAAAATGCTCAGTAGGACTACTTTTTACAACAAATGAACAAATCAAATATGATATTTACCTTTCAAGGATATTATTAGATATAAAGGGTTACATAATGAATAATTCATTTAAATAAGTCTTATCAATACAATCTGTCCAGAGAGTACCTTTTATCTTTTTTGGCCAAACTATATTTATCACCATCGTAGTGGCTCAACTGGGTTTCAAGACCTGCCCCTAAGGTCGTATGCTACATGACCCAATCTTTGATATGACGTCATGCCTTTATGTGCATTTATTATTATTTAATCCCATGTTACCGAGTATTCTCAATCACATATGTTATTCAATTCATTATGATCATACAATTCTTGACAAGTAATGAAAATGGCATAGAAGCACATCTAAACCGTTCTTTGAAACTCATTCTAGAGCGAACCATTTTGAAGGAAATCATTTTGAAAGAATTTATTATGTGGCCAAAAGCCCCTTTTTGAAAACATTTAAAACATTATATCATTTGTTGAAAACATTTCAAAATAAAATCCTTTAAGGCCGAAAATTATTCAAAGCTTGGCTACCAAGAAAGGGGTAGAAGTCCTACCTCAACACTCGTGCCGATGCCCCACACAGTAATCCCGGTCCGCTATACGCTAGTTCCGCGGATCCACGCTCAACCTTAAATGTACAATAACTAACTCTGTTAGTTTCTAACTTAAGATATCCCACATGGCTAAACTATTTCATGGTGTCCTAGTGTGCCATTTGTACTTATAAAATCATTTTATAAAGTTGAAATCTCGATCGGGGTTCAAAACAGTAAAAATAAGCAAAAATAACAAAATTTCACCAAGTCTGGTTGGCCTACCGGTTGCCCTGGTTCGGCCGGCCGAACTGTGCAGTTCGGCTTACAGGAAAACCAGATTCGATCGGTCGAACTTTTCTAGGTCTGGCCTATTGGTCATATTAATCTGGCCTGCCCAAGTCATGAATCCGGCCTGCCGAACTAGGGAAATCTAGAATTCTCCAGAACTCGAGTCTCGACCTCCTGAGCCTAATTCTCATTTTCAACCTATTTTTTCAATTCCCAAGCATGCAAAACATTCATAGAAGGTAGAAAAACATAATAGGATACTTTTAAACTAATTTAAACAATATTTACATCGAAAAATCGAATAACATGTGAAAAATAGAAAAATAGAGGAAAAATGAAAAATCTTGGTTTAAATTTGTTTTTCTTCAAACTAAGCTTAGATTCTAGTTGTTCTGAGTTTCTCTAAGTTAGATCAAAGGTTTCATAAGCTTAAACAAGCTTAGATTTCAAAATATAAAGAAAATTGAAAAAAATTGAAAAAGTTTTTGAAACTTTGAAAACTAACCTTGATTCGATCCTTAAATCATGTTTGTGATTATTAAATCACACTCCCGCGCCTTCAATCCACTAAACCTGAGCTTGGCTTGATTTTTGATTTAAAGATTTTAAGGAAAGAAGAGAGAAAGGGAGGGAACGAGAGAGAGAGAAAAAGGGAGAGAGAGAGTGAACATGAGTGAGTGAGGGAGAGAGGAGGAGAGAGAGAGAATAAATAGAGAGAAAAAGTGGGTAGTGTCACTGTGTAGAAACCGTGTGCCACCTACAATTTTGTAAAACAGAATATGTTCGACTTTTGACAAGTTATTTTGTTTCAAAATTCAAAATAACAAATAAAAATAGTTTAAGATAATTAAAAATCATCAAAATATTCAAAAACAACATTAATTTAGAAATTCCACTAAATGATCAAATTATGTTTAAAATATTCATTATGGCACACTAATCCACCCTTTTACTTACCAATATCACTTAATTAATTTAGGGGTATTACAACTCTCCACCCCTAAAAGAAATTTCGTCTTCGAAATTCGAAAATCATCTTAAGTACAAAATAATATGAATATGACTCCCATATGATCAACCCTGCTTTCCAAGCTGTCTCATTAACCCTGTGGTACTACCACACCATGTTCATTAACAAAATCTCACAATGCCTTAAATCTATCATTTTTAGGTCGAGAATCTAAGCCAGCACCTCTCAATAGGTAATGGCTCCCTAAATCTATGCATTACAAATCGAGACGATCTTGCTTGACTTGAGCGAACATTCTAAAGTACCGACATGCAAAATACGACACAATCATAAGAAAGTTTACGAAGAAGATCAAGGCAATAAACGGTTACTCCAACGCGTTGAGAATCTCGAACAATCTGATGCACCTCGATGTATTTTCTCCTTGCACACCAAAATGCAAAACTCATTTACATGATGAAGCCTTTAAGAGAACGGAATCCCTCACCTTGAATCCTAAAGGTCAGCGTCTTTTGGTCCTACCCAAATCACCGGTGATTAACACGACCAACCGCATGATACTTCAAACGATATCATCATGATGCCCACTTGACAATTACTACTGTACCAAACTCCGCCAGATGCAAATGTCATTTCCAATTCTTGCTAAAATCTAATACACATGTATGCAATGTACGTCCAAAAATCTGGATCCTTCAACAACTGCCTATTGGTCTAAGAATGAAAAGTCGCGCTGGAATCTAAGTCTGTGCCCAAAGCTTCCTGAAAGTTCCTCCAAGAACTCATTGCAAGCACTAGGACCTAATGGAAATAAAGTGTACCGATCTCGTCGACTTGCCAAAAATGACCCAAATCGCATCACGTCCTTGCTCCGTCCTCGGCAACCTAGAGAAGAAATTTGCCATGACATGCTCTCATGCTAAAACCGACCAACGGGCTCCTGATGTTGGGCTTGTAACGCCCCTTAATTCAGACGTCACAGATGTCGTTACATACTTACGTTCGTACTTGCTTAAACTTTAAACATATAAATAATATCAAACTTAAACAGTACTATAGATTTTAAAAGTACTTAAACATACATTACCAGGATCCATTCATATGTTTCTTTTTTTTTTTTAGCTTATCATTGTTTAGAATAACATTGTTTAACTTGATTCCATAACATAATTTATTCAATTATACTTAATTAATCATGAAATTACTTAATAATATAGGTATACCAAATTGAAAGAATTAGGACTTTACAAAACATCACATTAAATCTCTTTGAACATCACATCATTTGAAATCCATTTATTCCCGCAGTTCGACAGGCCAAACTTGGGACTTCGGCAGGCCGAACATCATCGACAAGCCAGAGCTCCCTCAACCGACAGGCCGATAGAGGCGTTGCCATTTGGACCAAAAATTCATCCATGTTTGGCAGGCCAAAAAATGTGATCGGCAGGCCGAACTTCTGGACTTCGGCAGGCCGGCCATGTCAACTTCTCTTTCTGGCAGTAGACTCGTCAGATCATCAGGAAATACATCTTCATATTCATGAACAACATGCACATCTTCAATTCTTGTTTTTCTTTCTTGGCTTTTGTCTATAACATTTGCCAGATAGGCCATGCAGCCACTTGCTAACAGCTTCCTTGCTTTCATTGCCGATAAAAACATGTGGGGTTTCTTTCTGGTCTCGCCAACATAAATGAATTTCTGATCACCTTCAGGATGGAAGATCACTTTTCGTTTCCAGCATTCAATTACAGCATTATACTTGCTTAGGAAATCCATCCCAAGAATCATGTCGTAATCATACATGTCGATCACAATGAGGTCGACGAAAAGTTCCCTATCAGAAATCCATAGGGGTACAGCACGCAAACAGTGCGTGGATAATATCACTTCCCCGGAGGGTAGTGTCGTAGTGAATCCCTGTCTCATAGGCTCTAAACGAACCCCTAACTTCTTAGCATGTGACATAGACACAAAAGAATGTGTGGCACCCATATCGAAAAGAACATAAACATCATTAGACAAGCTTGTTATCTGACCTTTGACCACGTTGGAGGCTTCAACAGCCACTTGTTCTTTCGTCATGGCATAGATTCGGGCGTTCGTCGGTGGGGCTTCAAGTCTCCCTTGACTAATTAGTGGCCCTTCAAGGGAGGCTTGCATCTGATGCAGCTGGGCTTGAGGAGGAGGTCTCTGTGGGGCATTGGCATTCATCAACTTGGGGCAGTTCTTTACAAAATGGTCTTCACGCCCACATATAAAACATTGGTTCGTCCCCAATCGGTATTCCCTCGGATGCTTCTCTCCGCATTTGGCACATGGTTGGAATCGCCTGTCATTGTTGTTGCGTTGACCATCATTGTGCCTTTTGTTGTCTTAGCCCTGCTGTTGTTGAGGATTGCCCTTCCTCTTATTGTTCCTCCAGTTCTGGTTGTTGTTGTTGCTGTTGTTGTTTCTGTAGGGAGGATGGTTTTGGTTGTTAGCATTGTTGGCCTGCTGGTTGGGCTGAGGCTGGTTCCGTCTTAACTTCGACAAATAGAACTCAGCACGTTGAGCCCTCATGACAACCTATTCTTGAGTCCTTGGCGGACTTGCCCCATCAACAATCGCAGCAATGTCTGGTCTAAGGGCTCTGATCAACCTTCTGACCCTTTCGCCTTCATCCATAACCATCCCTGGGCATAGGCGGGCAAGTTGGTCAAACTATGTCACCACATCAGTGACTGTCATATCCCCCTATCGTAAGCTCTCGATCTCCTCAAAATGTTTCCTCGTAACATTCATATGGAAGAACTTCGTGTTGAACTCATGAACGAAGTCAGCCCATGTCATTTCTTCAACATTTCTGCTCTTTTCGATGCCGTCCCACCATATCCTGGCCTCCACGGTGAGGCAGTATGAGGCACAGAGGACTTTCTCGTTGTCCGTGAAATCCATAAGTCGTAAGGTGGCCTCAATCGTCTTTAACCATCCTTGAGCGACTAACGGGTCCTTTGAACCCTCGAAGTCAGGTGGCTTGACCCTCTTCCATCTGACCAAAAGAGGTTCTTGATAAGCTGCTCTTGGTTCAGCAACAAGAGCTAGGACTTCATTTACTTGTACTTGTGGCTGCAGAGGAGGAGGAGGCACATCATTGCCTGGTTGTTCACCATTCTAGCCGTTGGCCCTTAATGCAGCTATTTCCCATCGTTGATCCTCCAACTGCCATTGCAGTTCAGCAATCATCGTCATGAGTCTTTCGTTGGTCTGGGTGCGAGTCTGCATTCTTCTGTGGCCGTTCATTGCAAATTTCCTATGATAATTAGGATTTAGAAATAACCTTCTATTTATGAGATAGGTTTTCACTACTATGTCATTAATCATTAAACATTCAAACCTTATTCTTATCATCATACTTGCATCAATACATCTAATTTAATAACATACTTACTTGGAGGACTTGGATTGACGTGTGGCAATATGAATTGTAATCGAAAGTTTCGCTCTGATACCAAAGCCTGTAACGCCCCTTATTTCGGACGTCACAGATGTCGTTACATACATACGTTCGTACTTGCTTAAACTTTAAACATATAAATAATATCAAACTTAAACTGTACTATTGATTTTAAAAGTACTTAAACATAGAATACCAGGATCCATTCATACATCTCTTTTTTTAAAAAAACTTATCATTGTTTAGAATAACATTGTTTATCTTGATTCCATAACATAATTTATTCAATTATACTTAATTAATCATGAACTTATTTAATAATATAGGTATACCAAATTGAAAGAATTAGGACTTTACAAACCATCACATTAAATCTCTTTCAACATCACATCATTTGAAATCCATTTATTCCCGCAGTTCGGCAAGCCGAACTTGGGATTTCGGCAGGCCGAACATCGTCGGTAGGCCGGAGCTCCCTCAACCGACAGAGGCTTTGTAATTCGGACCAAAATTTCATCCATGTTCGGCAGGCCAAAAAATGTGATCGGTAGGCCGAACTTCTGGACTTCGGCAGGCCGGCCATAGGGTTCGACAGGCCGTCCGAGACCAATTCCCTAGGAAAACTTAAATTTTAAAACCAAACCAACATTTCTTAAATCATAGCGGAAGTTCATAATTCACAAAAAAATGATAAAATATTTTATGAAACCATAATATAAGTATTCTTAAAATTTTAACATAAAAATATGTTCAAAAATATATAACTTGATCAAATCATAAAATCGTTCTTTCTTGGCGTGCTTCCAGTTACAATTAATCGTTCATGTTGCTCACACGCCTTCCCATGTCCTCCACCTATTTCATGATTCTCTTACCCTTATCTGCAACATGACATATAAAACATTTCATAAACATCATCTTCATCATCATCATCATCATCATAAAAGTGCCTTAAGCACAATTTCATAGTAACATATCTTTCATTACATTGACCATTATAAAACTTATTCCATTTTATCTTAAGGGCCCAAGTGTTACACCATAAACATCATCATAGGCGCGCCGTCATGAGAGGAGAAGGGTAGCTAATCCCAAACCAAACATGACATCATATCATAACATTTCATAACATTGGGTGTGCAACACTTATTAGGTGATACATATATACATACTTTTCATATTTTGAAACATGTCATCATCATACATGCATAACTTTAAATCATGAAAAACTTTCATAAGAAATCCTTTAAGGAAAATCATCATAAATCGTCATAAACATCATTGTAACATATCATCAAATCCTTGTAAAACGTGTCATGTTGCAGGTGAGAATGTACTTACCTTAACGATAGCTTACTTAACCTTATCGTGATTTGGTGACAACGCCGCGGTCTCGTAGTGCTCGCTTCTTGAGTGTTCATGCCATTTTCCATTTAATTATGCAATACATTAATACGTATTATAAAACATTCATGCATATAACATTCATTCATATACATTCATCTCATTTTCAAACATATCCCATAATCACCATCATAAAATTATCATCAAAACATGTAAACGCTATTCATAACATGCTTCCTTAAAAATCAAAATATTTCATACATTGTAAACATGAAAATCTTTTTGAAAAACATTTTCTAATAATTTAAAACACACATATTTAATTTAAAACTCCATACAATCATCATATTATCATGCATAAAATCATTTTATTATAAAATTATGTAAATACATAAAACGTTTAATAAAAACAAAAATCCCAAAAACAACATTATCAAAACATTTCATAATCATAAAATACATTCATCATACATATGCATATTTTTAACAACTTTTCATGGAAACATCATTCATTTGCCTCTTGAATACTCATTTCATTTTTCATACATAAAAATTTAAACAATAACATTACTGTGAAGAGTAGAAGACAGAAATATTCATTTTTCATGAAACATTCACATGACATGAAACATGAAGGAAACATCACATGAACATCATAATAAAAACTCAGAACAAAAATACAATTCCTAGAGAATATTGTAGACGAAACGAGGAGAAGAATTTCTTTTCAAAAATACCAGAAAACTAAATTCATACCTTGAAGTTTCTTCTCAAAATTCTTGAATTCAACCAACGAAATAAGACTTTTCTTTCAATATACTCAGAAAATTTTCGTGGGAGAGAGAGAGAAGCACTCGTGGAGAAGAGAAGAGGAAGGTAGGGAAATCAGAAAATGTCTCAGAATTTTTGAGAGAGAAAAAGCATGAGAAGGAGAGAAAATAATAAAAAGAAGAAACGTTAAAATTTTTAACGTAATAAAATAAACACCATTGATGGGAATTCAATTCCCTTCATTAAGTCAGAAATTTTCTGACTGTTGAGGGCGTGAGGCGTGGGAAGAGGAAGAGAAAGAAGGAAAGTCAAATCCATTAGTCACACTTGCCATATCTTGCCCTCTTAAAATGGGAAATCATTTATAATTGTACAAATTAATCCAAAGTCAAACCCTTTAATTTCCTTAACTGATAAAAACATTCCATTATTATGCCAATTAATCGCATTAATTCACCTAATTAACACAATTAACTCAGCCATAACTCTAGAGAGATTTCTGCTGACTGCTCGTCAGCCATGTTCGGCCTGCCGATTTTCCCCTTCGGCCTGCCGGTTCCAGTAAGTTCAGCCTGTCGGTGGGGTTCTTCGGCCTGCCGTTCTCGGGCAGGAAGTTCGGCCTGCCGATCTTAAATATTTGGCCTGTCGATCTGTCATTAAATGCCATACAATAAAACATTCATACTTCATTGCATAATAAATAAACATATACTTAAAATTTCACATGAACACTAGAGCACAACGATCCCATGCGGTCGTCACCTGTCACAAAACTTGACATAAAAAGTTAGTGACATGCACATCATATATCATATCACATAATGTTATTTATTAATAAAATTCCTTATCAATGCTACTAACTTAACGTGGTCCTTTACATAAAATAGGCAAGTGTTACAATTCTCCCACCTTATAAAAGTTTCATCCTCGAAACTTAGAATAGATGCAGATACATAATCTTCATGTCATCTTCACGTTCCCATGTAGCTTCTTTGACTTGCTGATTTCGCCATAACACTTTGACCAATGGAATTTCTTTATTCCTCAAAGTCTTGGTTTTTCGATCGAATGAATGGCGATATGAAACTTGTGAACTTCACTCATCAAGGCTTTCATCACCCCCCTCGATTGTCGACACTGCTAGACTTTCCCTGAGACTGCAACGATCCACAGGTAGGAATGCCTTTGATCTTCAAACTGCTTCTCGGTCTGCATCCGTGTCCATGCTCCCTGAAGACATTAGTTTTGCCACTGATTTTGCCTCACCACCAAAACGAGTGCTGAAATCAAATCCCTAAAGTACGCCGACACCCAATCAAAGTCTTCATGGTGCTACAGCCCATTCTTATTCACGGTAGCATCTCTCGCCAGTCCTTTAGTGCCAGATATGCACGAATCTCCTAAGACCTCCTACTGAGCATGTCTGCAACCACGATGGCCCTACCCGGATGATACTACAGCGATCCTCATTCTCTATGCATTTTACCTACCATTGTTGCCTCAATTCAAATCTCTCTAAATGAACAAATACCTTGACCCCCTATGATTCGAGAATACCTGAAATATCACTCTAGCAAGTGGCTTCTCCAGATCCCTCGAAGCGTAAATCACTACGGCATACTCTAAATCATGAATAGCGAAGTCCAGCTTACAAGGCTTTTACTATTGCAATCCATAAGTCACAAATCATCCATGCCACATCAACACACATCTAAGCCTTTGTCTTAATACAACGGTGTAAATCCCCTAAAACTCGTCACTAATCGATGTAGCCAAAGTAAAAGTGATAGTCAACCAATCTCTAGACTGTTGGAAAACGCATCTACATTCCTCGTCCCATTCAAACCTATCACTTGTCCCGATCAACTGTGTCAATGGAGTCGCTACCTTTAGGGAAACCCTTCGTGAACTGTTCTCCAGTACTCAATAAGTCCTAAAAAGCTGTGGATCTTGGCAACGATCTTCAGTCATCCCCATCGTCCTATATCCCCAATCTTAGGCAAATCTACTAAGACGCCTTACTCAAAATGATATGCTACAAGCTCGACCTTCTAGGCATGTAGCTGGAGCTTCTGGATCACAAACCTATTCTATAGAAATATCAAGAACTTCCTAGCTAGTCAAATAACTCATTGATCCTGGGCCTAGGATATTCGTCCTTCACGATGGCCTGATTCAACTATCGATAACCAACATGCAACCTGAGCGTACCATTGTGTCTCTTGGCAAACGAAACTGACGCATCCCACGTAATCCTGAATATATATATCCCTTACCTACAAGTTCTTGAAACTGTTTCCTTAATTCCCTAATTTCTGTCAGTGCCAAATGACACGGTGCTATAAAAATCAAAGTGGTCCTCAGGAACAACTTAACACCAACTTAATCCTCCTGATGCGATGCTAATCACGATAACTCAGCGGTGAAGACATCCTCAAACTTATTAGCCACCGATGTTGCTACATTTCTTCCTACGGCATCAAATTCCTCCCCTAGATCTAAGAGAAATATATGTATATATGTATTTTAATATATAGCATGCTAGGTCTCCCTCGTACACCTAGACACGTTCTCATGAGTTACTCACTCATTACTCGATCGTTATCACCCTGGTAAACGATCATCGTCCCCCCAATCGATTCCAAGGGTTACCTATTTAGCACGACAACTCTATTTACACATTCATGGACAACCCGTCCATTCCTAAGATAAATCATAAGTACTCATGCGGATCATAACCAAATTACATCTCGAAGTCCCATCCCCAATCATTACCTCACAAGGTTTACACCTATGGTTCACACACACACCCGTTCCAAGGGTGAAGCATTTACTAAGGGTTCATCAAATTCTCCTATTTCAATTTCCAAGGCATGTACAAATGAACTCGAAACAAGAGAATGAATGGCACCAATATCAAAGAAAACCAAAACTAAAGACTAAGAAACTAGGACCATACTGTCGACCGTCACGTCACTAGTCTGAGTATTCAAAATCCCTAAAGTTACTACGCGAACTCGAACTAGAGACTCTTCCTTTTCCTCTGCTGATGCTGCCACATCCTGGGTTCATCGGCCGATGCTGCTGCGGAGAAAACTGATGAAGTTGAAACCAAAGAAGTTGTTGAGGTAGAGATAAAGACTAATGTTAAGGCTGACGGCTTGCACCTTCTCCGGTCTGAGATCCTTGTCGAGCGTTTCTTACTGGACAGCTTCTCCTGATGCATCCCGGCTACTACAAAGATGGCACGGGTTGCTTCGTCTATTGCTGGATGATCTACTGCTTCCATTGCTATGCTACCATGTTGATTCTTTGCCTAAGCTTAACGATTGCTAACTCCCTTGTTGCTCAGCTAGGGTCCTCTTAATGTTCTCGCCCGATCCTTGTAGCAGTGAGCGTGATCTACTCCTATTGTTAACGCTGACAACTCTAACCTACTAGAATTCTAAAGTTGCAATACCACTAGTTGCTGTTAAATGAATGCCTTAAGCCCTTCTTGGAACTTGATACACTTCTCATATCCAGATACCACAGCAAATGAAGCAAACTTGGCCAACTCATCAAACTTGGCCTCATTTTTGTGAACCATCTTATCGTTCTATTCTAACCAGTAGAATCCAACGATCCCTTGGCCTTTGCATCCCTACGAAAATAATGCACACAAAACAATTCTTGAATCTTTCCCTGTTGATACTCCCACCATTCTCTAGATGCTTCGCTTACTTTCATAGATATCAGCACTGCCTGCCAGCTTACAAACCACGAATTCCACTTGACACACTGTCGGTACACCAAAGACATCCAAACGTCTTACTACTGAGTCTAACAGGTTTTTAGCCACCTATGGACCCTCATTTTCCATCGAAAGCTATGGTAAACACGTCTTAGCTTCTTAAGGCATTCATGCTCGCGACTACCCTTAGAAATTTTGGGCCTAGCCCTCACTGCCATTTGCCAAAAAGCGGCAAATGTTGTCCCTATCATACATTCCTTAATCATGGGACTTACGTCAGCCACAGCTGGATGATGCCCAGGTGCCATTCTCTCTCAATCCTAGAGACAAAATTGGACTTTCAGAGGCTTTTCACTGTCGTACCTATGTGTGCATAATTGCCAAGGTTCATAACCTCGGCTCTGATACCATTCTGTCACACCCCAGAGTACAGGGGGTGACGTGGTAGTTTAATTAAGTTAATTTAGTAGAAATTTAGTTAAAACATGAGTTTAAGAATTAAGAAATTACTTATGAAAATATGATAATTTTAAAACCTTTTTAAAGCAAACAATTAATATTTAAACAAATAAGAATAACAAATAAACAATAAGGGAATAATGATTAAAACTAAGGAGAAACGAGACTGAGTCCCACTGACCCATATTTTGTGCATACACATAGTATCGACAATAGATTATTAAAGTCACAGTCCAACATAAAAGAAAATTTTAAATAATACATGCCTTGATTTACTACAGCTACTAACCTACTTAAAATCCTCTATTGCTTGCTAGTCCAGACAATGGACTCTCCGCCGGTTCTAACTGGATTCCACCTAGAGGGGAAAGGTTTTAAAAACAAGTAAAAAGTGAGCGAAAGGCTCAGTAGGACTACTTTTTATAGCAAATAAACAAATCAAATATGATATTTACCTTTCAAGGATATGATTAGAAATACAGGGTTACATAATGAATTATTTATTTAAATAAATCTTATCAATACAGTCCATCTAGAGAGTACCTTTTATCTTTTCTGGCCAAAACATATTTATCACCACCATAGTAGCCCAGCTGGGTTTCGGGACCTGCCCCCAAGGTCGTACGCTACACAACCCGATCTTTGATATGGCGTCATGACCTTATGTGTATTTATTATTATTTAATCCCGTGTTACCGAGTATTCTCAATCACATATGTTATTCGATTCATTATGATCATACAATTCTTGACAAGTAATGAAAATGGTTAAGAAGCTCATCTAAACCATTCCTTGAAACTCATTCTAGAGAGAACCATTTTGAAGGAAATCATTTTGAAAGAATTTATTATACGGCCAAAAGCCCCTTTTTGAAAACATTTAAAACATTATATCATTTGTTGAAAACATTTCAAATAAAATGCTTTAAGGCCAAAATTATTCAAAGCTTGGCTATCAAGAAAGGGGTAGAAGTCCTACCTCAACACTCGTGTCGGTGCCCCACATCTTAATCCTGGTTTACTATACGTTAGCTCCATGGATCCACGATCAACCTTAAATATACAATAACTAAGTCTGTTAGTTTCTAGCTTAAGATATCCCACATTGCTAAACTATTTTATGGTGTCCTAGTGTGCCATTTGTACTTATAAAATCATTTTATAAAGTCAAAATCTCAATCGGGGTTCAAAACAGTAAAAATAGGACAAAAGAACAAAATTTCACCAAGTTCGGTCAGCCTGTCGGTTGCCTTGGTTTAGCCGACAAAACTGTGTAGTTTGGCCTGCTGGAAAACCAGATCCGGTCTGCCAAATTTTTCCAAGTCTGGCCTGCCAATTGTATGAATCTAGGGTGCCGAACTGGAAAAATTTGGAATTTTCTAGAACTTGAGTCTTGGCCTTCCATGCTCAATTCTCACTTTCAACCTGTTTTTCTCAATTCCTAAGCATGCAAGACATTCATAGAAGGTAGAAAAACATAATAGGACACTTTAAAACTAATGTAAACAAGATTTATATAAAAAAATCCAATAAAATCTAAAAATAGAAAAATAAAGGAAAAATGAAAAATCTTCGTTCAAATCCATTTTTCTTCAAACTAAGCTTAGATTCTAGCTGTTTTGAGTTTCTCTAACTTAGATCAAAGGTTTCCTAGGCTTAAACGAGCTTAGATTTCAAAATAAAAAGAAAATTGAAAAAATTGAAAAAGCTTTTAAAACTTTGAAAACTAACCTTAATTCGATCCTTAAATCATGTTTGTGGTTATTAAATCACACTCTCAAGCCTTCAATCCACTAAAACCCGAGCTTGGCTTGATTTTTGATTCAAAGATTTTAAGGAAAGAAGACAGAGAAAGGGAGGGAACAAGAGAGAGAGAGAGAGAGAGAGAAAGGAGAGAGAGAGATAACGTGAGTGAGTGAGTGAGGGAGAGAGGAGGAGAGAGAGAGAAGAAATAGAGAGAAAAAGTGGGTGATGTCACAGTGTAGAAACCGTGTGCCGCCTACAATTTTGTAAAACGGAATATGTTCGACTTTTGACAAGTTATTTTGTTTTAAAATTCAAAATAACAAATAAAAATAGTTTAAGATAATTAAAAATCATCAAAATATTCAAAAACAACATTAATTTAGAAATTCCACTAAATGATCAAATTATGTTTAAAATATTCATTATAGCACACTAATCCATCATTTTACTTACCAATATCACTTAATTAATTTAGGGGCATTATCGTAACAGTTCTTCTTCTTCGAGTATGACTTGTAACTCTATGTTTTGCACCATTTTCGGTGATTTTGTTGTTGGTGAAATCTTGTTACTATCCTCGTTTGAAGATATGATTGGTATTGTGTCCACAGTCACACATAATGGGAAGCACATGATACCCTTGATAACTCTAGTTTATAGAGTTATTTGGCCACTTTTAATTAACAAATATTACTATGTTTTTGAGAAAAATTACATAAAACATCCAACTTTTTCATAAAAGCATGATTTTATTGATGTAGGTTGAAGAAAGAAAGAAAACAAAACAAAAGGGAGCAAGAGCACAAGAAATCCGAGACCAACTTTGCTTGCAGAGTTGAAGCGCCGCGGCGCCCAAAGAGCAGCGCCGCGGCGCCCAAAGGAAAGCATGAGCAGCGAGAAGATAGGAACTCAGCGCCGTGGCGCTGGGAAGGGAGCGCCGCGGCGCTACGGCGAAAAAGAAGAAAGAAAACAGAAAAGAAGCACCGCAGCGCTGGAAAAGAAGGGCCGCGGCGCCATTGTGATACTGAACCACGATTTTTGGACGCAAAACAAGGGATTTGTTAATTTAAGAGTAGTATAAATAGAATAGTATAGGGTAGCTAGGTTATCAGTTAATTTTAGAGAGCGTTGTTTATTTTTCTTAAGAGCCGCCAAGCATTCCGGAGTAAGAAGTGAAGAATTGGTGACAGAATTTCTTGCTCTCTTAACTCTTGATGTTTGATTCAATTAAATTTTCAGATTTTATTTCTTTTTCAATTATGTTCTAATTTTCTTAGTTAGGGCTATGATGTAACCTAATCATGACGATGTGAATTTCATATTTATGCACCATAATTGATTTTATTCATGTGAGTTATGTGTTATTATGTTTAATGCTTTTAAATGATTAGCTACCATTTAAATGATCTGATGTGCATGTTCAAAACTGAGAAGGGAGAATTATGCAAATGCTTCATCTAACATATAACCATGAATTAAATATGGATAGAGATATACCATATTATTTGTGTGGCTTCATCTGGAAAGTTCATCAATCCTAATGCATTCTGATTTATTTAAATTCACATAGAGATATAGTGAGTTAATGAACTGAGTAGGTTTGCTATACCTAGAGATAGGATAGTAAATAATTTAGGAATTTTCGTCATCACATGTGTATTGTTGATTGGGTTGCATAATTTTATGAAATTCATATCTAGTGATTATGGTGAAATCAAATGCCTTTCCTGATCACCCTGAGCCTTAATTTCACTTGCCATATTTTTTTTATTTCATTATTTCGGTTTTCTTTTCATTCTCAATTTCTTAAGGTTTTTGTTTTGTTTGTTTTCCTTGTTGTCCAGATCACTTCTCGGAGTTCCCATGGCTGCACAAGTCCAATTGGCCTCATTTGTTATTCAGGGGGTTTCCTTACCTTTTCTTCTTTATTTATACATTGAGGGCAATGCTCTATTTAGTTTGGGGGGGAAAACAAAAATTTTTTGTTTGTTAAAACTTGTGTTCACCCTTTTTGAAACTTGAAGTGATACATTCTTGCATTGATGAATCTGGATATGATTGAATCCTTTATTTGGATGTCTTAAAATTTGTAGGAGGTATGAATTTTGTCTAAACGTGTGATGGATTTGTTGTTTAATTCTAATTCTGAATTTATGATCTAATTCTTGAGCACAAAAATCCTGAATTTTTGAATTGTGTGTATGTCCATTGATGTTCACCCATGTTTTAGAATTCATCTGATTTTCTCTCGAGGCGAAATCCTAGGCTACATCTGACTGAAAACATGATTTAGGCCATTTTTGGATCGTTTGAGCCGTTCAAGCCAACCTTGGTTAAATATCCCTAGTCACCTTGTTGAGCCTTGATGCATTAACCGTTCTTTCTTTGTCACCCACATTTGTTAAACCAGCCAATCATTTATATCTTGTCCCACATCCCGTAAACATGTTGATTTCTGAAGAAGGTAAGCGCATTTTGGGAGGTAGAATGGAGCAAGGGAGTTGTTGAGTTGTTTCTTGAAGCATAGAAGTTTTTGAGCCTTACGTTGTATTAATTTTGCTACTTAAGGATCTTATTAGTTTTCATATGATTTTATTCCAAAAAAAAAAAAAGAAAAATGAAAGAAAAAAAAAAGAAAAGAAAGAAAAAAACAGAAAAACAACAACAACACAAAACCAGAAAAAAAAAAAAAAGAGAAAAAAAGGATGAAACAACAACAATAAGTGACTAAGAAAATGAAAGTGCATAATTGAGTGCAGTTGAGGGCGATGGAGTGAGTTTGGGGATAGGGTCTAAATTGGTCAGAAGTTGGATGGCTTGAAGAGAAGGGTAAATGTTGATTGTACAGTTGAAGTGGTTTAAGGGTATACAACTAAGACTGATTCTAATTGGAGTCTAGAAATCAACATGGGAGGGGTGAATTGAGCCTAAAATTTACTTTTATCTTACCTCTAGCCCAGCCTGACGTTACAAGCTTAATAATGCCCTAATGATTTTTAGTTGGATGACTAGCCTACATTAGTGGAGAAAGAAATGAAAGGTGAACCTATGAAACATGTTTCTGTGCACAACTCATCAAAGCTTCTCAGAGTAATGTGGATGTTACTGAACTGTATACAATTTGAAAAGAATGGATAACACACACACACGGGTCATGAAATTAGAATTAGTCTTAACCAGCAAATCGATCTCACTGTTTGGATGAAATTTGTTCTTTTTTGTGAATTGTAAGATGGAAAAATTTTGGAGGACATCTTGAAGGATTTATTGGTCCATGTTTGTGTTACTTCTTGATTTTGCTCGAGGACTAGCAAAAGTTAGTTTGGGGGGTTTTGATAACTCTAGTTTAAAGAGTTATTTGGCCACTTTTAATTAACGAATATCACTATGTTTTTGAGAAAAATTACATGAAACATCCAACTTTTTCATAAAAGCATGATTTTATTGATGTAGGTTGAAGAAAGAAAGAAAACAAAACAAAAGGGAGTAAGAGCACAAGAAATCCGAGACCAAGTTTGCTTGCAGAGTTGAAGCGCCGCGGCGCCCAAAGAGCAGCGCCGCGGTGCCCAAAGGAAAGCATGAGCAGCGAGAAGACAGGAACTCAGCGCCGCGGCGCTACGGCGGAAAAGAAGAAAGAAAACAGAAAAGAAGCACCGCAGCGCTGGAAAAGAAGGGCCGCGGCGCCATTGTGATACTGAACCATGATTTTTGGACGCAAAACAAGGGATTTGATAATTTAAGAGTAGTATAAATAGAATAGTATAGGGTAGCTAGGTTATCAGTTAATTTTAGAGAGCGTTGTTTATTTTTCTTAAGAGCCGCCAAGCATTCCGGAGTAAGAAGTGAAGAATTGGTGACAAAATTTCTTGCTCTCTTAACTCTTGATGTTTGATTCAATTAAATTTTTAGATTTTATTTCTTTTTCAATTATGTTCTAATTTTCTTAGTTAGGGCTATGATGTAACCTAATCATGACGATGTGAATTTCATATTTATGCACCATAATTGATTTTATTCATGTGAGTTATGTGTTATTATGTTTAATGCTTTTAAAAGATTAGCTACCATTTAAATGATCTGATGTGTATGTTCAAAACTGAGAAGGGAGAATTATGCAAATGCTTCATCTAACATATAACCATGAATTAAATATGGATAGAGATATACCATATTATTTGTGTGGCTTCATCTGGAAAGTTCATGAATCCTAATGCATTCTGATTTATTTAAATTCACATAGAGATATAGTGAGTTAATAAACTGAGTAGGTTTGCTATACCTAGAGATAGGATAGTAAATAATTTAGGAATTTTCGTCATCACATGTGTATTATTGATTGGGTTGCATAATTTTATGAAATTCATATCTAGTGATTATGGTGAAATCAAATGCCTTAACGCCTAGTCTTATTGAAGTATCTTTTGAAATTGATTGCAATTTTTATTCTTAATTTAGTACTTTAGTTCAGTAATTATTCAATCACAACCTCATATGATCAACTAGATAAACCTTAGAGTTAATCCAATTTTAGTACTTAGTTAGATTATTATACAACAGTCCCTGTGAGACGATACTCTTACTCACTATTGTATTACTTGATCGATAACGTGCACTTGCGTTAGTGAATTTTACCGAACAAGTTTTTGGCGCCGTTGCCGGGGACTATTTGTTTAATACTAATTAATATTAATACCGGATAACCCTTGATTTAATCTAGTTTCTTTTATTTTGTTCATTTTTAGGAGTGCATTGGTGTATGAGAAGAACTAAACAAGGGGAACTTGTTAAGTTTGATCCAGAAATCGAGCGTACTTTCAAAAGACTGTTAAGAGAACAGAGAAATCGCACTAAGAAAATGGCGGATGCAGGGGAAGCTGAAAACCCTCGCCGACTATTGAGAGATTATGCAGCACCAACTGTTCAAGGTGCCACTTCAAGCATTAGGAGGCCGGCTATTCAAGCAAACAACTTTGAGATCAAGCCATCTCTCATCCAAATGATTCAACAATCGGTGCAATTTAGTGGGCTAACTTGTGATGATCCAAACGCCCACATTGATGCATTTCTCGAAATCTGTGACACTATTAAATTTAATGGAGTGTCAGATGATGCAGTTAGACTGAGATTGTTTCCATTCTCGCTGAGGGATAAAGCCAAGAATTGGCTCACATCTCTTCCTGCAGGATCAATCACCACCTGGGATACTATGGCCCAAAAATTCCTCGGTAAGTTTTTCCCTCCAGCAAAATCTGCAAAAATGCATAACGATATCACTAATTTCTTGCAGATGGATAATGAGTCGTTATACAAAGCATGGGAAAGATTCAAGGAGCTGCTAAGGAGGTGCCCACATCATGGATTACCAGTCTGGATGCAGGTACAAACTTTTTACAATGGGTCTAGTGCAAGTATCCGGGCTACTATTGATGCAGCTGTAGGTGGGACATTAAATAATAAAACACTTGAGGAGGCTTTTGATCTAATAGAAGAGATGGCATCAAACAACTATCAGTGGCCTACTGAAAGGCTACAAACTAGGAGAATGGCAGGAGTTCATGAAGTGGATGCATTATCTGCACTCACAGCTCAATTTGAAGCACTTAACAGAAAGATAGACCATATGAGTGCTTCAGCTATGAAAATTCAGAATGTCGTATGTGAATTTTGTGGTGGAGGACATGCCAGCAATGAATGCCAGGTAGGTAACAATTTTGCTCAACCTTCTGAAAATGCTAATTTTGTTGGAAATTTTAACATGTCACAAAATAATCCTTATTCCAACACTTACAACCCGGGGTGGCGAAATCATCCAAATTTTTCATGGGGCAATCAAAATGCGATGAGACCACCACCAGGATTCAAGCAACAGGAGGAGAAAAAGCCAAATCTGGAAGATATTGTTGCTAAGCTGGCAACCTCCACTCAAGATTTCATGAAGAGTACAGATGCAAGACTCCAGAATCAAGAGTCATCTATCAGAAATCTAGAAATGCAAATAGGACAGATGGCTAATATGATCTCAGGTAGACCACAGGGTTCTTTGCCAAGCAACACTGAAAAGAATCCTATTGAGAACATAAAGGCAATTACTTTGAGAAGTGGCAAACAATTGGGACAAGAGGATGCTAAACAGGAGGTCAACATTGAACGAGAAGAAGAGAGTAATGAGCAAGCCAAGGAGACATGCAAGAGCAAGCTTTTTCCTGATGATCCCAAGCCCTATGTGCCTCCCATTCCATTCCCTCAACGACTCCAGCAGCACAAATTAGATAAGCAATTTTCTAAATTTCTTGAGGTGTTTAAAAAATTGCATATTAACATTCCTTTTGCAGATGCCTTAGCCCAGATGCCTAGCTATGCAAAATTCTTGAAGGAGATTTTGGCCAACAAAAGGAAGCTGGAGGATTATGAAACAGTAAAATTGAATGAGGAATGTTCAGCCATTCTGCAGAATAAGTTGCCACCTAAACTAAAAGATCCAGGGAGTTTTACTATTCCTTGTACTATTGGTGACTCTTATTTTGAAAAAGCATTATGTGATTTAGGGGCTAGTATCAATTTAATGCCTTTTTCTGTCTTTAAGAAATTAGGTTTGGGAGAGGTAAAGCAACCACAGTGTCACTTCAACTTGCAGACCGAACAATTAAGCACCCAAGAGGTATTGTGGAAGATGTACTAGTAAAGGTTGACAAGTTTATTTTTCCCGCAGATTTCATTGTTCTAGAAATGGAGGAAGATCATGAGGTTCCACTCATTTTAGGCCATCCTTTTCTAGCGATTGGAAGAACCTTGATAGATGTGCAACAAGGAAAATTAATTCTCAGGGTTCAAGATGATCATGTCACCTTTAATGTGTTTGAAGCAATGAAATATCCCTCAACTGATGATTCTTGCTTTAGAATTGACACTATTGATAAATTGGTATCTAAGATTTTTCAGGAAGATGTTTTCAAGGATCCGCTTGAAGCTTGTCTAACCCAATCTACTGGTGCGGATGTTGAGAATGAGGAAATAAGGGAATATGTAGAATTTATGGAGGCAAATCCACCAATTCCGAGGCATAAGGCATTGCAACTTGAAGAAGTGGGACAGTCCATCACAAGGCCTAAGCCATCAATTGAAGAGCCTCCTATTCTTGAACTTAAACCCTTACCTTCTCATTTAAAATATGCATATTTAGATGGAAATTCCTCACTACCTGTAATTATTTCTTCTTCTTTGATAGATCTTATGGAGGAAAAACTGCTTAGGGTGTTAAGAGAGCACAAAGGCGCAATTGGATGGAAGATTACAGACATCAAAGGAATAAGCCCCTCCATTTGCATGCACAAAATTCTTATGGAGGAGAAATACAAGCCCACCATTCAACCCCAAAGGCGTCTGAATCCAAAAATGCAAGAAGTGGTGAAAGCTGAGGTTATCAAACTATTAGATGCCGGGATCATCTATCCTATATCTGATAGTTCATGGGTAAGTCCTGTGCAAGTTGTGCCGAAGAAAGGAGGTATGACTATTCAAAAGAATGACAATAATGAGTTAATTCCAACTAGAACAGTTACTGGGTGGCGTGTTTGTATGGACTATAGGAAATTAAATGATGCCACTAGAAAAGATCATTTTCCTTTACCATTTATTGATCAAATGTTGGAAAGACTTGCAGGACATCAATTCTATTGTTTTCTAGATGGATATTCAGGGTATAATCAAATCCCTATTGCACCCGAGGATCAAGAAAAGACCACGTTCACTTGTCCCTATGGCACTTTTGCATATAGAAGGATGCCATTTGGTCTTTGTAATGCACCGGCAACTTTTCAGCGTTGTATGATGGCCATTTTTTCTGATATGGTTGAGAAATTCATTGAAATTTTCATGGATGACTTTTCTGTTTTTGGCACATCATTCGATTTATGCTTACATAATTTGGCATTGGTGTTACAAAGATGTGAGGAAACTAACCTTGTTTTGAATTGGGAAAAGTGTCATTTTATGGTGCATGAAGGGATTGTGCTTGGACACAAAATCTTGAAAGACGGCATAGAAGTTGATAGAGCCAAAGTGGAGGTTATTGCAAAATTGCCTCCACCCACATCTGTCAAACTCGTTCGCGGATTCTTGGGGCATGCTGGATTTTATAGGCGATTTATAAAAGATTTTTCTAAAATTGCTAGACCTTTGTCTAACTTGTTGGTTAAAGATGCCCCGTTTGTGTTTTCTGATGAATGCTTGCAGGCCTTTAACACTTTGAAAGAAAAGCTTGTGTCAGCACCTATCATGGCAGCGCCTGATTGGGATTTACCTTTTGAGCTCATGTGTGATGCAAGTGATTCAGCAGTTGGAGCAGTGCTGGGCCAACGAAAGAACAAAATTTTTCAAACTATATATTACGCTAGTCGAACCTTGTCGGGAGCACAACTGAATTACACAACTACAGAAAAGGAACTTCTGGCGGTAGTTTTTGCTTTTGATAAATTTTGTTCTTATTTGATTGGTTCAAAAGTAGTTGTTTACTCTGATCATTCTGCTCTGAAATACTTACTTGAAAAGAAGGAATCCAAGCCCAGGTTAATCAGGTGGATATTGTTGCTTCAAGAGTTTGATTTGGAGATCAAGGATAAAAAGGGAACTGAGAACCTAGTTGCAGATCACTTATCCAGAATTCCCAACCATGATGAAGTGGGCAGCCCAATTCTGAAGGAATTCCCTGATGAACAGGTATTCTCTATCAAATCCCCGCGAGTCCCCTGGTATGCTGATTTGGTAAATTTTTTAGCAAGTAATGTTCTACCCCCTGATTTGTCATTTCAACAAAAGAAAAAATTCTTTTATGATGTTAAACATTATTTTTGGGAAGACCCTTTCTTGTTTAAAATTTGCGCAGATCAGGTTATAAAAAGATGTGTTTCGGAGGACAAAATGGTAAGCATTTTACAACTTTGTCATGATGGAGAAGCTGGTGGTCATTTTAGTGGTTCTAAAACTGCTACTAAAGTACTACAATCAGGTTTCTATTGGCCCACACTTTTTAAAGATGCACACTTCTATGTAGCCTCATGCGATCGATGTCAAAGAATGGGAAATATTTCTAGGAAAAATGATATGCCTTTAAACAACATTATTGTGTGTGAATTATTTGATGTTTGGGGTATTGATTTCATGGGACCATTTCCACCTTCATTTGGGAATGAATACATCTTAGTAGCCGTTGAATACGTATCTAAGTGGGTAGAAGCAGCTGCTGTACCAACAAATGACACTAAGGTCGTAGTCAAATTTCTAAAAAAGAACATTTTTTCCCGATTTGGCACCCCTAGGGCAATCATAAGTGATCAAGGGTCGCATTTCAGTAGTAAGCAATTTGAGGCACTTTTGGGAAAATATGGGGTTACACATACGGTGGCACTAGCATATCATCCTCAGACTAATGGTCAGGTGGAAATTTCAAATAGGGAAATTAAGAGGATTTTGGAGAAGACAGTAAATGCCTCTAGGAAGGATTGGTCTATTAAGTTAGATGATGCACTTTGGGTATATAGGACTGCATTCAAAACTCCCATCGGGATGTCCCCTTTCAGGCTAGTTTTTGGAAAAGCATGTCACCTGCCAGTGGAACTAGAACATAAGGCTTATTGGGCAACTAAATGTTTGAATTTTGATGCACAGTTGACAGGTGAGGCTAGGTTGTTGCAACTAAATGAGCTGGATGAATTTTGGCTTGATGCTTATGAGAATGCAACGCTTTACAAGGAGAAAACGAAAAGATGGCATGATAAGCACATTCTCAGAAAAGAATTTGCAGTTGGTCAACAGGTCTTGCTCTATAACTCTCGCCTTAAATTGTTTCCAGGTAAGCTGAAATCTAGGTGGTCAGGACCATTTACAGTAACACAAGTCTTTCCATCTGGAGCAATAGAGGTGGCACATGATACCAAAGGCAAATTTAAGGTCAATGGTCAGCGCTTGAAGCCCTACTTTGGAGGTGGAGTTAACAGGAATAAAACCACCATCGAATTACAAGCTCCTACCAAGTGACATTGAGACAGTCTGGCTGAAGACAATAAAGCAAGCGCTTCTTGGGAGGCAACCCAAGCATTTTCTTATTTATCATGTTCAAAAAAAAAATAATAATAATAATAAATAAATAATTTAGGTTATTTTTGTTTAACATTATCATTTTGTTTTGCAGGAGTCGAAGTCAATAAGGGAGCATCAAAACAAAAAAAAATCGCTGGTGAACTGGTTTTTTGGCAGAGTCCAAGCGCCGCAGCCCTCAATTGAGAGCGCCGCGGCGCTGTTTTGGAGAATGAAAATCTCGTTGGCAGAAGGAAAGCGCCGCGGCGCTATAACATCAGCGCCGCGACGCCATGAAAAAAAAAAAAAAGGGCAGAACGACAGCGCCGCAGCGCTGGAATTCAAGCGCCGCGGCGCTGTGTGCGTGATTCCGAAAAAAAAAAAAAAAAAAAAAAAAAAAAAAAAGGGGGGGCGGATTTAAACCTAACAATCCCCCTTTCTTTCCCTCATTCTCACCCATTTACTTTCTCTCTCTAAAAATAAACAACTCTCCCACTTCTTCTTCTCCTCCTTCTCTCTAGAAAACTTTGCCATCATCATCTTCCAAAGCTGTGGCTGCCATCCCCTTTCGGTTCATCATTCTCTTCAAGTAAGTTGCCTCCTTTCCATATCTTTGAGTATTTTTTTTAATTTTTTTTAATTTTTTATTTTATTTTGTTTATTATTTTATATTTGTGTGAATTTTTATTTTTTCTGTAATTTGATCTTATTAGGTTTTCTTTCTTGATTCATAGTTAGATTTTAATATAGGCGCTCTTTGGTAAGTGAAATTTTGACGGTGTTAGGTTTTAATCTTTAACGTGTGTGCCATTCAAAAAAAAAAAATGGCTTCTAAGCGCACACGAACTGTAGCTTCATCTTCCACCCCATATACTCGGTTTGTGAGTGAGGCCGCGAGAAAAAGACATAATACTGCCATTGTTAAGAAAACTGTAGTACCGGAGCGGGGTTTAGACTTTAGCGATGGTTTTTCTACAGTCTTTTTTAATATGGTTATGCAAAGAGGATGGACCAAATTTCTTGAGCAACCTGAGGCGGCTGTAGTCCCACTTGTCCGGGAATTTTATGCCAATGTTCCAGAGCACACTAACCTACAGGTAAGTGTACGAGGTAAGATGGTTCGTTTTGATAAAACAACCATTAACAGGTATTATGGGCTTCGAAATATTGATAATGATGATTATTATGAATACCTCAATGAACATTTAGATTTTGAGGAGGTTCTTGGCACCATAGCTACTGCAGGCACCACATGGAAATTAACATGGGGAGGTGAAGCGGTGTCGTTTCCCTCCTCCGCGTTAAACAGGGAGTACAAAGCGTGGTTGTATTTTATTGCATCGAAATTAATGCCTGTAATGCACTTTTCTGATGTTACCAAGGACAGAGCTGCCTTGTTATTTGCTATTGTTACAGGTAAAACGATTGATGTGGGAAAAGTAATCCAAGACAGTATTCTGAGAACTGCTATGGGTTCCACGACTGGTGGTTTGGGTCACTCTTCCCTCATCACACGTCTATGCCTCGACGCCGGAGTCCCATTCGACCAAGAGGAAGAATTATTGCAACCCATGAAAATCATTAACAGAAAGGTCGTGGGAAGCTTCAGAGACCAAGAAGTACGCCCTCCGATTCGGCAAGACACTGGTGCCTCTGCCTCGAGCCAACCCCCTCAGCCCGAACAAGTCACTCCCATAGCTCAACCGCCTGCTGTACCTGCCCCTGAGTCCTAGAATATAATATTGCCATGACGCGGGCAATTGCTCGACACTTGGGCATGGATGAATCTCAACTTCCACCTCCACCGCATTTTTCTGATCACCCTGAGCCTTAATTTCACTTGCCATATCTATATTTTTTTTTTATTTCATTATTTCGGTTTTCTTTTCATTCTCAATTTCTTAAGTTTTTTGTTTTGTTTGTTTTCCTTGTTGTCCAGATCACTTCTCGGAGTTCCCATGGCTGCACAAGTCCAATTGGCCTCATTTGTTACTCAGGGGGTTTCCTTACCTTTTCTTCTTTATTTATACATTGAGGACAATGCTCTATTTAGTTTGGGGGGAAACAAAAAAATTTTTTGTTTGTTAAAACTTGTGTTCACCCTTTTTGAAACTTGAAGTGATACATTCTTGCATTGATGAATCTGGATATGATTGAATCCTTTATTTGGATGTCTTAAAATTTGTAGGAGGTACGAATTTTGTCTAAACTTGTGATGGATTTGTTGTTTAATTCTAATTCTGAATTTATGATCTATTTCTTGAGCACAAAAATCCTGAATTTTTGAATTGTGTGTATGTCCATTAATGTTCACCCATGTTTTAGAATTCATCTGATTTTCTCTCGAGGCGAAATCCTGGGCTACATCTGACTGAAAACATGATTTATGCCATTTTTGGATCGTTTGAGCCGTTCAAGCCAACCTTGGTTAAATATCCCTAGTCACCTTGTTGAGCCTTGATGCATTAACCGTTCTTTCTTTGTCACCCACATTTGTTAAACCAGCCAATCATTTATATCTTGTCCCACATCCCGTAAACATGTTGATTTCTGAAGAAGGTAAGCGTATTTTGGGAAGTAGAATGGAGCAAGGGAGTTGTTGAGTTGTTTCTTGAAGCATAGAAGTTTTTGAGCCTTACGTTGTATTAATTTTGCTACTTAAGGATCTTATTAGTTTTCATAAGATTTTATTCAAAAAAAAAAAAAGAATGAAAGAAAAAAAAAAGAAAAAAAAAAGAAAAAAGAAAAAAACAACAACAACAACACAAAACCAGAAAAAAAAAAAAAGATGAAACAACAACAGTGAGTGACTAAGAAAATGAAAGTGCATAATTGAGTGCAGTTGAGGGCGATGAAGTGAGTTTGGGGATAGGGTCTAAATTGGTCAGAAGTTGGATGGCTTGAAGAGAAGGGTAAATGTTGATTGTACAGTTGAAGTGGTTTAAGGGTATACAACCAAGACTGATTCTAATTGGAGTCTAGAAATCAACATGGAAGGGGTGAATTGAGCCTAAAATTTACTTTTATCTTACCTCTAGCCCAGCCTGACGTTACAAGCTTAATAAAGCCCTAATGATTTTTAGTTGGATGACTAGCCTACATTAGTGGAGAAAGAAATGAAAGGTGAACCTATGAAACATGTTTCTGTGCACAACTCATCAAAGCTTCTCAGAGTAATGTGGATGTTACTGAACTGTATACAATTTGAAAAGAATGGATAACACACACACACGGGTCATGAAATTAGAATTAGTCTTAACCAGCAAATCGATCTCACTGTTTGGATGGGATTTGTTCTTTTCTGTGAATTGTAAGATGGAAAAATTTTGGAGGACATCTTGAAGGATTTATTGGTCCATGTTTGTGTTACTTCTTGATTTTGCTCGAGGACTAGCAAAAGTTAGTTTGGGGGGTTTTGATAACTCTAGTTTATAGAGTTATTTGGCCACTTTTAATTAACGAATATCACTATGTTTTTGAGAAAAATTACATGAAACATCCAAATTTTTCATAAAAGCATGATTTTATTGATGTAGGTTGAAGAAAGAAAGAAAACAAAACAAAAGGGAGCAAGAGCACAAGAAATCCGAGACCAACTTTGCTTGCAGAGTTGAAGCGCCGCGGCGCCCAAAGAGCAGCGCCGCGGCGCCCAAAGGAAAGCATGAGCAGCGAGAAGACAGGAACTCAGCGCCGCGGCGCTACGGCGGAAAAGAAGAAAGAAAACAGAAAAGAAGCGCCGCAGCGCTGGAAAAGAAGGGCCGCGGCGCCATTGTGATACTGAACCACGATTTTTGGACGCAAAACAAGGGATTTGTTAATTTAAGAGTAGTATAAATAGAATAGTATAGGGTAGCTAGGTTATCAGTTAATTTTAGAGAGCGTTGTTTATTTTTCTTAAAAGCCGCCAAGCATTCCGGAGTAAGAAGTGAAGAATTGGTGACAAAATTTCTTGCTCTCTTAACTCTTGATGTTTGATTCAATTAAATTTTCAGATTTTATTTCTTTTTCAATTATGTTCTAATTTTCTTAGTTAGGGCTATGATGTAACCTAATCATGACGATGTGAATTTCATATTTATGCACCATAATTGATTTTATTCATGTGAGTTATGTGTTATTATGTTTAATGCTTTTAAATGATTAGCTACCATTTAAATGATCTGATGTGCATGTTCAAAACTGAGAAGGGAGAATTATGCAAATGCTTCATCTAACATATAACCATGAATTAAATATGGATAGAGATATACCATATTATTTGTGTGGCTTTATCTGGAAAGTTCATGAATCTTAATGCATTCTGATTTATTTAAATTCACATAGAGATATAGTGAGTTAATAAACTGAGTAGGTTTGCTATACCTAGAGATAGGATAGTAAATAATTTAGGAATTTTCGTCATCACATGTGTATTATTGATTGGGTTGCATAATTTTATGAAATTCATATCTAGTGATTATGGTGAAATCAAATGCCTTAACGCCTAGTCTTATTGAAGTATCTTTTGAAATTGATTGCAATTTGTATTCTTAATTTAGTACTTTAGTTCAGTAATTTATTCAATCACAACCTCATATGATCAACTAGATAAACCCTAGAGTTAATCCAATTTTAGTACTTAGTTAGATTATTATACAACAGTCCCTGTGAGACGATACTCTTACTCACTATTGTATTACTTGATCGATAACGTGCACTTGCGTTAGTGAATTTTACCGAACAACCCTCCCCCTTTTTAAGGGCCAAATAAAACTTCACATCCATGTCATTTTTTATTGTAAATCTTGGTGATCCTTCAATCATTTGGTACTCCATCTTGATGTCCTCATCTTTGGTTTTCAGGCTCAAATGATTTTTAACCATATGGAGAAATTTGTTGTTCTAGTGACCATGGGAACTACTATTCCGATTGTTTTCTAGTTGACATAGATGTTTCTTTTGTTCCATATTCTATCATGATTGTTGAAAATGTTTCGGCTTTCCATTTGTTTAAAATAGCAAAGCAAGCAAAGGAATTACTTTTAATGTACATCATTCAAAATGATAATCCGACGGATTACAAACAAGATTCCAAACAAGGAGCTATCAAATTTACTACCATTATGAACAAAAACTCTGTTGTAACCTGACAGTTTCTAAAAACTAAACAAGAAACACACATATATCAACATTTTTAAGCAAGTTTCAGGTTATATTATCAAACCTATCTCTATTTTTTTTTTTTTTGTTTGTAATATGGCAGGTTCTAAAACCAAGCCTATCTAAAATTATACATAATTTTACTGAATTTCTTGGGAACCTTTCAGGTTCCATAACTGAAGCACTCACATATAACGCTTTTTCGTTTGGAACCTTGCAGGTTCAAAATTGGATCTTGGTTCCATAACTAAATTCCACTTATATAACAAACTTATTTTTGTAACCTGTCACATGTCACAACTGAATTTTTCGTAAATAACTGATTTTCTTTGTAACCATGCAGTTTCCATTTGTAAAATACACATATATAATTGTTTTCGTTTGGAACCTTGTAACTTCCATAATAAAGTATGCACAAATAACGGATTTTCTTTGGAATCTGGTTCAGAAATATTCATGCAATGTGTCAATTCAAAATTCAATTAACAAATTCTATAATTGAAACCTGGAACCTGTTGCTGTCGTTTTAATGTCGTTGTCGCTGTCGCTATTGCTAATGAGATCGAAAACTAAAGGAAACTGTGGAGATCAAAACTGGTGGAGATTGTTAGAAATCGATGGCGATTGGAACTCAGTTATATTTTTTTGGAACCCGTTGCTGTCGAAGTCGTAGTCCTGTTTTTAAAGTCCGGTTTTGGTTGCCGTCACCATCCAAGTCAGAGTCGTCGAAGTCACAATCCGGATTTTGATTTGGTTGCCATCGGTGTTGGTGGTCGTTGCACGATTTTGGAGTCAAGATTGTGAGCTTTGTGAAACAAATGAGCTGTGAAATGAACCAGTTGGGAAAGAAATAAGCATTTATTGAAGGGTATTTTTGTCCTTCAATAATCAGCAATTTCTAATAATGGGGTACTTTTAATAAGTTGTATCTTGGAGTGCAATGTTGTTAAGTTAGGGCATTGGGGGCATTTATGTTTTTTTCTCATAGTTATAATAAATTTCATAGATGAGGTGGTTGCAAGTAAAGTCTTGGTAAGTCCACATTGATTTTACGACAAGGTATCCACTCCAAGCTATTAAAAAAAGGCTTGTGAATAGTGTTTATCATAATATTAATGGAAGTCGGGACTGTCCATACAAATTTTCTAAAGAAAAAAATTGCATGTAGACTACTTATGAGGAGCACTTTTATGTAACACCATAGGGTTAAAACTATGTCACTCATAAAATAATAGGGTCCACTATAACAATGAGACTATTTTGAACAGTCATATTTAATCTCATAGGACTAAAATCCCATTTATAACAAAACAATAGGTCCTATTTTAAAAAATAAACTACATATTAGATTGGGACTAACTATTGAAAGGGATTTTTTTCACTATATATTAAACTAGGATTTACTATTTTGTGAGTAGACGTGGGGTTGGTTTTAGCCTATGGAATGAGTGGAACTTTTCCCTTAATTACGAAAGTAGTCACGAGAGATAGCTATGTGAAGAACGGTGTTTCCATGAACCGATCTTCTTAAATGCTCTTCTTGTGGGAAGTGTGAATGGAGGAAAAAGAAAGTCCTTTCCTTGCCATAACTGGCTGCCAAGAATAGAGGGGTTCACCTTTGTTGTTACGAACGGTTAAAACTTGAGGATTCGAATTCAAAGCGATTTTTTATGCATCCTGCAAGGTTTCCTTGGACAGATGCCAAATGGAGAGGCTGTTTCCGTCGTTATTTAAGTATGTCGTCTTCCGGTTGAGACTGATACGTGTAAAGCAGTGTCATTCTGTTTGGTGATTCGGCATGTCGAGCCATGGGAGTTGTTATGTATGTGTGGATGACTTCACCCCCGTTGCATTTCATGGTACTGATGAATAAGCGCGATTTGACAGCTTCCAGTTCCTCATCATATCGAGCTGATGAAGCCATGTTGTGGTCCAGTGTGGACATGGCGAAATTTGGTGTGGACATGGTGAAATCTGCGTTAATCAATTTGGTTAATTTGGTCTGGTATATGTGTGATCTCTCTTGCAAGAGCAAGTCTAATAACATTTCAAAGCTCAGTTGTATGTGTGTGTGTGTGTAGAGGACGGATATTCTTTAAGGTCCTGTTTCGTAGGAAGGGTTGACCAAAGAGATTGAGAGGAATATTATGGTACGTTTTTGTTGTTTGGTAGAAAGAAAGAAAAGTTATAAGGATGAAATTATATCTAATTATTAAAATGTCTATTTTATTATTTATTAATAATTTATGATCTTTTTAACTTAAGTTGGATGGATTTATTGAATTCTTTCATATTTGAAGGATCCAAAAACAGTGGCCTTAAAGGAGACGTTTTCCCTCCTCTCTTCCATTCAAATAACCAAATGAATCAAGGCTCTTCTTCTCTCCATCTCTACCTTCTACTCAACACATTACAAATGCTGCTCGCTTATATAATGGTAACTATTAATCTTTTTCTTTTTTTAATTAGATAATTTAGTTACAAAATTGTTGTTCAAATAAGTTGTTTGAAGAATTTTATCAGAGATAATGTTGTAGTAAAATTATATGACGTCGTAAATCACATCAAGTAATTTCAATGCAATGTCGCTTCTTCCGGTCGAGACTACTATGTGTAATGTGGTGTTTGATAATGTGACTTAAAATCAAAACGTTGCTACAGTATACAGCTCTGATATGCTACAGTATTAAGAAAAAGTGTGCTATAGTAAAGCTTTCACATGTTACAATATTTTAAACTAAAATTAGTTCAAACCATTGGTTCCAACTTCCAAACATTCTATTAAAGCAGTGTCCTTTCTGTTTAGTGATTGGGCGCGTCAAGCAATAGGTGTCGTTTTATATGTTTCAACGACGTGATCCCACTTGCGTTTCGTGGCACCGTCGAATAACTGTAATTTGAGCCTTTCATGAGGATCAAATTCTGAATCCATGGAGGATATCTTGAGTGGACAAGCAAAATCTACGTCAGGTTAATTTGGTTTATTGGTCTTGTAATAAATACGTGTACAATTTTATATAACTCAGTCTTGTATGCTAAGACAAAAAACTATAAAAAACAGAAAAAGAAAGAGAGGAAAAGGTAAAAGATCGAAAAGAAAAAAGTCCATGTTTCTGGTAAGCTGTTAAAGAAGTTAAAAAGAAAAAGAAAAAGAAGAAAAATCATGGTCATTATAAGCTAATAAAGAAGCTACGCAGAAAAAAAAGGACGCTTAATTTTCCAGCTATCTTGATTATCCCTGTTATAAATAGATTGAACTCGATGAAGGACAAATTTTTATTCTATGCCTCATGATCAAGATTTTGTTCTACGTCTTACTTTTTCTTCAAGGACAAAAGGAAAAAGAGATGCTCCACTTTATTCCTCTTACATAAGCCTAATTACCGTTTTTTTTTTTTCCTTACTTTATGGGAATTTCAATGGTGTAACCTAGAGGTGTTCTTCGTTTCGGTTTGGTCGGTTTTGGTCGGTTCAGTTACCGAACCGCAAATTTTGGTTTTTAGAATTGCAAAACCGAAACCGCACAGCATACCAAGAGTACTCAGTCGGTCAACCGACCGTTCATGGTCGGTTTTGTTCGGTTCAGTCTAGTTCGGTTTTGTGAAAAGGTTATCTAATAGTATACAAGAAGCGTACTATTAGTTTACCCCATTTTATTTTATTTTTTTGTTAAAGAATTGCTAAAATAGTACAATGTATTGTGTATTATTTAGGTTTTTTTGAAATGATGCTAAAAAAATACTATAACCGAACCGAAATAAGCTAAAAAAATATTATTTAGCTTTGGAGTAGAATAGTTATTCGGTTTTGGTTCGGTTCGGTTCGGTTCGGTTCGGTTTATAAGAAGTCAAAACTGAAACCGAACCGTCCACAACAGATTCGGTTCAGTTAACCGAACTGAACCTATTCGGTTTTCATGAAACCGATTTTTTCGATCTTTTCTCCGGCGATTCTTTGGGCGCTTTTGGTCGATTTCGGTTTTTTCGGTTTTTCGGTTTTTTTGTGCAGTCCTAGTGTAACCCATCCTTTTTCTCCATGGGTGGGTATCATTTTTTTTTAATTTGACTTTTGTTTGATACGTAAATGGTTGAAAAAGTAGTTAGGCTTATTGTGAATGTGGCTTACGTGATCAAAGCCATCACATTAACAATAGTCCCACTTTATTTGCTGAATAAAGCTACGTGGATTTCCAGAGTTCTTAGTCCTTGTTATGCCAGACACGTGGCATCTTATGTGGAGTAGTTAGAATATGCTTTGATATGCTTTAAGTTAATGGGACTTGCTAAATTTAAAAAATATTATTTTTCCTTTCTTCCTGATCTAATCAATTCTCACTTGCCTAATTTCTCTTCACACCATTATCAAAATCAGCTGGAAACTTGAAAGCTGTTGCAGTAGGAGAGAAAAAAATCAGCCCAAAAATAATAAAAAGGAAGAAAGAAAACCAATCACCATGGACCAAGTCTCAAGCTTCTCCGCAATGCTTCGGAGCCCAGTAACCATCAACCAAGGCCGTACGATCATCCCTGTCCTCCCCCTTCGACGGTTGCAAACGGAACCCATACCATCAAGTTTATTATTTAGTGGACCAAGAGTTCCAGTTGTTGTTGTTGGTTTTTTTTTTTTTTTTTTTGGTTATTGACCAGCACACTTTGTGGGTTAGAAATTTTAGCAACAAAATCTAAATAAATTTTGACTTTATGTAATTCTTAGTAATATTAAAACTCAATAATTTTTACAGAAAAAAATTTAAAACATACCTTGATTTGTGGCTTTAATTTGTAGAAAACCTTTGTACTGAAAGTTTGTCAGGAGAAGAATTTAGTTTCTCTCTCCAGACCCACAGTTATTTTTTTAACGTATTTTTTGATAGAGAGAAAGAATACAATTAATTGGGTGGAGAGAAAATTAAACTCTTATTTATAGACCTTAATAGGTGTCTTCTATCAAAGCATCTATCATTTCAAATGTAAACACATCCTTTAATAAAAGTTGTAAGCCCTCATAGCCAATAGGATATTAGCATTCAAATAATTATTAAACTAAATAAATAAATAATAAATCTAATAAATCTAATAGGCCTTTAATTAATTATGTGGATCATAATTCTAATATTCTCTCACTTGGACTATATGATATTCCTTTATTAGTTTAATAAGGTTATAATTTGTACAACAAGATTATGCTAAATTTTCTTAAAATTGGCTAATACTCTACATCATAATTAAATAGAAAATCTAAAGTGAGTTATAACGGTTGTATATCAGTAATTCAATATTGCACTCCCTTTCATGTATTACAACATTAGACATCTATTTAACATGATTCATAATTGAGAGGTATAATAATAGCTCACTTTAATTTCTTTGGTGATACTATCATGTCAAACATTAATCTATAACAATCTTGTTCACAAAACAGAAAACATGATATATTAGAAACATAATAAGTGAGCTCAAAGTGTAATATCATTAAAATAAAATAAAATAAAAAATAATACAAAACTACTAATGATGTCTAATAACACCTACTAATGACGTCTAATAACACCCATATGTTCAACGTGTTCAATAAATGTCTTGGGTGGTAACCCTTTTGCAAAAGGATCTGCAATCATAAGATTTGTGCTGATTTGTTCAATTGATACTTTATGTTCCTAAACTTCTTGCTTAATGACTAAGTACTTAATATCCATATGTTTTGCACCATCAGAATACTTGTCGTTCTTGGCAAAAAAGACTGCAGTGGCATTATCACAATAAACTTTCAACGGCCCGGCTATACTATCGACAACTCCAAGTCCTGAAATAAAATTCCGCAATCATAAACCATAACTTGTGGCCTCACAACATGCCACGAGCTTGGTCTCCATAGTCGATGTAGCAATGACGGATTGCTTCATACTCTTCCATGAAATTGCTCCTCTGGCCAAAAGGAACATATAATTGAATGTAGATTTTTTAGTGATAGCACATTGGGTAAGGTCTAAATCTAAGTAACTGATTACTTCAAGATGATCGCATATTCTATAAGTGAGCATGTGGTTCTTTGTTCCTTGCAAATACCTACGAACTTTCTTTGTAGCTTTCTAATGATCTATTCCTAGATTACTTTAATATCTTCCCAACATCCCAACAACAAAACTAATGTCGGGTCTGGTGCAAGTTTGAGCATATAATAAGCTACCAATGACAGATGTATAAGGGATATTTTTCATTTGTGCTTGTTCCAATTTATTCTTTGGATATTGCATATGACTAAATTTGTCCTCTTTCTGAATTAGAACTATACATGCTAAACATCTATCTATCTTAAATTTCTCTAAAACTTTGTTAATATAGCTTTTCTAAGATAATCCCAACAATCCTTGTGATTTCTCACGGTATATTTCAATTCTTATCACATAAGTTGCCTCATCCATATCTTTCATTTCAAAGCTTTTAAAAAGGAATTTCTTAGTTTCATGTAACAAACCAAGATTGTTAGCAGCAAGCAAAATATCATCAACATATAGGACTAAAAAAATAAACTTGCTCCCACTGAACTTCATATATATACATCGATCAATAGTATTCTCTTTAAATCCAAATGAAGTAATGATATTGTTAAATTTAAGATACCATTGTCGGAGGCTTGTTTAGGTCCATATATTGACTTTTTTAATTTACACACCATGTGCTCCTCTCTTTTACTTGAAAAGCCTTCAATTTGGTCCATATAGACTTCTTCTCTAAATTTCCATTGAGAAATGCAATTTTCACATCCATTTGGTGTAACTCTAATCAAAATGAGCTACCAATGCCACAAAAATTATGAGTGAATTTTTCGTAGAGACTAGTGAAGAAGCCTCTTTGTAGTCAATGCCTTCTTTCTAAGTAAAACCTTTAGCAACAAGTCTAGGCTTATACTGTTCAATATTGCCTTAAGAGTCACACTTGGACTTAACGACCCATTTACACCCGACCTTTTTAAAACCTCAAGGCAAATCAACAAGGTCCCAAACTTTATTTTTATCCATAGACTTTAACTCAGCTTTCATAGCATTAACCACTTGTCAAAATCAATAAAAACCATGGCTTGTGAAAACGAAACTGGATTTGAAATTGGATCATTATCAATTTCCAAGTCAATTTCTAACTCTTGTAGATAAACCACATAGTCAATAGAAACAACAGATCGCCTTTCTCTTTCTTAATGCTGCTTCTTGTGATTCAGCTACTCTAGGTTCTTGGAGTACAACTTCATCATGAAATGGTTGGTCATTCACTTATTGTTCTTGAACATTGTTAGGCTATACAACAATATTAGGAACAATCTTGGAAAATACAGGTAGAAGTATTTTTACCCTAACTTCTTCAATGACCACTTTACATAGTTCGCTACTCCTACTAATTTCACTATTCCCAATAAACCTAGCATTTTCTGATTTCACTATTCTCATACTATAGGTAGGACAATAAAATTTATACCTTTTGGATTTTTCAAAATAACCAATGAAATAACTACTAGTCCTCTTAAAATCTAATTTCTTTTTATGTGATTGTAAATTTTCACTTCCGTCACCAACCCCAAACATACAGGTACCTTAAACTAAGTTTCCTTCCCGTCCACATCTCAAAAGGAGTTTTTGGGACTGTCTTACTAGGAACCCTGTTTAATATATACATGGCGGCCCTTAAAGCATGCATCCGTAAAGATAAAAGTAAAGATAAATAACTTAACATGCTCTTAACAATATCCATTAATATATGATTACGCCTTTCTGCTACACCATTTTGTTGCTGTGTACTTGGCATAATGTGTTGTGCATATGCCTCACTTTTCTAAGGATTTAGCAAATGGACTTAGAGATTGCCTTAACTCGTCATAATTTCTATAGTATTCACCACCTCTATCTGGCCTTACAAGTTTTACCTTTTTATCTAATTACCTCTCAACCTCATTGATAAATACCTCAAGGCCTTTAACAGATTGAGATTTTTCTTACAATAGATAAAGATAACCATAAGGTGAAAAATTATCGATAAAAATGATAAAATACTTTTCTCTACAAAAGGATGGAATATCAAAAGGTCTTCATATGTCGGTATGTATGAGTTCAAGAAGCTATGTACTTCTTGTAGTCCCTTTCTTAGTGTGTTTGGTTTGTTTTCCTTTAATGCAATCAATACACAGATTGAGATAAGTAAAATCAAAATTCTAAAGAACTCCATTCTTTATTAATCTCTCTATTCTTTCTTTGGATATGTGACCTAAGCGTTTATGCCATAAGTAAGCAAAGTTTTCATCAACTAAACTCTATTTAGTTCCAATACTTTGATGCATGGTAAACAAAATTTTAGCAAGAAAATTATCAAGCTTTAACCTATATAAACCATTATAAAGGATTCTAGAGCCAATAAAATCCTGTTACATCAAGTTTTGATAAAGAAACTAAATTAGGAGAAAAAGTAAGTACATAAAGAGTTTAGTATAAATCAAGATAATGTCCAATATCTAATATTAAGCAATAAGTGCTAATTCCTTCCACCAAAGCTTTATCTCAATTCCCTATGTAAATAAAACTTTCATCTGCTCTTATGGGTTGGATAGTAAGAAATCCCTACCTTGTATTAGAAATGTAAGTAGTTAAACCTAAATAAATCCATCAAGTATTATGAGAAACTTTAGTTAAATTTGATTCGAAACAAACTAAAGCACAAGGCTTACTTTTCATTTCAAACCAACCCTTACGTTTCTGACAATCTTTCTTTAATTGCCCAAATTTGTTACAAAAATAACACTTAACATTGTGCTCATTCTTGTGGATTTAAGTTGACTTATTCAAGTTATGCAACTCCTTTTTGAAGTCTTTCTTCTTGTTCTTTCTAGGCTTCTTGTTATGCTCTTTTTAGCCTCTTGATTTACAAGATGAACAAAATGAGGTTTCTGATTCTTGAATCTCGTCTCCTTTTGAACAAACACGCTGGTCAATTCATTAATATTCCATTTATCTTTAATTGTGTTATAGCTCATTTTGAATGGACCATGTTGCTCAGGAGAAAGCGAGTTGAGAATGAACTGTACTAAGAAGAACTCATCCACAGACATCCCCAAAGACTTTAATTTTGTTGCTATATTTTTTATTTCAAGGACATGCTCATGCATAGTACAAGAACCAACAAATTTCATGTTGGTTAATTTAGCCATTAATGTACTAGCAAAAGACTTATCAGCAGTTTGAAAGCGTTCTTCCACAAGTTTCATAAATTCCTTAGCATTTTTAGTCTTGGAAAAAATACTTTTAATGTTGTTTGCTATTGCCATCCATATGAGTATTAAGCTTAATCTGATTGACCTTTCCCATATTTTATGAAAAGATTTCTCCTCCTCACTACTAGCATCAGTAATAGTAGTGGATTCCTTATCTTGAAGTCCTAAATCAAAATCCAAGACACCTAAGTGAAATTGGACTTGTTCGCACCAATCAAAAAAATTCAATTTATTAAATAGAGAAATAGATGAAGCATGTGAATGTAGAGAAATATAAACGGATACTACAAATATGCAAAAAAACATTCATACATTAATGCTTTGAGATAATCACATAATTAGATTCAAATTAAGAAAATAATTGTATATCCTAGTTCTCCTTTGGGTGATACTAAGACATACAAACTATAAATGATGCTAATTTAAAAAAATTAATTTGGTAATCATAAGTATGTCCAATAAAAAAAGTGTTTGCCATCTTTGGATAAACAAACAAAAATATTAGGATATATTAATTACCAACTATCATATTCATCAATTATAAAGAATAATAATTGATCTTTGGGTGATTCTTATAATAGATGAAATTCAATGACACATGATCTATAAATGTCATTTCAATTATAAGCATTAAAATTCATAAGCTATTGAACTTTTGTTTCTTAATCTAAAAATTACTAAGCTCTAAAGTTTGGCCACTTTGGTGACTAACAAATTATAATTATGCAATTTTAAAATTACAAACAATAATTTCCATTTGTTTCATGAAATAAATGACCATATTTGCATCTCTTAAATATACACAAAGATATATAAATCCTCTTTGAATTCGTTTTTCAAGACAGCAAGAATTATGCATTCAAAAATTTATTGAATTACTTTGAACATTGATCGATGAAGATAGCATTCCACAAACTGAAATAGATCTTTGAAGAAAAATCATGAGTTCAAAAACCTAAATGCCCTCAATACCATATGTAAATAAATTTTGAATTTCTGTAATTCCTAATAATTTTAGAACTCAAAATTTTTCACAGAAGAAGATTTATAGCGTACATTGATTTCAAAAAGTTTGTTAGAGAAGAAGAACCTAGTTTTCTCTCTCTGAACCCACAGTATTTTTTGATGGAGAGAAGAAATACAATTAATTGGATAGAGAGAGGATTAGACACTTATTTATAGACTCTCAATAAGTGCCTTCTATTAAAGCACACATCCTTTCAGATATAGATACACCATTTAAGAAGAATTGCAACATCTCATAGCCAATAAGATTTTAGCATGCAAATAGTTATTAACTTAAATAAATAAATAATAAATTTGATAAATTTAATAGGCCTTTCATTAATCACGTGAGCTATAATTCTAATACAAAATCCATGGCATGATTAGAAAAAATCGATTTATCACTTCTTATCCTTTCAACTTCACCAGAAGTGTTAGCTCACTTTGTTTTGTCCTTCAGTTGTCTTTTGGCTCTGTTTAGCTGCCCGCGTGAGCTTTCTTCTTCTTCTTCTTTTTTGAAAGGACTCGTGCGGGTTTTCTTGTCTTTGCTGATGGTAGCAATAAATCCTTTTCTACCAAAAAAAAAAAAAAATCACCAGAATTCCCTAAGAACAATTAGAAATGACTAATTATAATAACAGGAAAAACGAAATACAAATGTTAAGAAAAGTAAGATACATATATATATATATATATGCGATTCGGTAAAAATGCAAGTAATAAACCTTGAATCGAAAACAAGTAAAACCAACCCCATTCACAGATAAATATTTCATATATTGAAAGGTAAAACTCCAAATTTTTAAAAACCAATTTCCTTATGCATTCGTTGAAACCAAACAAACAAACAAAGAAGTAAAGCTTTTTTTGTCAAAGAAGAAAAGAAATAGAAAAGCGGAGAGACAGAAAAAGGAAGAAAGAGATGGGGGCAAAGGGCTGCAAAGAAGTTTTTTAGCGCGTTCAATCCACAATGCAACCACATCCACGGCTTTCCTTTGAAAGCTCCACTGGTGGAGAAAAAGGACGAGTTTAGAAGCTCGCCATTGAAATTCCTTTACTTTATAACATTTAGGATTATATATGTGGATGGCTCGGAAATTTAGGATTAATTTTCCATTTTGGTTATTATTACTTTTACTATTTTCCATCTGGGTTATTATTTCTTTGACTCCAAATATAGGTGTGCAAGTTTTAATTTGTTAGAACAGAAAAGAGGAGAACAAATGAAGAATTAAGAGTAATGAATATTGACTAATGAAGTTTTTTGACTCGGATGCCTATAAATCAATTTATGTAAATTACTATTTTTGATTAATTGAATTTGTTTTTCTAAATAAAAACTTGAGCATTTTGTTTATCTATAACTCATATAGAAAGGAGAAAATGATGCTCCTCTTTCAACTGAAACGGCAGCGTTTTTGGTTGAAAGGTTTTTTTTCATCCTAAATATTTTTATCTTTTTAGTTTTTTCCTCTTTCTAGCTTTTCTTTTCTTTTCTTTTCAACCTTTTATTGCTTTAATTTCTTCCTTAATTTTTTTATTTTTCATTTTTCATTTTTATCCTCCATTATAGAACTTCTCTTAAAATTTTATATTTTAAATGTATGCCAATGAAGTACCTTTTTTAATCTAATTTTTCTCTATTAAAATCATTATATCCCTGCTTAAATTTTTATTTCTAATTCTCTAAAATGTTTTTATATCAAATGTGGTTTTCATGATAGTGTATTTGAAACACCGGTTTGAACTAAAAAATTGTGGATCAAACTAGTTTTTGCTACAATATTTTCTTTCATAAAATTAAAATTGTTATAGTGTTTTCAATTCAAATTTTTAGTTTGATCCATGTGCCAAACAAATCTTAAACTTTTTTGAATAACAAATTTGACAAATTGTGTATGCACGTGCATACGCACAATGACAGAGGTAGAAGTAAACTAACAAATTTAAAAAATTCCAAAAACCTTTAAAAATGTCATGCAAAAATTTTAGTATTTTTGCAATGTAATTATACTTTTAGAAATTAGTTTAGTTATTTTTTTAAGTAAAATAGATTGAAACATTACATTTTGATAGAAAAGTGGAGTGTATTTGAGTAAAATAGATTGAAACGTTACATTTTAAGAAGTATACTATAGGAAGTGCTAAAGAAAACAATGAAAGTAGGGACACATTTGAAAAAAAATTATTTTAACAAGGGCAAAATGGAAAAAGGCCTTTATAATAAAATAGTAATAAAGATGGTGAGTGAAAAATGCTTAAATATGACCACATTTGAAAAAAAAAAAACTTTTATATGTCATCTTAAAAAAATTATAAAAATTTGAGAAACAAAATACTTTAAGAAGAGCAAATTAGAGAAAAAATATTTCAACAAAACACTTAATATTTAATAGAAAAGCACAAAACAAAAATAGAATAAACAAAAAAATATTGAAATTAAAATTATTGGGTAGATATTTAAATACATATTTATTAACTTAGGTTAGGACATATGGTACATATAAAAGTTCGAATATATATATATACACACACATTTAAATAAAAATCTTTAGAGGGGGGGTGGGGTTCACCCCTACCTCCCTCCGTCCCTCACACGTATGTACTTTTAAACTACTATATAATTATATAATAATTGATTATTATAATTTTAATAAAACATCATAATGATCTAATTTGTTGATGTCTTTTACAAAGTTTTTTTTTTCCTTTGTGAACCAAGGATGGAGAACTTTTTTAATTTGCTTCTTTTTTTTTTTTTTTTAATGATATAGACAACATAAAATAAAACTTTCTATTCTCTGCTCTTTCTCCTATAATTTAACATAGCTCAAAATATTTCTTAAAAAGAACAATAATGTGCTTGTGAAGTAAACGGTGGAAAATTATATCAAGGCTTTGGCTAATATTTGGTTAACAAAAAAAAAATTGAATTAGGTTCAAAAGGATATACTATTATGGATGCAAATATATTAAGGTAGGCTCAAAAGACTCAAATAGTCCAAAGATGGCCTAAATCACTTCTTTGGGTAAGTGTAGTATAGGATTTCGCTTCGAGAGAAAATCAAACAATTCTAAAACTTGTGAGATCAACAGAAATCACATATTCATATAAACACTCTCCAAATATGCATGCAACTCAAAAATCAAGACATATTGCTCAAATATAATTATCACAATCAAAATAAAATTAACTCAAGAATTGAACACAAACCTAAAGATATTCACACTTTTCGAAAAGCTATCAACAAATTCAACCATGGTTCTTATAACTAGCATAGATGAAATCACTAAAGAAGGCACAAAACACCTCAAATTATTCGAAACTTATTATTTTTTTAATTTTTTACAACAAAAGCAAACTATAAAATTTAACCTCCCTAAACTTAACATGGTCATTATCCTTAATGTGTAAGAAAGCATGAAAGAGTGAGTAGAATATCGTTCCTATAAAGATTGTGTTTAAATATTGACTAATTACTGAAATTGATTAACGTTAAAATTATTTGAATAATCCATTTCAAATAAAAATAAAAACTAACTTACAAACTTCAAACAAACTAAACTAAATAATAAAAGAGAACTAAATTAGAAACTAAATGAAAATAATTAATGAAGTAAAATAAAATAAGATAAAATGCTTTAAAGATTCAATTTCACCTAATTATACATTATTCGCCTTTATAGTATTGTCTAGTTGAATAAAAGTCAAAATCTCCTAAACTTTCTAAAAGCCCCTAGTAGTTAAGTGGCAATGTCCTACTTTCATTAGTAAATTATATTCCAATAACTAATAATTAACTAGGATTCATTATGTTTTTAGATTTTGTTAATGATTACATAATCTTAGTGTTTATAGTTTTATCCTTCTAAGATTATGTTACTCTATTATTCACTTAGCGCATGAATCTCCCTCCTTGTAGTAATTCATGGCTTTCTAATCGGCTAATTCATGATTGATCAACTATAAGCATAAACACCACACAAAATAATTGTCAAATATAATTTAGATGTTCACAATTAATTTGAATAAATGAAAAAATCAAAACATAAATTAAGATACATAGAATCCCAAGAAGCACCAACAATCAAATTATGAACCAAAATAAAAAAATAAAAGTCAAAATAAATAACACAGTTATTCAAGAATTTTATTGTAACGCCCCTTCGCTCGGACGTCACAAATGTCGTTACATTCTTACGTTTGTACTTGTTAAAACTTTAATCATAAACATAAGTCCAAAACTTATACAATACTTTAAATTATAAATATAACAAAACATACTTATCTAGGATCCATTCGTACATTACATTTTATTTTATTTATTTATTTTACTTAACATTATTAAATCACATTGCTTAAATTACTCCACATCATAATTTATTCAATTATACTTTAAATATACCAAGTTGTAAAATCAGGGCTTATATAAACATCGCAATATATCTCATCAATCATCATAAACATCGCAATATATAGAATTTTTTTTTAACGTAACAATCATAATGAAATTCATTGCCCTTCATTAAGTTAGAAATTCTGACTGTTTGACAGCTCCAAGCGTGAAGGAAGGAGAGAAGAAAAAGGAAAGTCAAACAAATCATCACATCTTACCATATTTTGACCTCTTAAAATGGGAAACCATTTAAAATAACACAAATCAATGCAAAGTCAAACCCTTTAATTTCCTTAACTGATAAAACATTCATTATTATGCCAATTAATCACATTAAATCATCCAATTAACGTAATTAACTCAGCCATAATTTTTTGGAGAGATTTCTGCTGACTGCTCGTCAGCCGTGTTCGGCCTGCCGATTTTCCTCTTCGGCCTGCCGGTTCCACCAAGTTCGGCCTGCCAATGGATTTCTTCGGCCTGCCAGTCTTGGGCAGACTGTTCGGCCTGTCGATCTTAAAAGTTTGGCCTACCGAACTATCCTTAAATACCAAACATTAAAACATTCAATTCATCATGCATCATAATTAAACATACATTAAATAATTCACATGAACATTTGAGCACAACGATACCAAGCGGTCATCACCTGTCATAAAACTTGACATAAAAAGTTAGTAACATTTAAATCATATTTCATAACATATAACATAATTATTAATAAAATTCCTTAACATCGTTACTAACTTAACGTGGTCTGTTACATAAAAATAGGTGGGTGTTACAATTCTCTCCACCTTATAAAAGTTTTGTCCTCGAAACTTAGAATAATTGCGGATACATAAATTTCATGTCATCTTCACGTTCCCATGTAGCTTTTTCGACTTGCTGATTTCGCCATAATACCTTAACCAATGGAATTTATTTATTCCTCAAGGTCTTAGTTTTTCAATCGAGTATCTTCATTGGCTTTTCTTCGTAACTTAAGCCTTTTCGTATCTCAATCACTTGTGGCTCAATCACATGCGTAGGGTCCAGAACATACTTCTTGAGCATGGAGACATGAAATACATCGTGCATTGCGGACATCTCAAAAGGCAACTTCAGCTGATAAGCTACTTTGCCTATTCGTTTCACAACTTCATAAGGACCGATGAATCTTGGGCTTAACTTGCTTTTCTTCCCAAATCTCATAACCCCTTTCATTGGTGCAACTTTCAAAAACACATATTCGCCCACGGCGAACTCTAAGGGTCTTCTTCTCTTGTCAGCGTAACTCTTCTGACGGCTTTGTGTGGTCTTTATTCTTCTTCTTATCAACTTTATCATCTCAGAAGTTTCATTCGCAAAATCAGTTCTTTCAGCATCGACGCTTTCCATCAACTTCTTCTCACCAGCTTCGTGCCAACATATAGGCAACCTGCATTTTTGCCCATACAGAGCCTCATATGGTGCCATCCTAATTGTCGCATGAAAGCTGTTGTTGTAGGCAAATTCTGCTAACAGCAACATTTTACACAAGCTGGTCTTAAAATCGAGAGAACATGCTCGTAGCATATCTTCTAAAATCAAGTTTGTCCTCTCCGTTTGGCCGTCAGTCTGAGGATGAAAAGTTGTACTGAAATGAAGCCTGGTTCTCATTGCAGTCTGTACACTCTTTCAAAACTTAGATGTGAACCTGCCATCACGATCTGAGATGATCGACTTGGGAATCCCATGAAGTCGTACAATTTCCTTAACATAGAGTTCTGCTAACCTTTCCATGGAGTAAGTGATCTTGATAGGAATGAAATGCACCATCTTCGTCAATCGATCCACAACTACCCAAATTGCGTCATAACCATTCGTAGTTCTGGGCAAACCAGTAATGAAATCCATTGCTATTTCCTCCCATTTCCATTCCGGTATTTGGATAGACTGTAGTTCACCACCAGGTCTCTGGTGTTTAGCCTTTACTTGCTGACATGTCATACATTTCTTCACATACCTTGAAACATCACGTTTCATTCCAAACCACCAAAAGTTACCCCTTAGATCATTATACATTTTTGTTGCACCTGGATGAATAGAGTAAGGAGTGTCATGAATTTCCGCCTAGATATTTTCCCTTAAGTCATTAACATTGGGAACACATAAGCGGTCCTTGAGGTACAGAATTCCGTCATCCGCAATACGAAACTCTTGACATTTTCCTTCTTTCATTTCTTGCTTGATCCTTACAAGGCTTACATCGTCATCTTGCTTACTCCAAATTTCATCAAACATCATCGGAGTAAGAGAGAGTGCTGATAGCTGGCCTGCTATAAGTTCTAAACCGAAGTCTAGAATTTTTTTCCTTAAAGGTGGAGACATTGCTTGCATTGACATCAACGTGGCAACTGACTTCCTACTTAGAGCATCAGCCACTCGGTTAGCTTTACCAGGATGATAAAGGATTTTATAATCGTAATCCTTCACCAACTCTAGCCATCTTCGTTGTCTCATGTTCAGGTCTCTTTGCGTGAAGAAGTACTTCAGACTTTGATGATCAGTGAAGATTTTACATTGGACCTTATATAAATAGTGTCTCCATATCTTCAACACAAAAACGACTGCTGCTAACTCGAGATCATGAATAGTATAGTTCTTTTCGTAATCCTTTAGTTGTCTTGAGGCATAAGCAATCACCTTTTCATTTTGCATTAATATAGCTCCGAGGCCCATCTTGGATGCATCACTATAGATTACAAACCCATCATTTCCTTCAGGAATTGCCAATACTGGAGCCGTCGTTAACCTTTTCTTCAGTTCTTGAAAACTCTTTTCACATGTATCCATCCATTCATACTTCTTTCCCTTGCGAGTTAAGTTCGTGAGTGGAGCTACTATCTTGGAGAAATCTTCTACGAATCTCCGATAATAACCTGCTAGACCCAAGAAGCTTCTTATTTCACTTGCATTCATCGGTTGCTTCCAATTGAGAACAGCTTCTACTTTAGCAGGGTCAACCATAATCCCTTCCTTTGATATAACATGCCCCAAGAATGACACTTTATCTAGCCAAAACTTGCATTTGGAGAACTTAGCATATAGTTCGTGTCTTCTTAAAGTCTCCAGCACAATCCTTAAATGCTCCTCATGCTCTTCATGATTCTTAGAATAGACAAGAATATCATCGATAAATACAACAACAAATTTATCGAGGAAATCCTTGAATACCCTGTTCATCAAATCCATAAAGGCAGCAGGTGCATTGGTCAGACCGAAAGGCATAACCACGAATTTATAGTGACCATACCTCGACCTGAAAGCAGTCTTGGGGATATTTCCTTCTTTAATCTTCAACTGGTGATATCTTAATCGTAGATCAATCTTTGAGAACACCGATGCACCCTTGAGCTGATCAAACAAATCATAAATTCGAGGCAATGGGTACTTGTTTTTGATCGTCACCTTGTTCAATTCTCTGTAGTCGATGCAGAGTCTCATAGTGCCATCCTTCTTTTTTACAAATAAGACTGGAGCTCCCCATGGTGAGTGACTTGGCCTGATAAAACCTTTGTCAAGTAACTCCTTTAATTGTATGTGAAGCTCCTTTAATTCCGCTGGGGCCATTTTGTAAGGCGCTTTAGAGATTGGATCAGTGCCTGGAGCGAGCTCAATCTTGAATTCAACTTCTCTTTTTGGCGGTAGACTCGTCAGATCATCAGGAAACACATCTTCATATTCATGAACAACATGCACATCTTCAATTCTTGTCTTTCCTTCTTGGCTTTTGTCTACAACATTTTCCAAATAGCCCATGCAGCCACTTGCTAATAATTTCCTTGCTTTCATTGCCGATAAAAACATGCTAGGTTTCTTTCTAGACTCGCCAACATAAATGAACTTCTGATCACCTTCAGGGTGGAAGATCACTTTTCGTTTTCGACATTCGATAGAGGCATTATACTTGCTTAGGAAATCCATCCCAAGAATCATGTCGTAGTCATGCATGTTGATCACAATGAGGTCGACAAAAAGTTCTCTATTAGAAATCCATAGAGGTACTGCACACAAACAGTGCGTGGATAATATCACTTCCCCGGAGGGTAGTGTTGTAGTGAATCCTTGTCTCATAGGCTCTAAACGAACCTCTAACTTCTTCGCATATGACATAGATACAAAAGAATATGTGGCACCCGTATCAAAAAGAACATAAGCATCATTAAATAAGCTTGTTATCTGACCTGTGGCCACATTGGAAGCTTCTGCAGCCACTTGTTCTTTCGTCATGGCATAGATTCAGGCATTCATCGGTGGGGCTTCAATTCTCCCTTGACTAATAAGTGACCCTTCAAGGGAGGCTTGCATCTAATAAAGCTGGGCTTGAAGAGGAGGTCTCTGTGGGCCATTGGCATTCATTAGCTTGGGGCAGTTCTTAACATAATGGTCTTCACACCCACAGATGAAACATTGGTTTGTTCCCAAGCGACATTCCCCTAGATACTTCTTTCCACATTTGGCACATGGTTGAAATCACCTGTCATTGTTGTTGCGCTGACCGTCATTGTGCCTCTTGTTGTCTTGGCCCTGCTGTTGTTAAGGACTGCCCTTCCTCTTATTGTTCCTCCAGTTCTGGTTGTTACTGTTGCTGTTGTTGTTGTTGTTGTTGTTTCTGTGGGGAGGGCAGTTCTGGTTATTTGCATTGTTGACCTGTTGGTTGGACTGAGGCTGGCTCCTTCTTAACTTTGACAGATGAAATTCAGCACGTTGAGCCCTCATGACAACCTGTTCTTGGGCCCTGGGTGGACTAGCTCCATCAACAATTGTAGCAATGTTTGGTCTAAGGGCTCTGATCAGTCTTTTGACCCTTTCACCTTCATCCATAACCATTCCTGGACATAAACGGGCTAGCTGATGAAACTTCGTCACCACATCGGTGACTGACATATCCCCCTGGCGTAAGCTCTTGAACTCCTCATAATGCTTCCTTGTAACATTCATGTGGAAGAACTTTGTATTGATTTCATGAACGAAGTCAGCCCATGTCATCTCTTCAACATTCCTGCTCTGTTCGATGCCATCCCACCATATCCTGGCCTCCATGGTGAGGCAGTACGATGCACAGAGGACCTTTTCATTATCAGTGAAATCCATGAGTCGTAAGGTGGCCTCAATCATCTTTAACCATCCTTGAGCTACTAGCGGATCCTTAGAACCCTCAAAGTCCGCTGGCTTAACCCTCTTCCATCTAACCAGTAGAGGTTCCTGATAGGCCGCTCTTGGTTCAGCAGCAGGAATTGGGATTTCGTTTACTTGAGGCTGTCGAGGAGGAGGAGGCTCATCATTGCCTCAACGTTCGTCATTCTGGCCGTTGGCCCTTAAAGCAGCAATTTCCCTTCGTTGATCCTCCAACTGCCTTTGCAGTTCAGCAATCATCGTCATGAGTCTTTCATTGGTTTGGGTGCGAGTCTGCATTCTTCTGTGGCCGTCCATCGTAAATTTCTCCTAAAAGAATTAGGTCTTAGAAATAATCTTCCATTTATGAGACAGGTTTTCACTACTGGATCGTTAATCATTAAACATTTGAACCTTAATCTTATCATTATACTTGCATCAATACATCTAACTTAATAACATACTTACTTGGAGGACTTGGATTGACGTGTGGTGATATGAATTGTAATCGAAAAATCGCTCTGATACCAAAGCCTGTAACGCCCCTTAGCTCGGACGTCACAGATGTCGTTACATTCTTACGTTCGTACTTGTTAAAACTTTAATCATAAACATAAGTCCAAAACTTATACAATACTTTAAATTGTAAATATAACAAAACATACTTATCCAGGATCCATTCATACATTCCATTTTTTTTTTATATCTTAACATTGTAAAATCACATTGCTTAAATTACTCCACATCATAATTTATTCAATTATACTTTAAATGTACCAAGTTGTAAAATCAGGACTTATATAAACATCGCAATATATCTCATCAATCATCATAACATTTAAAGCTTACTTACTCCCATAGTTCGGCAGGCCGAGCTTGGGACTTCGGTAGGCCGGAGTTCCCTCAACCGGCAGGCCAGTATAGGCTTTGCAAACTGGCTTAAAATCTCAACTTCGTTCAGCAGGCCGAAAACATTATCGGCAGGCCAAGCCTTTAGACTTCGGCAGGCCGACCGAGCCAAAAATCTTTGAGAAAACTTAATTTTTAAAATAAACCAACTTTCATAAAAAAAATACAGAAGATCAAAATTCATTAAAATGATAAAATAACTTATAAAACCATAGTTTAAGTATTCTTAAAACTTAACATAAAAAAAAAATATGTTCAAAATATATAACTTGATTAGAAACATAAAAACGTTCTTTTTGGCGTGCTTCTGGTTACAATTCATTGTACTTAGTGCTCACACGCCTTTCCATGTCCTCCGCCTAATCCATGACTTTCGTACCCTTATTTGTAACATGACATAGAATATGATTAAGCTAATGCTTAGTAAGTACATATAATTCTCACAAATTAAAACATTCCATAAACATCATCATCATCATTGTCATCATATCATAAAAATGCCTTAAGCACAATTTCATAGAACATATCTTTTATTGCGTTCATCATTTAAAAACTTATTCCATTTTATCTTAAGGGCCTAAGTGTTGCACCATAAACATCATCATAGGCGCTTTGTCATGAGAGGAGAAGGGTAGCCAATCCCAAACCAAACATGACATCATAACATTTCATTTCATAACATTAGTGTGCAACACTTATTAGGTGATACATATATACATAATTTTCATACTTTGAAACATGCCATAATCATCATGCATAACTTAAAATCATGAAAATCTTTCATAGAAATTCTTAAGGAAAATATCCATAAAATCATCATGAATATCATTATGAACATAACATCAAATCTTGTAAAAATGTGTCATGTTGCAGGTGAGAATATACTTACTTTAACGCTAGCTTACTTAACCTTAGTATACTTTTGGTGATGACGCCGCGGTCTCGTTGTGTTCGCTTCTTTGAGTGTTCATGCCATTTATCCATTTAAAAAAAATACAATAAAATCAATTCTTATCATAAAACATTCATTCACATATCATTCTTTCATATATCATTCATATGTATAACATTCATCTCATATTATAATCATAATCATCATTGAGAAAACATAACATTATCATCACCTAAAAATACTATTCATAACATGCTTCCTTAATTATTATCATCAAAACATGAAAATCTTTTTGAAAAACGTTTTCTAATAATTTAAAATACATACATTTTAAAATTCATACAAACACCATATTATCTTGCATACAATTATTTCATTATCATAAAATCATTTAAACATACATAACATTTCATAAACAAAATCCAAAAATAACATTTATTAAAACAGTTTTCTTAATGTAATCTCATAAAAATTTCATAACATAAAATACATTCATCATACCTTTCACATGCACATTCTTGACAACTTTCATGAAAAACATCATATTTACCCCTTGAATAACATTACATTTTTCATGCATCAAGATTAAACAGTAATATTTTACTATGAGGGGTAGAAGATAGAAAATTCATATTTCATCATAAAAACACCGAAATAACATGAAACTTGAAGAAACATTACATAACACATACATGCATATCCTATTAAAAATTCATAGCAACTACAATACCTAGAGAAAGATATTGTAGACGATTTGGAGAAGAAGAATTCTTTCAAAAACACAAAGAAAAACTGAGTTCTTACCTTGAAATTTCTTCTCAAAACCCTTGATTTCAACCAACGAAATATGACTTTTCTTTCAATTTTCTTGCAGAAAATTTTAGAGAGAGAAGGAAGTGAAATGCATGGAGAAGAGAAGAGGAAGAGAGGAAATGAGAAATAAATGAGAAACATCTCAGAAATGAAGGAGAGAAGAGTGAGAAGTTGAGAGAAAAATCTGAGGAAAGAAAACGTCAATTTTTTTTTTTTAACGTAACAATCATAATGAAATTCATTGCCCTTCATTAAGTCAGAAATTCTGACTGTTTGACAGCCCTAAGCGTGAAGGAAGGAGAGAAGAAAAAGGAAAGTCAAACAAATCATCACATCTTACCATATTTTGCCCTCTTAAAATGGGAAACCATTTAAAATAAAACAAATCAATGCAAAGCCAAACCCTTTAATTTCCTTAACTGATAAAACATTCCATTATTATGTCAATTAATCACATTAAATCATCCAATTAATGTAATTAAATCAGCCATAATTTTTTGGAGAGATTTCTGTTGACTGCTCGTCAGCCGTGTTCAGCCTGCCGATTTTCCTCTTCGGCTTGCCGGTTCCACCAAGTTCGGCCTGCCGATGGATTTCTTCTGCCTGTCGGTCTTGGGTAGACTGTTCGGCCTATCGATCTTAAAAATTTGGCCTGTCGAACTGTCCTTAAATACCAAACATTAAAACATCAATTCATCATGCATCATAATTAAACATACATTAAATAATTCACATGAACATTTGAGCACAACGACACCAAGCGGTCATCACCTATCATAAAACTTGACATAAAAAGTTTGTAACATTTAAATCATATTTCATAACATAGAACATAATTATTAATAAAATTCCTTAACATTGTTACTAACTTAACGTGGTCCGTTACATAAAAATAGGTGGGTGTTACATTTATAATATACAAAATTTAGAAAATAAAAATGGGGACAAAATTGCTAACATGTAAGTGTCACAAGCTCCAAAATCGTTTTCCTCAATCTTCTTCTCCCTCCTCTTTGTAGCTATAAAATGCTCTACGGATGAAGCTTTATTGAAAATAAGAATCTAACTAGAACTAAGAATAAGTTCTGAGAATAAAATCTTACAACTCTAAAAATAAAGATATATTTTTTTTCTTCTTCCTTTTTCTTTTCCATTTTTGCTCGTCTTACTTCCTTCAGCTGGTACCTCCTAAATTAGCTCCCCCTTTAAATCCAAAAGCTGCTTTCCCTTAATTTCCTCATGTAGCAATGGCCATAAGGAAGGAGAGAGAAGGCATCTTATGCAAGCGAAGCGTGGCATGAGCTCTTTGTTGGATTTGAGCATTCGTCTGGTTGGGGCAGTTCTTAGCAAAATGATCTTCTTGCCCACAGATAAAACACTAGTTTGTTCCCATACGACATTCTCCAGGATGTTTCTTTCTGCATTTGGTGCATGGCTGATACTGCCTACTATTGTTATTGGGCTAGTCACCATTGTGCCTCTTGTTGCCTTGGTCTTGCTGGTTCTAAGGATTTCCTTTCCTCTTGTTATTCCTTCAATTTTGGTTGTTGTTATTATTGTTGCTGCTGTTGTTGTTGTTTTTGTGTTGAGGACGGTTCTGGTTGTTTGCATTACTAGTTGATTGGACTGACTGAGGCAGACTCCTTCTTAACTTTGACAATTGAAACTTAGCACATTGGGCCCTCAAAACCTCATGCTCTTGGCTTCTAGGTGGACTTGTTCCATCAACAATTGCAGCAATCTTTGGCCTGAGGACTCTGATCATTCTTCTGACCCTTTCACTTTCATCATTAACCATCCTCGGGCAAAGGTGAGCTAACTGATCAAACTTTGCCACCACATTTGTAACCGACATATCTCCCTGGCGTAGGTTCTCAAACTCATCATAATGCTTCTTGGTAATGTTCATGTGGAAGAACTTCATGTTGAACTCATGAATGAAGTCAGCCTATGACATCTCTTCAACGTTCTTACTTTGTTCGATGCCGTCCCACCAAATCTTGGCCTCATGGTAAGGTACTATGATGTACAAAGAACCTTCTCGTTATCTGTGAAGCCATGAGTCTTAGAGTGGCCTCAATCGTCTTTAACCATCCTTGAGCGATTAAAGGATCTTTAGAACCTTCAAAGTCTGCCAGCTTAACCCTCTTCCACCTGACTAGTAGGGTTCCTGATAGGCCGCTCTGGGTTCAGGAGCAGAAGCCAGGACTTCGTTGAATTGTGGCTGGGGAGGAGGAGGAGGAGGCATGTCATTGCCTCATTGTTCGCCATTGTGGCCATTGGCTTTTAATGCTGCAATCTCTCTTCTTTGCTCCTCGAGTTGTCTTTGCAGTTCAGCAATCATTGTTATAAGCCTTTCATTGGTCTGAGTACGAGTTTGCATTCTTCCACAGCCGTCCATAATTGATTTCCTAAAAGAGTTAGGAGCTTAAGACTAATCTTCTAATTTATGAGACATGTTTTCACTACTAGGGCATTAATCATTAAACATCTAAATCTTATACTTATCATCATACTTACATCTTATCATTTAACTTAAAACATACTTACTTGGAGGACTTAGACTGACGTGTGACGATATGAATTGAAAACAAAAATTTGCTCTGATACCAAAACCTGTAACTCTCCCTTACGGACATCACAGATGTCGTTACATTCATTTCTTAATACTTTTATTTAGAGATAAACTATGGTTTCAAAATATAACTTAAAAACATTCCCCAGGATCTAAGCACACTATATTTATATTTTTTTTACATCAATATTTAATATATTACTCATTTATAAACATCCTTTAAATAATTTATCTCACTAAATAATGAATTTGTAACAAAATACATAGTTCAAAATCTACTTACATAATTTGGCAAGCCGAACATGAGACTTCGGCAAGTTGAACTCTACCAGCAGACTGCAGTTCATCCATCGACAGGCCACCTAAGGTTTTGCAAAACGGGGTTTTAAAATTATTAAGATTGGCAGGTCGTTGCTTGGCAATCGACAGGCCGATTAATTTCTTCGGCAGTCCGACCAGAAATGGTCGATAGGCTGAACTATTATATAAAAATTTTGTTTGAAAATCCAGTCTTAATGTTTCAAAAGCAGAAGACAATTGATAAAACTATAAAGTTTAAATGTCATAATTCGAATCTTAAAAATCCGTCAAATAAACATACTCAGAATTATAAAACATAGTTTATTTCATTAAAATTCTTTCTTTGGCATTCTTCCGTTTGCAATTCATCTTACTTTGCTCACATGCCTATCCTTGCCCTCCTCCTATTCCATTATCTTCTTACCCTTATCTGCAACATGATATAAAACTGAATAAGCTAATGCTTAGTAAGTACATTTTATATCTCACAAGGTAAAAACATTTATGAACATCATCATCATATGCATTCTCATAATAGTGCCCCATGCACAATTTCATAAGGAACATATCTTTCATCATAATATCCATATTAAAACCTTTGTTCATTTTATCTTAAGGGCCCAAGTGTTACATCATAATCATCGTTGTAGGCACGCCCTCATGAGAGGGGAGGGGTAGCTAATCCCAAACCAAACATGACATCATAAACATAAACATATCATAACATTGGATGTGCAACACTTATTTAGGTGATACACACACACACACACATATATATATATATACACTTTTAACTTTGAAATATCTCATCTTCAAAGCATACATAACTATCTTGTAACATCGAAAGCTTTCATGAAATACCATCATGTAAAATACTTAAAATCATCATGAAGCATATTCTCATAAAACTTTCATAAACTTTCATCATGTTGTAGGTGAGAATGTACTTACATGTATAGCTTACTTAACCTTAATTTGTAGGTGACGTCGCCGTGGTCTCGATGTGCTCGCTCTTTATTGTGTTCATGTCATACATTCATTTAAAATAACAATCAACATTTATTTTCAAGGAATTAATCATCACAACATAACATCTACCATTTCCATATTACATCACACATGCATTCATCTCTTGAAAACATAAATTTATAATATGTTTCATTAACCTTAAAACTTTAAAACAAAACTATCAACACAAATATTTCCTGACCTCCATGAATTCAAAACTCAATAACTTTACATTTACGCACGATTTTGGCACCAGATTTGGCAGGAACAAAGATAACATATAAACATATTACCATGATTTTTCATTAGCCATAAAAATTTCATTTGACAATTAAAACAAGTCACAATTTTATGACACAAAATCTGCCAGCAATACAAAACAGTGAGTAACTCTATACTCAGCTCATTTATCACGTTATTAAAGCTGTAGAAGAATCCATGAAATTTAACATATATAATAGACACATAAAACTATGAAATATTCAAAAATCACCATTAAATAAATTCCATACAATCCAAAACGTGTGTTTGAATTCAAAGACAAAAACAACCATAAACAATTTGGACAGTGAATTTCATGTGATAGTTATTCTCAAACAATTAAAATAAATTTGTTTAGAGCTCAAAATTCACATGACAACTTTTTAACATAGAATACAGTACCTCCAAAAATTCCCAACACCAAATAAAATCATTTAGTTATACAAAAACATCACACAATAAAAGTTCAACAATTTACTGATAAAAACAGTCTAAAAACCTAGCTTCAATAATAATCCCATATCACATAAAATATTCATCAAATCATCACCAAAATTTCCAATCCATAAATCAACATATACATGAACATATTGTCCAAATTTTGTGAAAAAATAGCATTCATTTGCGTTAAGAACAACACCCATATTTTTGTGCAACACAATCAAACAACAATAATTTACTGTAAGTGGCAAAGAGAAGAAAATTCATAACTTAACATTCAAAAATCAAAATAATTTGAAACTTGGAGGAACATCACATAACACATATATGAACATCATACTAAAATTTCTAGCAAAAGAAAATACCTAGACAAAGTTATGGTAGTCGGATTACAGGTAGACCATAATTTCAAAAATACCAAAAAAAATGAGTTCTTACCTTTAACAATTTTCATCTCAACATCCTTGAATTAATGCCAAAGAAATTTCAATATTTCATACAAATAATAGCAGGAAAATTTGGGAGGGAGAAAAGAAAAAAAAAACATGAAGAGGCGAGAGTGAGAGAGAGAAAACTCTAAGAAAAATAGAGAGAGTGTGTGAAATTATCGTGAAGAAGAATAATGCAAGAGGGTCGATTCTCTCTAAATTGGTAGCAAAATTTCTAAAAAAAAAAACCATGATGCATTTCTCATGGGAAAATGGAGGGAATTGAGGGAAAAGAGTTAAAGTTTCCAAGAATGGTTCTAGTTACCATATTTCTAAATTTCAAAATAGGAAAATCCTCATCAATCATCCAATCATCCACAAAAGTCAAATATTCTATTGCCAAAATTAAAGAAAAAGGCCAAATATAAGCTAATCAATCAACAATCATTATCCAATTGCATAATCATTCTTGTCACAAATTTTGAGAGATTTTATGGGGACTGCTCGTCAGCGTCATCGGCCTGCCAATGTCTCATTTCGGCTTACCGATTCCTTGAAGTCTGGCCTGCAGATGATATTCCATTGATTTGCTGATCCATATGGCCATTTCAGCCTATCGAGCTTGAAGGTTCGGCTTGCCGAATGCCTTACACATTAAAGTTTAACAAAACATTAATTTATTACAAAAATTATAATTAAACATACATTGTAAATAACATGAACATTTGAGCACATCAATTCTACACGACCGTCACCTGTCATAACACTTAAAATAAAATAGTCAGTGACATAATATCATAAATCAATAAGGAAATTACTTAACATCGTTACTTATTCGTTACATGAAATTGGCGGGTGTTACATTCATGGTCTTCGTCATATCAAAACCAAGGCTCTGATACCAACTAACCCGGCCTTAAGCTTTCAACTAAGCAACCGTGCAGCCTTAGCACAATCTCAATGCTAAGTAAGCCTAACTTCACCCAAACTCTCAAGGACAAAGTGAGAAGGCAAAGTAAAATGTTGGCAAAGCTAAAGAAAGAACTCCAAGAGAGTGAGAAGAGTGAAAACAAGAAGATTTCTATTATGAAAGTAGTCTTTACAAGTGCGGAGGATGGATGGCAAATGAAGGACATCCCCCTGTTTATTGTAACGCCCCCTTACGGACGTCACAATAATCGTTACTTTCATCCTTGTTATAATTATTTATAAGATAAACCATTTAAATTTAAACACAATTTGATAAACATATCCCAAGATCCATGCATACAATTATTTTTTTTATATTCCAAATATTTCAAACCTTTTTTTTATAGTTTATCAATGCCAAACAAAAATCATATTTCAAATAAAATTTCAAAACAAACTTTAAAATCTGCTTTTAAAAGTTCGATAGACTGAACTTCTGCAAAATCAAAATAAATGTAAAACAAGTCTTTTAACTTAATAGCGCAGAAATTTAAGCATTTAAAGAAATAAAAATATAGTGTAAAAAAAATTATTCTTTCTTGGCGTTCTTTCATTTCCAATCAATCATTCATAGCCCACACGCCCGTCTTCGCCCTCCACCTATTCCATGGTCCTCTTACCTTTATCTGCAACATGATTATAAACTAAGTAAGTAAAAGCTTAGTAAGTACACTTTCCTATCTCACAACATAAAACATTTTATGAACACCTTTATGAAACATCATAATCATAATCATCATTAACATAATAATGCACTTGGCATAGTTTCATATAGAACATATCTTTCATTATCATTATCATATTAAAAACTTCATTCATTTTATCTTTGGGGCCCAAGTGTTGCACCATAAACATCATCATCATAGGCGCGCCGTCATGAGAGGAGAGGGGTAGCTAATCCCAAACCAAACATGACAAGTCCAACCTTCGGGACATCATAAACATAAACATAAACATAAACATAGGGTTTGCAACACTTAATTAAGTGATACATATATATGGATATACTTTTTAACATACCTCTTCATTGAAACATTTATTAAACTTTCTTGTTGCAACAAGAGTTTTCATAAGAAAACCATATGTAAAAACAAACTTAAGAATCATCATAAAACATGTTCTCAAAACCTTTTCATAAACTTTTATCATGTTGCAGGTGAGAATGTACTTACTTGTCTTGCTTGCTTACTAAACCTTAACTTGGGTGACGTTGCTGCGGTTCTCGGTGTGCTCGTCTTTTGGAGTGTTCATGTCAAACATTCTTATTAACCATAAATCACTAGCAATACTATTAGCAATATATAAAAATCTCATTAAACATCACCTTATCACGTAATAATATCAAGAAGGACAAAATCACAATTTATGAACCTAGGGCATAATTCCCAAAAGTAGGCAGAATGACCTTTATTCACTTAAAAATTCATAATAATTTTATCTTAACTCCAAATCAGTCAAAACCAGTGGAATTAGAAACTACACTGAAAAACAAAGAATTTGATTTATCACATGCATATTTTGACAATAATTTGCATGAAGTAAAAGTCCTCGAAATTCAATCTAAATTTTGGGTCTGTGCAAAACTATACAGCTTTCAAGGTCAACTTCAAAAAATCATAACTATTTAATGAAAACTCCGATTAAAGCGATTCAAAATCCAAATGAAAGATTAAGATGTCTAGTATTTGAAAAAATATAATAAAAATATAAACAGCACAATACAGAATCAAAAATTACTAAACACGGTGGCTGTCATATGTTTGTATGAAAAGCAGACTTAAGGCATCAAAAAAATTAAATACCAATTGACATGAAATACATACAATAAAAGAATCTTTGTGATGATAATAATAATTCTAATACTAACACAATACACCAAAACTATAACATATCCAAAAATTAGCTTCAAATAAATTTTCAACAATTCAAAACATGCATTAGAATTCAAAGACCAAACAAACTCTAATTACCTAAAGTAGTGAGCAACACACGATCATAAAATTCCAATAATTAAAATAAAATTACTTTAACCCTATAATTTTTATGACAACCTAATAACATATATATACAGCACCACAAAAAGTCTCATTAGCAAATAAATTTGTTTAGCTATACAAATAGGTCACATAAACAAGAAGTACCGAATTCACTGAATAGACAGCCATATAAACCTATCTTAAAGAAAATTCAAGAACTCATAAAATATTCATCAAATAACCATGAAATTTTCCAGATCATAACTTAACATATGCATGAATATCTCTGTAAAATTTTGTTCAAATCAAAGGTCGTTTTCCCCTTAAACATGGACTATACTTTTGTGCAAAATATCGATCAACAACAGTTTGGTCATGAGTGGCAGAGAATGAAAATTTAATATCTCAGCATAGAAAATTCTAAATAATGTGAAATTTTGAGGAATATCACATAACACATACATAAACATCATACTAAAATTTCAGAGCAAACAGAAATTTGTAGACAAAGTTATGAGGGTCGGATTACAAAGGAAACAAAATTTCAGCAATAGTTTAGAATAAGTTTCTTACCTCCAAAACGATTCTTCTCAATTCTCTTGAATTTATCTAAGCCAAAACCCAATATTTCATTCAATTATTTGCAGAAAAATAAGGGAGAGAAGGGAAGAAAACGTGGAGAAGAAAGAGAGAGTGTCTAAGAAAATTTTAGAGAGAGAGAATTTTCTTTAGCTAGAAATTTAGAGAATGAAGGCTTTGGTGACTTAGAGGTATATTTATAGGTTTATGAGGGATAAGAGATTACATAAGTGTAAAAAACCCTAATCCTAATCTAATTCAACTTCCCCATTTTTTTGTTTCTTTTTCTCTTTTTTTTTTCACGACAGGTTGTCGTTTCCTTCTTAAACATAAGTTATATTAATATATATATGTATATAATATATAATATAAACATATTATATTATAAACGTTAAGGGTTTATATAACATAATATATTATACATATATTAAAATATAATATAATATAATTAAAATATATAATTATTTATACACGACAATAATATTTACTTTATGACCCAAAAATATTAATACACATGTAATTATCATGGTATCATTAATATTATAAAAAAAATGTAACAACATTATTGTCATCATCAAGAATCTAACTTTAGGGCATACATAGCTCTAAGACATTATAACGATTATAAATTTAGGGCAAATTGAAACCAAAAAAAAAATAAATAAATACTTTAAGCTTATTATCACTTTTGACATGAACATCCCGAACACATCGATCCTACATAGCCGTCACCTATGACATTACTAAATCAAATGTTAATTTACTTAACATAAATAATAATAGTACTAAAATATCACATTCTGACGTTAAATTAACATAAGTGTCCATAGAAGAAAAAGGTGGGCGTTACATTTATAGGCTTAGAGCCATCCCAAGAACATTCTAGAATCATGTGGAAAGAGGGCTAGCCTAGAACATTCTAGCATGCTACTAAACTATGTACAAAGTGTAAAAGGCCTCTAGAGAATTCTATAATATACTAGTATGCATGTGTGTCCCTAATATTCTAGAAAGTTCTAGGTAGTCTTGAAGCATCTTGAGTCTTCCAAGGTCTCCCATAAAGTTCTGGATGCTTCTAGACCCATGTGGATAAATCTAGAACATGGTAGAACCTTTTAGACAGTTATGGAACCTTCTAGAACCATGCAGGCTTCTTGTTCAAGGCTTGGTTTCTCTCGGGTGATCTAGACTATTCTTCTTTGGTGACAACCTCTCAAGAAAAATTTGGCAAAAATGGGGTGGTGAGTGACAATGAGCTGATTAACAAATGGGGCTACGTGGGACGTGTGGCGATGCTTGGCTAGCTGGAGCAAATGGCACATTAGAGCTTCAGTGAATTAGGCTACACGGGATCATCAACGGCTAGAAAGTGGCCAATAGCAGGGACATGTGGTGCGTGCTTTTTGGGTGAAGGCCTACTACGGTGGTCTTGAGACGCATCTCTGTCTGGGTGTGATTTGTACGTGATTACTTGATGGATTTAGAGACTTGATCTGACTGCTCGCATTGTGAGTTGGAGTCCTATTATCTTCTTAATCGTGGTAGTCTTTTGAGTGCATTTCGATTTGATCTTTTCATTCTTTTTGCCAAAATTTAGCTCCAAAATTTCTTATTTTCCATTGACCTAATTTTCCTACACAAATGAGGGAAAATAAATAATTAGAGGGAAAATTAAAATAAATTAAAATCAAATCAAATTAGCTCAATTAAAAAAATATAATAAATAAAATGAAATTAAAATTCCTAGAACATACCAGAAACCTATGAAATTTAGTGCACAATAAATATTTTTACAGAGTTATTATACCTTCAAACTTAATAAACATGAAATCTCAAATATGATCAAGTCCAATAGGTATGTTTTTCTCCATTAATGTAGAATAACACAACACCAAGGATCATTAGTGCTTCATTAAGCTTGTAATGTATAGTCAGGATAAAAGTAGGATATGGGATAGTTATGTGGCTCAAGTCACTCTATGTACATTAATCATTCTAGGGCCTTCACAAAGCTCTATTAATTTAACACTTCAAGTATCCCTTCCTAAACCTAGTGCCAACTTTTTTTGTCAACCACTTTATTCTTTTGTTTACTTTTTTTTTTTTTTTTTTGTTGAGCTACAACATCCCTAAACTTTTTTTTCTTCCTTTTATGAACCAAGGACATAGGACTTTTTTTTTATTCTTAACTAATTTTCTTCTTTGTTTATTTTTTATTTCTATTTTGATCTTTTTCCTTAAAGTAAAAACATAACATAAAATGAAACATTCTAAACTCGACCTATCCTCCCATAAATTCAAATAGCTCAAAATAATCTCTAGAAGGATCAATATGCTTATAGGATAAAGGGTTGAAAATCATTTAAAAGATAGCCTATAAGTGTGGCTAATAAAGAGAGGATAAATTACGCTCAAAGGATATACTAGGGATGTAATTGTGTGAAGATAGGCTCAAAACGCTCAAATGATTCAAAGATGGCGTATATCATTTCCTTAGCAAAGTGTAGTCTTGGCTTTAGCCTCGAGAGAAAATCAAACAAAATCTAGGACATATGAGATTTATGAAAATCACATTCACATAAACATTCTGTATATACACACAACTCAATGATTAAGCTTTTGTTTGACACCCACAGTTGGAACCACGGTTTTAAACGTCCACAAAAAAAGCATTATATAACTACGGTATAAGGTAAAAAACAGCTACAGTGTAAAGATCCCAATAACTATAGTATTTCAAATTAATGTTGGTTCTAACAAGGTTCCAACCGATCTCGTAAACAAGCTATAAGATATGATGCTCAATATGGAATAGTTACAATCAATTATTCAAACTTTTTCAGAATCTATGCTACAAATTCAACTATAGTTACAGTGAAGAATAATTCAATACAAATATAAACAACGTTCACACTTTTTTTAAAGCTATGCAATAAATTCAACCATACTTCTTCTCATCGAGACATTGATTTGGATAAAAGGACCAAATGAAGCACAAAAAACCTCAAGTTATTCAAAACTTTTCATTTTTTTTAATTTTTTAAAGCAAACACAAAAATAAAAATTTAATCTCCTCCCAAACTTAATGTTCACACAAACCTCAACGTGTAAGAGAACAAAAAAAAATAGAAAAGTGTAAGAGAAAGATACTCAGGAATCATCACTAGATTAGTAATAGGCTTCGATCTAAGCCTAACCGACTCATTCGTGGTAAGTTTAACCCGCATGTGTTGTTTCATTTTCTTAATTTTGTCTATCCTCCAAATCTCAGCCTGTTAGCGATTTGGAAAATTTGTAATGATTTTTGTTAATATTGAGAATAATAGGGGAAAAAATTTATTTTTGTCAAAGACGTGTCATTTGTCTTCCTGCCGATGGACACAATATTGGGTTCCCTTTTAGCTTGATTTTGTTCCATCCGGTAAATTTTGTGGAATTCAATCTGATTTGCTTACATTTGGTTATCTTTATGGTTATCTTTTTTGCTAAAATCCTAAAATTTGTCAAAAATAGAGTTCTTCTTATGCTCCCAACTTTCCACTCTTTTTTTTTCTTTGTAATTTTCATATCATTATGTTTTTACTTCTGTCCTTTGGCAAACCCAACAAAATCAGGTTTTATATTTTTACTTAATTGTTTTGTTTTCCTAACTTAAAAATGTTGTTTCCTTTGTATTTGTCTCATTTAAATCCTTATTTATGCACCAAAAAAAAAAAAAACACTCCTGTGCTCCTAATTCTAAAGCTAAAAATAAACTGATCAATTTCCACGCCATTTAAATGTAAAAATTACTTCAAGACGATCCTAATTCTGTAAAATTCTCAACTCAATTTGTACTATTTCATATTATTATAACTAAGCTTTTGCTATTTCCTATTATCATAACTCAATAGTTACCTGATTATTTGGAGATTCTCTCTCTCCGTTGGGGATTCTCTCTTTATCAGCCATGTTATCATCTTTTTTTTTTTTACTTTTGTTTGGAGTAGATTATTAACTGTAAATTAAATTATATGGAGAGCACTGAATAAGATTTCAAACAGATCAATTATGAAAAATGTAATTTTTTATCGAAATGTAAAATTTAATATTAATCTTATATATAAGCACACACTAATCATCAATTATTATTAAAATAGACCTTAACTGAAAATGCAAACACCTATTGAAAACAAGCCTGTATAATATTTATACGTATATGTGAACTTGTTTTTAATAGTTACATTTCTAATAAAGTTGATATACATAAATGTATATAGATGAGTTTTTAATATTTACATCTCTTCATGTGGTTACATTTTGACGATGTAGTTTTTATATGACTTATTATAACAAGTCTAGCAACTTGCATTAATTAAAAAAAAAAAAAATTCTTTTTTTTAATAACTTTTAACCTTAAGCATTAAATGAAAGATAAAAGAAGAGGAACTTGATAAATAGTGTATATTGTAACGGCTATTTGACAGGTTTTTTAAAAGTTGTTTTTGATTTCATAGGTCTAACAAATGCTTCTAGAAGTGTTTGAATGATTTTTATAAGTGTTTTGTCAACTCTTTAGAAATGCTTGCAGATAAAGCTGTAAAATATGCTTCTCAATAACTTTTGAAATCGATTTTAAAACATGTATAGCAGAGTTAAGTCCTCAATGGGAGCTGCTCGTTTTTAAAGAAACTTGGGGTGCTGATTTGGCTGATTTTGATCATCATGAAAAGTCGAGAAAATAAAAAAAATAAAAAAAAGCATCTAAACCTGGTAGTAATATAAAAATTAGAGTAGGTTGTTTGATTGGGACGAGTTTTTTAGTGGGTACGCACCTCGTAATTAGTTAGGAAGTGCTCAGCTTCTCTAATATTAGTTACACTAGCTCTTCATTTGCATAAAAAATACCTTAGAAAAAAATAAAAATAAAAATAAGTTTATTAATTAAGTCTATTTTACCAGCAAACAGGCCAAGATGCATGATACAACAAAACAAACATCTTTGATATATAGTTTCATATTACTTTGAGAATATCAATTCTCATGAATTTAACAGGAAGTTCGTAGCAAAAAACTTAATATTACATCACTCAATCATGAAAAACAAATTATAAACGAAGACGTTATCGATATGGCATCAAATATAAATAGCAACAAGGATGAAAATGTCTACGATATTGTCGATATTTCCACGATATTACCTGTTAATCAAAACCTCAACAACCTGAGCCACGGTAACATTTTTGTCCCTGAATAGCAAGCTAGTTATATTTTATGTGGAATCTTTTGGAAGATGCTCATCAGAAGGTCAACATACAGGGACAACAGTGACACAGTAATGGAAAGCACAGTGCTGCATACAAAGGATAAGTTACGTCTCTGAGCTCATCTTTGAGAATGAAAGTATGTCCCCCAAAGAAGGAAACTAGCATGGAAACTATGGAGATGAAAAGAAAAGTACATGCTAAGAGAAGCTTCCGAGGGATGATTACGGCAAAGTCTTTGACCCGGTGTCGAGATGTAATGATGGAAAGAAAGAAGACCAAGGCAGTGATCGAGGAACATAGAGCAAACAAGGACGACATGGCGAAGGTGATGAATGGAGGCTTGCCTTCCAAAGTTGGTGCACCGTCTTCTGGCTTAACTCCACCCGGCACAGAGGATGCCGTGGCAAATGCAACGGTTGCCACAAGACCCGCAACAACAGAGCATGACTCAGAGATTTTGGAGACCCATTCACTGGCCTCATTGATAAGTTCCATGGGTGTAGCGAGAAAAATGTCTCTTGGGTTCTTGCCCTCCTTGTTGTACAAAGCAAAAAAATTCACGGGCATGGATTTCTTGACGAACTGCATGGATCAGATTATGATTAGCACATAAAATAACCTTCACTAAGCATATATATATATATATATATATATATGACTCCGGTTTCAACAGTTATATATATTTTTAATAGATGCTGTTATTAGCCACCGTTTGACATAAATCTGATGGCTATAATTAAGTGGATAGTTGACAAAAAACTTTATGATAATTAATTATGTTAAATTTTTATTATGTCATATCATTAATTATTGTTAAAAGATACTTTTATTAGAAATTAAAATAATCATTGAAAACATAATAATTGAAAGCAAGGCTATACATCTATATGTATAAATACTATCGGCGTTAAAAATCAGTAATGAGCAACGATAAAATGTCATTGAAGTCTATTTGTTGGAAAAAATGATCGAATTTCTTGATTTAGATTGTTATTGCTAAACCTTTCGAATGACGACATATCGATGCTAATAATCTCTTTGGTGACTACCACTTGTTGCTAAAAGATTTTGTGCGAGAAAAACCAACGCCAAAATCGAAAAGTCCCTTGAAAGCATTCTTGCTTTCCTTTTCCCTCTTCCGTCTTCTCTAAGTTTCAAACCCACTCTCTCACTTCCTCATTTTCTTTCTTCCATCCCTTTTTTCTCTTCCTCAGTACTCCTCATTCCCTCATCAACGATTACCAATGTCGCCACTGATAATCCCACGACCATGCCTGCGGTCGCCATTGTGACCTCACCTCCGCCACCTCGTTTGCTACCACCATCACCGTCATTAATCGCGTTGGCCTTTAATTTGGAGTTCGTTATATTTATTTTTTTCTTCGTATTTACGTTTTTTTCATTTACATATGAGTTCTTTTCTTTAGCTTTTTGCTTTTTGTTTTTATTTTTTTTTTGTTGGGATTGTAATAGTTCATTTTATTTTTGTACAAGTATTTTGTGTCAGTTGATTGGTGATGGCTATGATGAGGGAGATTTGTAATATATTTGTTTGGTGTTGTGTTATGTTGATGAAATAAGTATGATATTTGAAAAAATTGTTGCCTTGATCAAGACACAATTTTAAATAATTATTTTCTTGAGAGAATGAGATAACATATGGCGAAAAGAGGACATACAGAGTGATAAAAAGAGTGTCTTAAGCATTTCTCATATATATAAGGATGTGGTTTTAATAGTTACATTTTAAATAGGTATTGTTATTATTAACTGTTTGATATAAATTTGATAGTTGTAATGAAATGAATAGTTGATCAAAAAAGCTAATAAGACACATTAAAATAATTTTAATCGGAATAGATTATAGAAAAAGTTTGTTTATGGGGTACATATGTAAAATTTTGTGGATGAGAAGATTATATATAAAATTTTATGGATAAAAAAAGAGATATATATAAAAGTATTAAAAAAATATAAGCAGAAACATAAAATTTAAAAATCCAGGGGGATATATGGCCCCTCTGGGCCAAGGCTGCCTTCGCCCCACGTTGTAGAGTTTTGTGGCTGATTAGTGTATTTTGTTTAATCGTTCTTTTAATATTCTACGTTCTCTTTGAACTTAGTTTTTGTTTTTGGTTTTTTTAATAAATTGACATGTATACAAATTAGAGGAGAATTGCAAAAAATAAATACTTCTATATTCAAATGTTAGAATATTATTTTTGTATTATTTTAATTTTAAAATTTTATCTGATAAGTTTGAATCATAGAAACTATTTAATTGAATGACTAAGAACATTGAGAAGGGTTATTAACGTATTAGTTCCTAAACTATAAGCCTTAACGAGATATTCTTAAATATCATCGCTAAATGCCGTAATGTGACCTCATTTTGCCATTAGTCAGCAATCGGTCAATAACAATTATTGACCGACTACAGTTTAGTGTTGTCAAATTATGTCGTCCATAGATACATTTTTAGCAACAGAATGTTGCAATCACAGTAGCCTTTACTTTACCAAGTGTCAAAATCCTCTTTGTTTCAGCGTTATTCTTGAGCTTAATCAAGCATTATGCTAATGCATACAATGGTTTAGTGTTTGCATATATACCTGATACCACTTGACTTCCAGTTGCATTTGTAACGCACTGCCATGAATGAGAGAAGGCCGTTCTAGCTTGACATTTTGAGCTGCCGCAAGGTGCAATGCAGTGTTACCATTCGCATCAACTTGTCTGAAGACGTTTTCCTTTGGGAATACCTTCTTTTTGCTCAGTTGGACTAAGAGATCATAAACATGGGGTTGCCTATTCTCGACCGCCAACAGAACCACATTCTTCTTTTCCCAGTCCACATCTTGGATCGCCACGGGAAAATCATCTAGTATTTTGTCTACAATTTCTACTACTCCCGCCTTTGCCGCTATCAATATTGGTGTCGGTGTGCTTGGCAAAATGTCTGATCATCAACAAAATGAAAAATATTATCATAACATCCCATGTGACTAAAATCCCACTATTTACAAAATAGTAGACCATGGTCTGTTACACAGTGTATTTTAAGACTGATACCTATTATTTTGTAAATAATAAGATTTTAATGCCATCGAGTTAAATAAAAGTATTTAAAGAAAATATTTTTCATCTTCATAGGATTAAAATCTCACTTTTCACAAAATAGTACGTTTTAATCTAATATATATTGTACTTTTAAACTAGGACTTATTATTTTGCCTTGTAGAGAGATTGTAACCTGTGAAATTTTAGCCTCACTCTTGCACAAGAATAGAGCCCACATGAACCTACCAGTTAGACTCATTCTTTGTAAGAAGGTGGTGCTATACTGGACAAAAAGTACATTGCTCTAAAAAATATTTATTTCGGCATATATTTATAATATTGATGAATATAATTTAATGTAGACCATGTATTTGGCATCTTTGGTATGAATCATCCGATATCTCTGTTTAACCAAAAAAAAGGAAAAAATAAACATGTCCCATTTTATCTTAACCAAAAACATGTCATCAATATTTATCTCTTATCATTTCAGCATAATGTTTGATTTTAGCATAATGTTTGATGTTCAATGAGATGAACACAAAGAGTGCCAAAAGTACCAAAGGAGACCGGAATTCGTGTTGTACTAATAGCACATGAATTTCAACAAATATATGAAGACAATTTACTTACTAGGAGATTGTTTTTCGATTTGAGCAATACCCACTTTATAAAATGTCATTTCGGAAGTTCCAGTGGGATCGGATAGTTTTTCGATTTGAAGAATATGACTAATACCCACTTGATAAGGTGTCATTTTTGAACTTCCAGTGGGATCGAATAGTTTTTTGATTTGAGCAATATCACTGATACCCACTTGATAAGGTGTCATTTCCGAAGTTCCAGTGGGATCAGATCCAGCTGCAGCAAAATATTTGAGGTTTCGTGAGATGATCACCAAGAGTGCCAAAAGTACCAAATGAAAGAGGAATTTAGCTTGGACAGTCACACATGACTTGCAATAATCTATTTTATAAGGGTATTTGGGAACGAAGTTCGAACTGTAAATTATAATTAAAAGTATTGTAGCATATGAGAGTTTTATATTATAATATACATTTATTATATGATATAATATATGAGAGCTTAATACTGTTGACACTTGGAGTTGTAAGTTAAAATTAGGTTTTGAAATGGGCTATATCATTACCATATATAAAAGTGTGAGTTAAAATTAGGTTTTTAAATGGGCTATGTCATTATTATATATAAAAGCACTACGAGGTGCTTTCGTGTTTTCAGGAGGGCTTCCCCGATGAGATTCTTAATCAAGGTGCACATTTTGAAACTATTAAATTTAGTCAAAACCCTTTTTGTATATTTGAGATGGCTGAAAAATAGATACTCATTGATGGGTATTTTTTTAGTTCTTATAAAAAAAAATTGCCTTTTATTTCGTTCCTATTACATCTTCTTTTTTTTTTCCTCTTTAAACGATTTCTCACTCTTCTTTTCTCGTTTGTCATCCTTTTTTTTTTGGGTTTGTTTTGGCTTCTTTTTATTTCTTCTTTTATTTACAATATTATACTTTTTTTCCACTTTTGTTTTTCTACAATCTTATTTATTTTATTTCGAAATATATCAAACTTGTCCTTATATAAATACTTCTTAAAAAAATCACTCTCAAGTGCTTTTTTTTATGTGTCCCTAAATAATGTAATGTCTAATTTGCTCCTCTAGAAGTTAAATGTACTATAATTTAATTTTTGAGATCTCCATATCTAAAGAATTTGACATAATAGATACATACAAGTGTGTAGCACATTAAAACAGCAATGGCCACTTAAGTTTCCATCCCCTATACGGACGAATTGTTTCATTCTCAAGTAAGATAGAATGAAACATTCCGTCCCCTTCTTCTTTGTATGGTGTTTTCATTGTTTTGACCTTTTGTTCTCTTCTCCATCATTTTGTCATTTTGTCCCAATTAAAATAACTTCTTTAAAATGTGATGTCGTTTATTGGACAATTTTATTTCATATACGCTTCTTTGAAATACCTTTTTTTCCTCTCTCTCTCTTATTAAAATATATTGTTGCGCTCTTCCAATTGGTCCACTACATCAATTTAATTCTTAAAATGTGCATTCTTTTAAAAGTTATTTTCACAACATCGTTTCAACTATTATTTTCTAATAAATACACTCTCTATTTTGTTCTCTTCAGGGTAATTTTAGGGGGCTTTTTTCCCCTTACTCAACTCCGATTAATATAATTTCTTACTTTCGTGCATGTGCCTAATTTTTTTTATTCTGCTAAAAGATGTCCTACAATGTAATTACTCTTAATTGTGTTTCTTTTAAATAGTTTTCCCCCACATGTTTTATTTCGATATGTCTCTATTTAATTTTTTTTTATTGTGTAATCTTTTTCTTTTTTATTTTAAAAGTGATACTGATAAAATGGCTTTACTATTAAACAACAACTAAGGCTTTATTGTTAATTAATGTAAAATGATAACACAATGATCAAGCTTAACACAAATAAAACCTATAAAATTACTTCCCATATGCATAGCACGGAAGTTCGACTAGTATCTATAATAACATATATATAGGAGGGAGCTACCTACCGTAGCTCCTCACACACTTTACTATTCAATGTTTTGGTTAAGTTGTTTTGTATTTATCTCCTTCTCACCCCGATCAAGTCAAAACTTTTCTTTCTCTATCAATCATCCCATTTCTACTTTTAGTTTCTCTCTCTTTTACAGTTTTTTTTTTTTTTTTGTGATAATTTCTCTTGTGGGAACTAAAAACGATACGCACTAATAAAAATTTATTTTTTAGCCATCAAATTTATAGAAAAATGATTTTTACCATATCTAACTTTTTAAAAATGTGCACCATTGATAGGAGTTGCCATTAAAGAAATTCATGTTTTTTCTTTTATTCCTAAAATTAGATCTTCAAATAATTATCATTAAATTTTGCCTTTTATTTTTTGATCTGGCGTTTTCTTCTTGTGTTTTTTTAACGTTTTATTATCCATAATCCATAACAAATATTCATATATATATATATATATATATATATATAAGAATAATCTACAACTCCACTTAATAGTGAGAGTCTTCTTGTCATACTATTCCAAAAATAGTCAAGTTATTTTTTATTCTTTTTACTTTTGATAATTAACTTTTCTTTTTTGCTTTCCTTACCTGTAAAATTTTTTTATTACTAAAAACACTCAAAAATTTACTCTTCCAATTGTGACCTTTATAAATACTTCTATTTTTCTAATTTTTCTACTATAATATTTTTTCAAGTGTGTCCTTATTTAAATATCATTTTCCTTCTTCAGACATACGTTCTAATTAATTTTCTATTTGATATGGAATCGAAACGCACATTTTGACAAGAATGTGTATTTGATAGATCCACTTTTTTAACTTTATATTCAAATACTATTTTCTATTATATCCTCCAAATTTGTGGACTCTTTTCTCTCAGCTTTTGTTAACGTTTCTTTCTTATTTTCCCCCAAAAATTTTATATTTTCAAATATAATCCACTAGAACATTATTTTTTTAGATGTGACCTTGAATAAATATTTTTTTCCTCAACTTGGCACACTATAGTAGTTTTTTTTTTAAATGTGCCCTCTATATTTAAACGTCTTATATTATGTCGTAATTAGCTTATTTATATTTCATTTTCCCCTATCAAAATATTTTTTTCTTAAATGTGTTATACTTACTTATGTCTGTATATAATATTTGACCGAAACATAGATCTCTATTTAAAACTAACCATCATTTATTCATTGTGGTATAATGTTTGTTATTCTAATAAACAAAAAAATTAGGTTTTTTTGACGCTACAAAATTGTAATTTTTTCAATAAAAGTCAAAAATTACTTTTTAAAATATCTAAAACAAAATCAAAACTGATATTTAAATGTTTAAGCATAAAAGGACAAATATAATATTTATATAGAATTCTCACGTGCAAAGTACGTGGTTTCAACTAGTATAATAAAAAAAAATTACTTACTAGGAGTGCCCGTCATTTCTGCGTAAGAACTATGCTTAACTAACTCATTCATTATAACTTCAGCCCGCTTGTGTTGCTGTTTCATTTCCTTGATTTTGTTTATCCTCGAAATACCTGCGCATTATTAGAAAATTGACAAATTATGTATATGAACTTCAGTAGCTACGTTTTCACCAGTAACAACGGATATAATTATAGTACTAAATGCGTATATTAATTACATTTTATAGGGTACATATGTTAATTATATTTGACAATTTGATCAACACTCATTTCATTACAACCGTTTGATTTGTATCTCATAAATAAAACAACGATTGCTATGGATGGATAGATATTAAAATAAGCATGTATATATGTATACATACACGCACTAAGAGCCCCGCAACTGGTACATTTCATAACCCAAAAAAAAAAAAAAAGATTCTTTTCTATGCGAATTAGTTATTTGCCTTTTTAACATGAGGAAAAAATTAGGACACAAAGTGATTGTGGAAAATGGATACTAACCAAATCCCAGGACGACAAGCAACGCCTTCATTATACACTTCAAAAATAAAACCCAGCTGTCATAATTGGATGGGAAGAATTTTTTTCCCCTTACTACCTTCCCTTCGTTCGAACCTGGAAAACAAGGCCAGATAATCGATGCCAAAATTATTTTAAAGTTAAGTATTTCTACCATAAGCACTATCGAGACAAGTATATGAGAACATATATATATATATATACACACATATAAAGAAGTAATTTCTCCTATAAGGAGAATCAGCTATCACAATTAGAATTTAATTATGTTCTCATCTCTTTCTCCTTACTAATTTTGTCTCTCTTCCCTCATCAGCACTAGTGACAGTTGAAAAATACAATAATTCCCGATTAATACCGTATATCCTAGTAAATACAAAACTTTAAGATGTCGCCAGACATCACCAACACAAACGATGTCGTTGGCGGCCGGGTTATGCTATGTTTCCCAATGAATACGCAAATTTACTTGTAAAGTCGTTTGATATCACTGGCACTAACGATATTAACAACAGCCAAAAAATATAAAATTTACTGGTGACATCATCTTTAAATTTTTACAATGGGTGATGTCTCTGGTGGCTGCAAAATACTGTATTTCTCTAGAAATACTTTATCTTCCGGTGAATACTAAATTTACTGAACTTTAACAATTAACAGCTATGCAAAACTCAAAATCAGACTAGTTGTTTTGTATAATTTTTGCGCCGATGAATACCCAAGTATCATGCATTTCATACTAAGTCTTTGATTCTAGAAAAACTTATTTGTTTGAAATCTTTCCAATTAACATTAAAAGTGATAATAAAAATATTCCGTCACAATTAGTAGAATGTATCGAATACACTTGCTATCTTAAAATATGTTCGTACCTGATTGTTTCTCTGCATCACATTTGTTGTCATCTCTCTTATCATCTCCAAACAGACTCCTTCCTGCAAATCAAATTATATAGAAGGAATTTAGTAAGATTTCAAACAGAATACATTATCATTAGTTCGTTGAAGAAATTATGTATGGAGGACGTGCTACTTTATTATAGAGATGAAATAAAATTTTAATTTTTTATGATTTTATATTATATATACTCACCAAACCTCAAGAAGAAGTATTGCAGTGTTCTGATGAACATCATGCATGTGTCATAGTTCTCAGGATGATTTTTAATACTGTTTTTATTGTCGTTATCTTCTTCTTCTTCTTGGAATATTTCCTCGTTCTTTTTTTTAAGTGGAGATGTTTCCTCAGTCTCAATTCCAATATCCACAACTTGACCTAGCATAGAAATTAAAAAATAGGAAATTATTCAATATCTATTTTTTATTTGAAATATTCATATTATATTTCATTATAAGACCGTTTGACCTACAGGCATAAAAAGTTGGCGGAGTGGAATTTCGGGGGGATTCTAAGTTGAATCCAGCCTTATATTAAAAAAAAAGTACTTTTTTTTAAAGGAAAATGTCCTTTTATGTATAATGGGACAAAAGTAAAAAAAAAAAAACAAATTATATATTGGAGATCATGACTATGTTTGATAAATCGTATTGTATTGTATTGTATAAGTTATATTCGATTATGTTGTAATGTATTGTATTGTATTATTATAATGCAATACAGTGTTTGGTGTGTAACATATTATATAAGGGTTCAAAATGTAATTTTTTAAATTTGAGGGATTAAAAAGTAAGTTTTTAATAATTTTATGAAATAGAATTTTATCAAAAGTAAGAACTCAAAATATAAAATTTTAAAAAATATGGGGTCAAAAATGCAGTTTTTTTAAAAAATATAAGGTCAAAATATAATTTTTTAAAAAATAAGGGACCAAAATATAATTTTTCAAAAATATAAATTTTTCTTCAATGTTTATAAAATTATGCATTCTAACCCAATCCTCTGTTGCCATAACCCCGACCACATGTTGACCCAACTACAAGAAGAACTATAGACCTAATATAGAATATCACAATATAATATACCAAAAATGCGTTGTATTCTATAATACGGAACAAATCGTATAGATTTACAATCCGTATTAGCAAATACAATACAATGATCTTATCAAATATTGTGTTAATATATTATTATGCAATAGGATACTTTAATTTGGTGAACTAAAGATGGATTAGCTTATATATCATATTTTTCTTTGTCAACCTTCATGTCTTCTAATAATATAATATCACGTCAATCTAAATATTTTTCCAACATGATTAGTAATATAATATTTTAATTAATATAAAATTTTAATTGACACGGTAGGATATTATTGAGGGACCCAAAAAGAAACACCAAAAAAGTCGACACATAAGTCCGTTCCTACCAAACATAGCCCATGTGTGTATGTTGCATGTGAATTTTTTCTGAGATATATATATATATATATATATATATATAAGTATATAATTGGTGTTGTTTTTGGAATATGCATATTATCCTGCAATTAATTGAACATTTGGGAGTTAAACTGCCATATATTCTAAACAAATATTATGAAGGAAAAAATTAATTTTTTGATTAAAAATACAATTATTAATGATAACAAATATTGCGTTCCTTTAAAAAAAATATCAATTACGAACAACAGATAATTATATGTTATATGTCATCGCGATGAGTTTGAAGTCTTTCCTATTTATTATCACCCAAAAAAAAGTCATTTTTGATAAGAAAAATTGTAATATCTTATGGGTTAAATAGATCTAGAGGTCTTTAAACTTTTAATATTGTGACAATTTGATCCTTGAATTAATTTAATAGGTCAGAATAGTCCATGAAATTTTAACATTGTGACAATTTGACCTTAAATTAATTTAATAGGATAAAATAGCCCATGAACTTTTAACATTGCGATAATGTAGTCCTGAAATTAATTTAATATGCTAAAATAACGATGGCAGATGCAGTAGCACTATGACAACATAGTACCATAGTGTGGCTTGTTGGGTGAGGTAACTAATGGGGCAGTTACAAAGTGGTTTTGTTGCAAAGAGGGTACAGCAGGGGAGTGACTCAAGGTCAACGCTGTAGAGAGGAGTGCCATAGGGTGAAAGTTGCTGTGATGTTTTTTATTCAAATTTTAATAGTGACTAATAGATATTGTTGATTTTGCTATTGAAAATTAATTCAGGGACTATTTCATCCTATTAAATTAGTTCAAGGATCAAATTGCCATAATAAAAAAGTTCAGGGACTATTTTAGTCTATAAAATTAATTTAAGGACTGAATTATCACAATGTTAAAAGTTCAGGGACCATTATAGCTATTAGCCTATTTTTTATTTGTTCCTAAATATTAAAGTTCACTAATTGTAAATATTTCATACCATAATTAATTGATTACAACTGATGAAAGACATATATATATATATATATATATATACTTGAAACAGTGCACATTTTTTCCAGGAGAGAAAAAATAAAATTAAAAAAAGAAAGGCGTCTTTGGTATAATAATACAAGAAATTCAATAAGATATATTCTTACAGTAGTATATGATTCTGTCATACAGCCCAAGATGGGTGCTCCGTCTGAATGCATTGGGCTTATTCGCCAGAAGGTGAAGCGGAGATTCAGCATCCTCGTTGAAAGAGTCCGCAAGATCTGGATGGTCCTCAATTATCTTCAATGCCATGCCTAAAAATTAGACACAAATCAGAAAAAAGAAAAAAAACATAAAAAAAGGTTATGATCATAGAAATTAAAAATAATTGAACTGCCATTAAAATAATGATTGAACTGCACACCTCCAAAAAAAAAAAAGAAATATAATTGAACTTTCTTTCTATTGTAGGCATAACCTAAGAGGATCTCCAATGAAGTTTTAATGCCAAATTTTTGGCTTTTGAGTGTGAAAAACACTTCTCAATATGATAAATTTGGCATTATATATTGACTATTTCTTTTAATCGTTACAATATGTCATTTTAAAATATTTTAATATTAAAGGTTTGTTTTCACAAATTTCAATAATTAATAATCATGATAAAATTTAGATACAACATTTTAAATAACATTATACATTGAAAACTAAAAAAATAGCACACCAAATGTGCCATTTTCACATTTTTAAAGACAAATATAATATTAACATTAGCAATTGTATTAAATATAGTCTAAAAAGTAAATCTAACTTTATTCTATCATAGGTACAAAAATCAATCATCACACCTCAAATTCGAAAGAAAAATTATAAAATTTTAAATAAACAAATAAAATAATTGGGGCACGCTTGACACCCCTCTCAATTTTTTTTTTTTTTGTAATAAAGCTTCTAAAATTTGCACAAAATAATGATTTGGCCCTTCAAACCTTATACAAACAAACATATTTTACTGCTTTAGAATCATTGTAAGCATTTAAATGAAAAAGTTAATTGTAACTAAATTGATCAGTGGAGAGTCGCATGCATGGCCTAAGACATTTTGATTGCTAATTTGAATTGCATGAATGCTAGTTTAAATTAGAAATAGTACTGTCGCAATTCAAATTATATGAAAGAAAATATTATAATAAAATTGGTTCGAATTAGTATGAGTGGATCGAACTGAGGGTTGAAGGTTTATTTTTGTCGTAACTTAAAATTCCCCTTTCCAAATTCCAAAAAATAAAAAATTATATGTTTAATGGATAAAGGACATGTAATATTAGTAATGTCAAGAAAACAAAAAACAAAAAAACTTTTGCATCTCCATGAGGCCAAAACATTGCTATTTACATAACTATGGGCCATAGTCTAGTATGTAATTATGTACTTTTTAGACTAAGCTTTACTGTTTTGTTAAGAGCAGAATTATAATTACATGGGATTAAATAAGATTGCTCATAAATCAAGAATTTTTGTGTAGTATTTCTAAATAATAATACTAAAAAATAAGGATTGCAACTTACGAAAGTAATCATGAGAGATAGCCATGTGAAGAACAGTGTTCCCATCCTCTCTTCTTAGAAGCTCTTCCTGTGGAGTGTGAGAATGGAGGAAAAAGAAAGTCTTTTCCTTGCCATGACTGGCTGCCAAGAACAGAGGAGTCTCCCCTTTGTTGTTACGAACGTTTAGGACTTGAGGACTCGACTTGGAAACTATTCTTGTGCAAACTTTAAGATCTCCTTGCAAAGCTGCCAAATGGAGAGGCGTGTTTCCTTCAATGTTCACGACCCTCTCAAGAATATCGTGATCCTCGTTGTCGTAAACCACGTCAAGCAATTTCAGTGCAATGTCGCCTCTTCCAGTTGAGACTGCAACGTGTATAGCTGTGTCCTTCGGTTTCGTGATTTGGGCACGTCGAGCCATGGGATTTGTTTTGTATGTTTCGATGACTTCATCCCAGTTGCGTTTCATGGTACTGATGAATAAGCGCAATTTCACGGCTTCCAGTTCCTCACGATCTGGACTCGATAAAGCCATGTTGAGGTCTGGTTTAGGCATTGCGAAATCTGGTATGGACATGGTGAAATCTACGTTAATATGGCTAATTTGATCTGAACAAGTCTAATAACATTTCTCAGCCCAGCTGTATATATATATATCGAGCGAGAGAGAGGAGAGGTAAATTCTTTAAGGTTCCGTTTTGGTAGGAAAAAATGACCAAAGAGATTTTGGAGGAATATTATAGCATTTTTGTATTGTTTGGTAGAAAGGAAGAAAAGTTAAAATGATGAAAGATAATTATATATGTAATTATTAGGTTTTCTTTTTTACTATTTGTCAATAATTTATAGTTTTCTTAACTTGAGGTGAATGGATTTAATGGATCTTTCCATTACTTGAAGATCCAAAATAGTGACAGCCCTAAGGGGGCATTCTCTCTCCTCTTCTCTTCAACTAAACAATAGAGTAAGGCTCTTCTTCTCTCAATTTCTCCCTTCTGCTAAACGCACTACAAAACCTCATTCTTACTTAGTTACACTTCACTAGTTAAGATGTGTATCTGGATCTTTTTTTTTTTTTTTACTGCATCTATTAAAATTTAACACATGCTATTAATGGAGTTAAAAGTCCTCATGGGTACAAACTGATGCTTGCATATATAGTGGTTATTATTAATCGTTTTCTTTTTTTTTTCTGTTAGATAATTTAGTTACAAAATTGTTGTTCAAATTAATTGTTTTTAGATCCAGATGGGGATTCCCTGCCTTTAGCACCGTCTTAAACTAGGCGGGTGTGGGGTGGGTATAGAGGACAAAAGAGTAGTAAGGTATGAGGGTAAGGGAAGCATACCCGCCCCGCCCCGTTCTAACCCGTTGCCATCTCTAGTTTTGAATATGCTATGAAAAGAAACTTAAATGAAAATAAAGACATTTATCCAGCTAGCTTGCTCGATTAATCCATATAAAAGAAAAAAAGTACTTTATTATCATATACACGGATTCTGCAGGGAGGACCGGTTTTATTTATTTGCTCTCACTCCCAAGTTTTTGTTTGCTTCCTTTTTCTTTGTAAAGAAATATAAAGGAAGGAACGAAGCTCTATTTTATATGCCTCAGTACAAAGCATTTTAAATAGCTTTAAGTTTCTTAGATTGATTTCTTTGGCCCCAAGCAAGGTTTTCTTTTTTTTTTTTTTTTTTGGCTCAAACAAGTTTTTGTTTACGTGTTTTACTTTTCTATAAAAAGAAAATAAAGAAAGGTGCTTTATTTTATATGCCTAACAATCGCTTTTAATAGCTTTAAGTTTCTTAGCTTTAATATTTATTTTATTCTTTGCCACCAAATTTGTTGTGTAATTTTTAAATCTTTAGAGCCGGAAAGAAAAGAACAATTAAGGTCGGTTAGTACTTGAATCCTTGTACCAGTAAAACTATTATGTCATTTCTAGTTAATTATTTTCTATGGAGAAATTTTAAAAAGAATCAAGGGGAATATCAATACGAAATCCATAAATAGTAGTCCAACGATCAATGAAAACAATGCGTATAAGTATTGCAGGAGCTGTTGTGTGTTCTCAACTTTTCACTTCAATTTTACGTTTGGTAATTGGTTAAGATTTTTCCCCCTAAAATCCTATTAAAATCTGTTTTTTCTCTAAATTGGTAGTGAAAATAATATTTTTTAAATATATATAATATAACCTTCACAATTTAAATCCCATGCCTCTACAATATTTTTTTTCAATTATGTTCTTGATAAAAATAAAATTTAACTAATTGTTCGGTTGAAATTTCTCAAATGAGTCCATTTTCTTTTTAAAGCCTTATACTTATTGTGCAAATAATATTTAGCAAATTGTTCCACTGAAATTTCTCAAATAAGTCCAATTTTTTAGAGGAAAAAAAACCTTATAGTTTAAAGATCTTGACAAGAATGTGATACCTATTTTACTTCAAGTTTTGTATGTTGGACAGATGCTTACTTTGGTCTTAATTCTTTTGTGTAGTAATCTTGCAATTTTAAATGATTCTTTTTAATGTACTTCTCTCTAGTTTTTCTTAATTTCCCACCCTACTGGAAAAAAATTCTCAAATGTGTCCAATATTTTTTTTTTTAAGATCTTATATTTATTATTCAAGTATTTTTACAAAACACGCATTCTAGTGACTTAAAGTAGTTAAGCCTTGGTCAACAAAGGTTGAATAGCTCTGAGGCTACTCCATTGGTATTAGAAGACTATAATGGCGACTAAACCAGGAAACATATTTCCTTGTTCTTTTTTTTTTTTTTGAAAAATATTTTTAACTTGTGAATCTTTATATTTTATGATCAAATATATCAACGTTATATACAGAACATCAGATGCATGTCTTTCTTCGAATTCACTTCTCAATTTAATACACTTAACAATTTAATATAATAAATTAAGAAATCACTTTTGTCTGATTATTAAAATATTTGTAAAATAATTAGTACTCTAAGTATAATTCATAGCTTGTTTTAAGAATTAAGCAACGAAAGATGTAATTTAAGACAAAAGAAAAAAGTTTAGAATTTCGTTTTATTAACACGCTCTTGACGTGCTTCAATACTCTTATTAGATTCTCATGACAGTCGATTGGATTTTGATGAGAATCTAAGAGTTAAATTGTTTTCTACCGGTACTTAACGTTTCTTTTCCTTTCCTTTCACATGCATATTTTATATATCTGTATTAATTGTCTTCTTTTTTTTTCAATTAACAATTAAATTAAGCATAATTTCTATGTTTATATTTGTGGTAGGGTATGCAAAAAAAATATATCCTTTCAGTATGACACAATTTTGAGCTATCAAAATTGCATCATAAAAGTATTGGATTTCCAAAAATACAGAGATTTAATTGAATAGAACTTGAAACTTGATAAAGAGCCCATTTGGCATTGCTTTTGGAGGCCGTATTTAGTTTTTGTAATTGACTACAGCAGTTTAGGATGTTTGGTAAATCCTGTTTCTGAAAAGTTGCTTCTAAAAACTATTGCGCAGTAGGAAAATGAGAAGCATACCATGGTTGCTTTTTTATAGCAACTTCTGCTTTTATAATTTAAATTCTTAGTCTACCTTCTTTTATTGAACAAATTAAAATAAATCAAATAAAACACATAAAAAAAATTTACTTTTAGTATTTATGTTATTTATTGTTTACGTAAACATATAATTTATCTCGTTTAAAAAAAATAATTTATTTTTCTAAATTATATTTTTTTCATTTTAATGTATAAATATTATGTATTTTAACTTTAAAACTAAAATCAACTAAAAACTAAAGTTATAAATATGCTTAAGTAAAATATATCTATTTTTGTCATTATAAATCTTCACAATAATTTTACATGTAGTTTACTAAATCCCTGTAATTCTGTTTTTGGTTTTCACAACAGTTTTGGAAAAAAATTACCAAACACTTACCTATTTCTGGTCCATAACACAACACAACAAAAGCATAGCATAAGATAAGCTACAACATAGCACGGCAATGCCAAGCTGCCCATAATAACCTGCTAGTAGAGTCTTGTTGACATTTGGAAAACGAATGTGGCTTAAGAATTATTTTTTATGCTAAATAATAGAGATCATTAGTGTTATCTTATCCCCATCTCCTTTACTTATAGCAGAAACTCAAAAACCTAACAATAAAACAAAAAAGTTGTTACACAATTTTCTCAGTTTTGTTTCAACTAGAGTTAAATACCAACGTTGAAGAATACATCACGATTCTCCAAAAAAAGGGACTTAAAGCGTGTGTGTGTATATATATAAATATATGGTGTGTCTTCCATCCCTCCGGGGGAATGGTTCCTCCGCTTTTTCTTTTTTTCAGCCATCGATTTTTGCTTCCACAATCAGGATAATTGAAGGGTAGAAGGAATGAGTTGTCATTGCTTTTGCCCTTAACCGGTTAATCCTTACTTTGGACACAAAAAACAACCAAGTATTTCATCCTTGCTGTAAATCTCTGTACTGTGTCAGGCCATGACCAAGTAGAATTTACATCTGACTATAAGCAGGCCGCGCCCAAGATTGCAACCCAACTAATTACCCTTCTTTGTTTGTTTTATTACACTTTTTTAGTGATGTTTTATTACGCTCAAATTTGGGTTAGTGTCAAAATTTTAAAATAATTAAGGAGAAATAATAATAAACAACTTATTATGGAGGTTTTCTTTGTATTTGAAGAACTTTGACAATGTCAAGGGTCATTTTTTCTTCTTTACGCCACACAATTTGTTAATTTTTTGATAATTTTGGATTATCATAAAAACCATGGGCAAAGGTTGGATTTATCAACAGCTTTAGGTATTTTTTTAGATTTTCTCACGACAGGAGGGAAAACATAAATTGTTGCAAATTGTGATTATTGTATTTAGCATGTGCTTTCAATAATGAAATCAAAAGGGTACTAGTTACAAGGGATACGTCCACAACAAACAGACTAGTTGAAGGGATACGACCACAACAGACAGACGTGCCCTAAGAAAATTGGAAAGGTAAAAGTATAGAACATTCATCAACTCCAACAATGCAAAGATCGCAACCAACGCCAACAGCTAGCCCAGATCAAAGGACAAATACAACATTATGACAACCATCAACATGAAAATGATGATGTCTACAGGCCTTCAATTCAGTCTATAGGAAGCTACGATTTTAGCACTCACCAACAATTTCACTACTTCATGGACTTCCAAAACAATGACTACGATCTAGACACCATACATCAACCTTCATAGTAAGAGAAAATTCCCCCCTTAAAAAAAAAAAAAAGGCTCCCTCCCATCAACAAAAAATATGATGATACATGATGCCGACCATACCCCAAAAAAACATGTAAGTTAGCTGTAATTTTCCTAGATATTAAAAAATTATTAGGGTTAAGTTCACTTCTAGCCCATGAACTATGCAATTTGTCCTATTTTGTCTTTAAGCTTTAAAACATAACAAATCACACCTATGGACTATTCAACTTATTCTATTTTGGCTCTTCTATTACTAAATCTATTAAATATTGACAAATTAAGTCACACATATATACCCGTGATTGATTAATTATAAATTAACGGTTGAGATTAAATCTTTTGTAATTAGGTTTTAACCTTTTCAGTTAAAAGTTTGGCTGGTAACAAGTTATTGGGTCTTTTAAAAACAACTAAATACAGTACCTTTTTTTTTTTTTGTTATTTGTTACGGCCTGTTTATTAGCTGGATTAAGATTGGGACTAGGATAATCCCATGTTTGGTGCCAAAATTGGATTGAATAACTTATTCAATCAACTCAAAATAACCCTAAATATGTAGAATTAATAATTCCCCTCAAATTGATGGGATTGTTTGTCCGAAAGTTAGATTAGAGAATTCTCAACAGAACTCACCCTACCCCTAACACCGCCTTCTACAGTACGTTCATCGTTGCACACACCTCCACAACCAGTGCCGGCGTGCGAGGTCGTCGCCTCTAGGCTGACCACTTAGATCTGCTACTCTCACTTTGAAAGTGATGTCATCATCAAACCCACTGCCTGTCTCTCATAGGTTGCCGTCGTACAGGCCTGCTGTCGCATCACTAAATGAGTGCATCGTTGTCGCGCTTGCCCACCGAGATCCATTGTCGCGCCCACTGCTCATCTTGCATAGGTCGCCGCTTCATAGGTTCGTCGTCGCACATCCAGCCGTTGCGCTTCCAATCGTCAGCATCCCCACCCTGCTTGCCTAAAGATTTGTTGCCTTGATTAGACAGGGTTTGATTTGAATAAGAAAAAGAGAAGAAGCGAGGAATCCATTTTTTTATTATTTTTAAGTTTCATTAATGTTGTTTTCATAAAAATAATAATAATAATTTTTTATTAAAATAATTAATTTTGAAATGTTTTTTAGATAAATTTTGTTATAATAATAATAATTTAACAAAGTTTATTTGAATTAAGTTTTTGTAACTTACATACATCATCATCATATTGATTTTAAAAAATTCTTTTTCGAAACTTAATTTACAATTCAATCTAGTTCAATACACCTAGTCAAAAACATTGTCAAACATAAGATATGACATAACATAATCTAATCCAGTCTAATCTACTATAATCCAATCTTTATAATCCTATCCAATCTAACGTGTCAGACAAGCCCTATCTGTTATGAGATATCGCTCCATCACCCGAAAATTTCTCCACTTGTTCCTCCAAGCACTCGTCACCTTGCCGGAAGCACAAAAACAGTCCCCTCGTTGATGGTGCCGTTGCAAAGCCTAGTCACTCCTTTGTCATTCCATCTAAACCCAAGAAACCACCATCAAGACCCACTCCTATGGTGAAGACCCAAGCCTCCCCATCGCTCCGCCCATTCACGACTCGCCACACCCCGTCACATTGCACGCAGCACTGCACAATTCAAGCGCTCTCTACACTTTCACAGACTTTTGAACCTCCCAAGTTAGATCTGCTGGTTTAGGAGAGGATAAGAGGAAAAAAAAAAGTTTTAATTTTTATTTAGGTTTTTATTTTTTTTAGATTTGTTGGGATTTAATTAAATGTTGTCGAGAAGTGCTAAACAAACAATAAAACATTTTTTATTTTTATTTAGATTTTTACTTTTCAGATTTGTCGGTCTAAATATTGTTTGAGACGTTCTTACTAAATGTTTTTGTTTGGTATGAAATGAGCTTTTCTGGAAGACTCTTGTGTGGTAAAAAGATCAGAGGTTTTTGTTTTCGTGGTTTTGTGTTTTTTTTTTTTTTTTTTGGGCTGAAAATGGTACGATCCTTCTGTAAAAATTGAGTTTTTTGTATGACCTTTACATTTCAGCCTCTGCAAAGACTAATTCAGCAAAAAAAAAAAACAAAAAAAAAAAAAAAAAAAAAAAAAAAAAAAACAAAACAAATACAAATACAAAAGAAAATAGGTAATAACTAATTTGGTGACCATGTACACCAGGTGCAATGGAATAACATCTGATAAATACTGTAATCGCAAATACCATACAAAATCGTGTAATCTCCCGCTTCCTTCCAAAAGAAAAAACAAATTATATGTATTATGGGTCAAATAGATTACATTTAAGCATTAACTAATTATCTACACCAAACTTCATTTACCCACATAATAAAATTCTACATATATTGTCGCCAAAAAATTTGATATATATATATATATATATATATAATTTACGTTGAGATCAAGGTTACAATCAATGAACAAAAGTTACGTGGTCCTTCACCCTCTTCTTTGTGTACATATATATATATTTTTAAAATGCCACATACGATGACACTAAAAAAACTGAAATAAAAAAAAACAAAAAAAAGTTACACTAAGAATTAGTCAAGGTTACAACCAATGAACTAACAATTACGTGGTCGTTTCCCAATTCCTTGTTGTACCTATTTTCTTCTACAAATGCCACTACCATTCACATTAACTACAATTTTTCCAGGTAAACTCAAATGCTTAACAGCCAATAGCCGGTGCCCATGGTATTTGATTCAGAAAATCTTGCCCACGTGGGCCTCCAGCAGCAACTAATATTCAACAACTAATGTGCTAATTAAACGCCAGCCAGTGGCGGAAAAGAACCGACGTCGGCACCTTATCAAATTCCTATATATATACATATGAAGTATTAAATAATAAACCTATAGAGATTAAAAATTAGAAAGACATACAACTGTCGGACCACCCCGATAGTGGTAACAAAGAATGATGGGACAATATTAACGAGAAACAGGTGACATATAAAGTCATATTTACATGATTAATTATTGAGAAATGGGGCATTAATAGGGTGCTTTATTCTGCATATAATTATAGAGCAAGGAATCTTTACAAATAAAATGAATACGGTATATAAATAAAATTCTAAAAGGACTGGGACAAAAGCTTAATGGAGGAACCGATTAATGATTGGCCAAACACTAAAAGAGACAAAGGAAAACACAGGAAAAAAAATAATAAAAAGGACACTCAAGACTAATGTTGTTTTCAGTTTTTCAAAACCTATTTGTTTTATAACTGTAACAAAAAAATAATCACATGTTATTTCAAAATAATAATAATAATAATAATAATAATAATAATCACCTGTGAAGATGAACTAAATTAAGTGTTCATATATCCTCTCGTCAAGATACTTAAAGTAGAAAAAGTTACAAAATACATCACAATATTCATAATATATATCCTTAATGCCACAATAATTATGTTAATGATATTATATTTAGTGCTATATAATTATTTTAATGATATTATTTTGAGACATATGTAGAATATTTTTAAATTAAAATAATATTTAATTTAATAAACATAATTGAATTATTTGTCTCATTAACCCTATTAAATAGTGGTTCTAACACTACCACACATGGGAGATTAGACTACGGTCTTCAAAGATTAGATGACATCACTGAAACCGTCATCCAATCGATAGACGTAATATGTTTCAACATTAATAACCGTCGTTCAATATCGATCTAGACTAGTATAGGCGCTAATTGTTTGGGTATATAAAATCGTCAACTAATATTTGTTTTAGATGATGGTTTATTTAAAAAACAGTCATCTAATACCTACCTAGCTAAAAAGTGGCTGGCTTCATTTTTTTAATTGCCCACAGGTGGCCTTCCCATATTCTATTTGTTTTTATTGGCCTCACAATTCACTGATAACATAAATTACAAAATGTATATAAAATATCAATCAAAGAAAATATATACAAAATAATATAACACGACATATATATAAGAAAACAAACTTATACAAAAATAAGTGCTAAGTAATTAGTTTGTAATGAATTGTTGTACAAACCTTGCCCATTTGTCCATCAACTCACTCAAATGCTCATTGGTATAAAAATCTAGGTTTGTGAAGACTTGTACGCCCTATTCATTATAATATCTCTTATGTACCTTAATATAAACGTAACATCCCAAATTTTTAATAATATTTATTATATGTAATTTTATTATATGTAACTTCCTAAATTGCCGATATTATCTATGTCATTTCTAATAGTTCGTGGGTAAGCCCTATTTAAGTTACTTCGAAGAAATGGGGCATGACGGTGTGAAAAATGAGAACAATAAGCCGATTCCCACTAGGACGGTAACCCATTGGCTGGTTTGTATTGACTACCGGAAGTTGAATGAGGCTACAAGAAAAGTTCACTTCCCACTTTGCTTCATTGACCAAATGTTGGACATTTTGGTCGGTTATTCATGCTATTGCTTTCTTGATGGCTACTCGGGATACAATCAAAATTGTCATTGCTCCAGAAGATCAAGAGAAGACCACTTTTCCTTGCCCATATAGTATGTTCGCTTTCCAAAGAGTGCCTGTTGGGTTGTGCAATGCTCCTACCATTTTTCAAAGGTGCATGCTGGCTTTCTTCTCGAATATGGTAGAAGAGATCATATATGTAAGGACCGAAAAAATCAAGAAATTAATAAGTATGATTAATTGAGGATTTTTTCATCATTACTAAGCTAAGAACTTGAGAAGGTATAAGTTTAGCGTTTATTAATATGCAAATTTAAAGGTCTTAATAGTTGTAAGACCTTAAAAATAAATAATGTTGTGAATACACAAATTTATGTGCTTTATTTATGAAACATGTAACAATGTAATGTTATGATAGTACATTAAAATAATTAAAAATAATTATTTAATGTGCTAAATTAAAAGTTTATGATTTATTGATTTTATGTACGAGCCAAAGAAGTGATTGTTATAAGAATCTCAATTAGAATGTTTAAATTGGGATTACTTGACAACAAGTGGAATTTTCAACTTACTATGATGATGTGGAAAATTCCTATATGATGTCAGTTCAGTAAAAGAAACCCAGATCAAAAGTGATCATGAGCTCCATACCATAAATTGAAAATGGTGAGCACCAAGTTCAAGTATGCAAGATTTATGATATGTTTTACTAAGATTGATCTCAAAATTTATAGAGAACATAAAGTAAGATAATAATTTTAAGAAAATTATAAAGATCATTGGAAGTTCAAGAATTTCAATATTTTGAATGTGTATGGTTAATTATTATACACATTAATAATTACATAAAGTTTATTATTATTATTGTAAAGACAATAATAATAATAACAATTGTCATAGTAATAGTAAAGAAGAAAAAGGCCGTTGATGGGGTCCACAAATGTTAATCTATTGCTTAGTTGTGGAACCATAAACAGCTCTTTACGAGAAATAGTTCAAGTTATATCCGTAAAGCACGAAATTGTGCTAAGTTGGGAATTTTAAATGAAATTGACTTTTAGATAATCAATTTAATTTACAAAACTTTTACAAAATTACAACTATTGTTTTCATAATGAAATTTGAAGTTTACAATATGAAAATTTCTAATGAGAAGTATATGTTATAAATTTTAAAGTTTTAAAAGTAAAATAATAAATAATAATAATAATAATAAAATAATAATATTGAGCAAAGTTTTAAATATATAACATTTTCTTAAAATACATACATATGTATATATACACATGTATAAATATGGATACAGTTGTAAAAATAGTTAATCATCTGTTTTGAAGACAAATGTATCAAAGTTTATTGTACCAAAATTTAAATCACAAAATCCATATAGTATGGATAACTTTTATGAAAATGATTTTATGACAGTATGAAGATGTTTATACGGAATTGATACAACAAGAAAAATTAAAATTTATGTAATATTTTAAAGAATGAGAATATTACAATTTTAAAAAGTACAGTTATGTCTATAAAAAAAAATTTCAAGTTTACGGATCAAACTTGATATACCCGACATAACACAGTTTAGACTGTGTAGATTCAAAGTTGTCTATAAATATGCAGACCAAAAAAAAAAAAAAAGAGGGGCCAATCAGATAGCTCTCACGCACACACTCTCTCTCTACTTTCTCTCTCTACACTCTCTCTCTCTCTCCTCAAACTCAGTCCAAGAATCTAGCCTCCATTTTTGACACCTCCCACACCAATGGGAAGCTCTCGTCGAGCTGAGTCCAACGGTGTGCCGAGCAGCTCAAAACACTGCCGGAGGAGGCCACACGCGTTGGTTGAAGCCGCGGAAACACAATACTTTTTTGACGTGATTTCTTCGTCGTCCGAGCACCGATCGACACGATCTTGGTGTCTATAGACTCAGCTCAATGAGTAGAACAAAATGCACCAGGTGATGCCCCTCGATTTTGGCCGGAGAAGCCTCGTCGGAGTCGCTTCTTGCCGCCTTTGCACCACCCTCGATCCCGTCGCCTCCGGTGATGGTGATCGACACCGCCGCCACCATTCGACTCAGACGGCGACGAGGAGTGGAAAGCACCTTCCAATTTCACGCCACAGCCGCCACCTGTCGGAGTTTGAAGACCGACGCCGTCCACCGCAGCAGCAACCACCGTCGCCACCGTTCCCGACCCCATGGCCCCAAATTGATTGGGGGAAAAGACTCAGAGGATCACGTAGAAGCTAATCCCCCAACAAATTTCAGGGGAACTCCGCCGGAGGACCACGATCGGCCTCCGCCTTTGTGCGCCGCTGTGAGGAGCTTCGGGCCACCGTTCTATGCAGTGGTGCGGTGCACCACCGCCACCAACATGCTCAGACCACCATGGGGAACAAAACCCCCAAGCCAATTTGGAGCTACCACCGCCGGAGGTACAAGATCGGAGCCTCGATTTTTGCCGCCATCGTCGGGCTTCGATATGCATGGCTAGAGGCCGAATATGGTAAAATTGACACCACCATTGGACTCAGAAGGGTCGACTTAGGGGGGGTAGGCTCGAGCTCAGCCCCCAACGGAGCCAATCGTCGCGGTCAACCACCGGTCAACGGCCACTTGGGTTTTTGTGATCCGGACCTCCGATCGATGATCCGAGACCGCCTCCTGACTTGTTTCGACGCTCTGAACACAATGGTGACCTCCATTTGAGCTAATTCTACTACAGTGAAAATCATCTGGTACCGACTGCATGCGGATCGAGGCGACTCAAACTGCAGTAACGGAGTCCAGAATGATGTTTTCAACAGTAATAAATCTCCATGGATCATTTCTAGCCATCCACAGTGGTCCGAGGAGCACTGCTGAGGATGGAACGTAGACTGTAGATACAGCGAGATGCAACTAGACCCGTATAGCTCGGAGTCCAGGTAAGTAGGAATCTCGCCTACAGTATGAATAGTTTTAAAAATATATTAATTTTAAATATTTTCATAAAAGTTATGAAAATACATGATCAGTGATTTATTACACTGTTATAAGTTATGATGTGATATGCTATGTTATGAAATGATGTGAAATGCTATGATGATGATGATGATATGATTAATGTTAATGTATGCAATATATAAATTATATTGTTTAATCACCTTCAAGTGAAGTATGATAATGATTTACGATTCACCTATGATTATGAGTTACGATTCATGAATTATGAAATTGTGATGTCATGTAGTGATAAGTCATACTGCATACACACAATAAGACAAGTGAAACTTATGAGACAAGTTAAGGGTGTCGTACCAACCTCCCGACCCACGGGGAGGCTCCATGTTAAAGAAATGAATGATCTTGGTGTCGTTGGGACCTCGCGAACCCTAACTTCCTAAGACTCGCGCGCAATCGGTACGATCACTCGGGCCCAAAGTAAGAAGATAAGGTACATCTTAAATAATTAAGCATAAATCAAGTTGATAAGCAAGCATAAAATGCTCATGCATATTTTTATTAAAATGATTTTTAATTATGTTTTGCGAGGTTAATTTCCTACTTGCTGAGCGAAAGCTCATTAAGTATGTTCATGTTGTAGGTAAGAAAAACCTATCAGCGACACTTGATGGGCAGTGGTGAGCGGCGGACGAATGGTGAAGATGGGAATGGATACTGCTCACGCAATGTAATATTTCCACATTATCATTTTACGAATTTATGCATGTTTTATTTTACGAAATTTTGTATGCTTACACTTTACGAAAATTATGTGCATATGAATAAGTAAATAATTTACGTAATTATGTTTTAAAAACCGAGCTTGTGATTACGCAACCTTGGTCCAGAGGATTTCAAAGTTTGAAGATGTTGCAATAAACGATGCAACAAATGCACGAAATTTATAGGAAAGAAAATTATAAGTTTATCTAGAATTACAAAGGATTATTGGAGTTTTACATTAAGTTAAGAAATGAAGTTATGGATATGTTTTTATGAAGTTATTATGAAAGTCTTAAGGAAAAGCTTTAAGAGATTAGTAACTTAAGCTTAAAAGTTTAAGTTGTAAGAAATTATGTTTTGTTAAGTTTAAAAAGGTTTACCTTTAAGAAAATAATATGATATTTTATGATGCTAAAATTATAAGCAACAATATATAATAATTGCTAGGAAAGTTTTAGAGAGCATTTAAATGAGATTTTATTTTAATATTTAATTTAAAATTGTCTTGAAAATAGTTTTATCTATTGAGAATTGTCTTTAAAGTAATACTTGCTAAATAATTACTCTTATGTTTTAAAAGGAAAAGTTCAAGAAAAGTACTATGGTTATGCTTTAAGAAATTAATGTTATGAATTATGTAAAGGATCATGCTTTTAGAAATTATAACTATGTTAAGACGTAATGCTTATTATTACATTATTATCACGTTTGAGAATTTTATGTATTACATTAGGTTTACGTAATGTAGTTTTGAGAAATGATTATTATATCTTTTAAGGTTATATGTTAAGAATTCTTTATCAATAAGAATTCGTTTGTTATTAAGATTTGAAAAATAGTTATTTCTTCCTCTAAGGTTTCATGTTAAGGATTCCACAGTAAGAATCCATATATTTATTGGAAAAAAAAAATTTATCACGAATTTCTCTCCCTTAATTGTAAGTAAGTATAAGTTTATGATGATGTTTAAGTTAAGTGACGGCCACGTAAGGGCGGGTCGTCACAATATAGGTATTTATGAATATTTTTTGGTTTTTGGATCCTTTTTTGATCATTGTTTACATAATATTTCTTTTGTGTTGCAACATTCTAAAGACAAGAATTTGGTGCTTAATTGGGAAAAATGTCACTTCATGGTACAAGAGAAAATTGTCTTGGGTCATAAAATCTCTTCTAAAGACATTGAAGTAGACTAGGCAAAGATTTCGGTGACTAAAAAGTTTCCTTTACCAACCAATATCAAGGGAATTTGGAGTTTTTTTTTGGTCATGCCAGTTTCTTCTGGTGTTTTATCAAGGACTTCTTCAAGATTGTAAAGCCCCTTTTGTAATCTCTTGAAGAATATCCATTTAACTTTGATGATGAGTGTTTGAAGGGTTCCTAACTTATTAAGGAGCAATTGATATTTGCACCAATCATGACGGCACCTAATTGGAGTGAACCATTAAAGATCATGTATGATGCTAGTGACTTTGCAATTGGAGCGGTTCTTGGACAAAGACAAGACAAGATTTTTTGGACAATTTACGATGCAAGCCGCATTCTTAATGAAGCTCAACAAAATTATACCACTAGCAAGAGGGAGATGTTTGCGGTGATTTATGCTTGTGACAAGTTTCGGTCTTACATCATTGGGTCCAAGGTAATTGTCTTTACCAATCATGCCGCTATCTGCCACCTTTTTGCTAAGTAAGATGCCAAGTCAAGATTGTTACGGTAGATTCTTTTACTATAAGAGCTTGACATGGAAATTTGTGACTAAAAAGGTAGTGAAATATGATAGTCAATTATTTCTCTTAGCTTGAGCATGAGGTTGAATTTGGTGGCACTCTTATCCAAGAAGAATTTTTAGATGAATGGCCCTTTGGTATTGAGGTTCGATTGCCATGGTATGCGGATAATGTCAATTATCTTGCTTGCAATGTGTAACGACTCTCCTTACGTGGCCATTACTTGACTTCGTAATCTCAATACTTGAACATATTTTAATATGAGGTCCTAAATTTATAGAATAATTAAAAAAAAAAAAACAAACATTGAAGTGAGTTCTTAACATAGAAATAGTAATTTATCAAACGTGATTAAAACGTGATAACAATTATTTCTTTTAAACATAACCACAGTCTCCAAAGACTTAATTCATCACATCATATATTTACTTCTTAAATCGTAGCCATAAAATTCTTTAAAACTTATCCTTTAAACATAGAGATAGTTATTTAAAAAAAAAAATAGTACTTTTAACACATATTTTAATTTAAATAAATCTATTCAAAAACAATTCAAAATTGAATATCATTATAAAATCCTATTTTAAATGCTCTTTCAGATTATGTATATTTTACTCGTAATTTATTATCTTAAAATTAACATAATAATTTTCTTAAAACTTAGTCTTTTTTTAAAACTAAACATAACAATAATTTCTTATAATTTATTTATTTAAATCTAACATATTAGTTTTCTTAAAGCATAACCATATAGACTTTCTTAATAACATATTCATAAAACAAATTCATTAAAACCTTACTTATTCTAACATAAAACTCATACAATCATTTTTATTCTAAATGATCTTACAATTTTCTTACTTAAAAATTCAAGCATATTTGTTGCATTTTTTTAATACAATGTTTTTAAATCTTAACATTCTATAGACCAGGATTGTATGACTACAACCCCGGTTTCCAAAAACTTGCATACATAATCTTTTTTACTTTTTAATGCATACTTAATTTCATAAAAACATGCATAATTTTGTAAATTTATAAATGCGAAAATTTTACATTTGTGTGAGCGGTATCCATTCTCATCTCCATCATTCGTCCGCCACTCGCCACTGCCCAGTCGAGTGATGCTAATAGATTCCTTACCTATAACATAAACACACGTAAATGAGCTTTCGCTCAGCAAGTAGGAAGTTAAACTCGCAAAACAATTTGAAGATCATTTGATAAATCAATGCATGATCATTTTATGCTTGCTTATTGATTTATTTTATGCTCAATTATTCAAACTTTATCTTAACTTACTGTTTGGGCCCAAGTGATCTACCAGTTACGCTCACGATCAATGGGATGTTAGGGTTTCAAAGGTCCCAACAATACCGTAACCAATTATAATTTATTACTTTAACATGGAGCCTCCCTATGGGTCGAGAGGTTGGTGCGACATCCTTAACTTATCTTGCTTCGTTTTACTTATATTATTATGTGTATGCAGTATGACATGTTACTACATAACACTACATATCAATACTAAAAACATGCTTAATTGAAAGCAAGTAAACAGTATGTTTTAACACAGCACACATCGTTCATAACTTCAGAAGGTGCTAACTCATTATATCTTAGATACATATATATGTCACAATTACAGCAGGGCATATCACTAAACATGCATTTCATATTTTTAGAAATCATATAAAAATAGTTTGATTTAAAAACTATTCACACTATAGGCGAGATTCTTACTTACCTGTTTTAGTAAAGTAGGCTTCCCTATAGATTCTGAATTCCTTCTTTTCTAATAAATTTGTACAAAAAGTCCATTTGGAGTGTGTAAGAATACTTCATTTTGTGCTATTTAGATTTTAGCATAACCACAATAATTTGATCACTCTATTAGATCATAAATTCTTTTATCCATTGATCATGGATTTCACCATTTCTATCACAAGGATTATTTTTACTAAATCCTCATAATATTTAAACTTTTCCTTAATTGCCATTTGTTCGTATCCAAGTTGACAATTAATTAATTTTAAAACAATTAATTAATTATCTATCGTCGTTAAATCTGTGTGACTTTAATCCATTAAATTAGACATTTTCTAAATTTAGGATTCTTATCTTAAGTCCTCATTGGGCTTATTTTAAATCCATGTAATGGTTCGTAATTGTTTTTAAGCCCGTAAGCCCAAATATGATATCATAATGTCATATACATTCTGCCGATAGATTGTGTTCTACGTGGCATTTTAGACTGAAACAGGGCATTGGACTCGTGGCTAATATCGTGGCATTAAAGTTCTGTAGTATCGGGTTATTATGCTTGCTGAAATAATGTTCAAATAAAAACTATTAAAGTTTATCTTTAAAATTCTTACGCATTTAGCTTAAATTTTAAATAAAAATTGCTCTATAAAATAATGCCCAAAATTATTAACCCACTAAATCTTAGGCCTATATAACCTTTCAAAAGTACTATGATTTCTTAGTTTAGTGAAAAATCAAATTTTAGAATCACGCGATCTTTGTTTGTAAAAACTAATACCGGTAGAGTAGATTTGAAAAATTTATGTTAACTCGTATATTAAACACAGTTTTTCTTTTGAAGTTTTTCCTCCATAGAAGTCACTCATTTTTTTTAAATGTGTGTTTCAATAATTATCTTGTTTGTTTTAAAAAAAAAATTATTCCGCAAATTTAAGGACCTCATATTAAAATATGTTCAAGTATTAAGATTATAAAGTTAAGTAACAGCCACGTAAGGAGAGTCGTTACACAATGTACCCCTCTTACCACCAAAAGAATAAATTCTTGCATCACATAGGGAGTTATAATTAGTATGATCCTCTCTTATTCAAGAAGTGTTAACACTAAGTTATACGGAGATGCATTCCGGAGGAGGAACTTAATGGTGTTCTTCATCGTTACCACTCTTCACCCTATGGAAGGCATTTTGGGGCCAATCGGACAGCAGCAAAGGTTCTTCAATCCGACTTCTATTGGCCAATTCTTTTTTGGGATAGCTACAATTTTGTCAAGTCTTGTGATCGATGCCAAAAAACAGAACTCTTTCAAAGCGCCAAGAGATGCCTTTCAACACGATCCTTGAAGTTGAAGTCTTTAGTTTTTGGGGTATCGATTTCATAGGACCTTTTCCTCCATCTTTTAGTCAAACTTATATTCTATTGATGGGGGACTTTGTTTCCAAGTGGATTGAACTAATTGCTATGCTAAGAAATGATTCAAAGTTGGTTCTAAATTTTCTCCAAAAGAATATCTTTACTTGGTTTGGCACTCCACGCACCATCGTTAGTGATGAAGGGACCCATTTTTGCAACACAGTATTCAATTCCCTCTTAGCTAAATATGGTGTCACCCTTAAGGTTGCCCTTGCTTATCATGCTCAAATGAACGGCAAGCAGAAGTTTCTAATCTAAAGGTGAAGCAAATCCTTAAGAAGATGATGTGCACAAAACGAAAAGATTGAGCACAAAAGCCAGCTGATGCCTTATATGCATATCGTCGGCCTTCAAAACACCTTTGGGAATGTCTCCTTATCGATTGATGTTTGGAAGGCATGTCATTTTTCGGTTGAGCTTGAACACTGTGCATTTTGCACAATGAAGAAGCTCTATTTTGATTTGAAGGTATCCAATGAGCAAAGATTGTTGCAACTCAATAAGCTTGAAGAATTCCGAAATGAGGCCTATGAGAATGCAAGACTTTACACGGAGAAGACTAAGTCATGGTATGACAAACACATTGTGAGACAAGAATTCGCATGAGGTACAAAGTTGCTCTTTTTCAATATCCGGTTGAAGCTCTTTCCAAGGAAGTTGAAGTCAAGATGGTTGGGCCCCTTCACTATCAAAAATGTATCTCCATTTGGTGTGATTGAAGTAGAAGGTGATGATGGTCGAGCATTTCAAGTCAATGGATAAAGGCTCAAGCACTACTTGGGAGCGAAAGCCAAAGTGGTGGATCGTATTTTCCTCACCAACCCCAAGTCACACGACACGGCAAGGTCAAGCTAATGATAGTAAACAAAGCACTTCTTGAGAGGCAACCCAAGTATTTCTATCGTTTAAATCTTATTCTGTTTTTGAGTTATTTTGTTTTATTTCCTTTTTTTGTTTGATTATATTTTTTTAATTTCACTCTTAATGTTAAAAAAAAAGTGATGAAAAAGAGAAGAAAATAAAGAAAAGAAAAGAAAAAAAATATGAATTGAAAAAAAAAAAATACCCAACAATGGCCCAAAAAGGTGACGATGGTTGAGTATTCCTGGTTAACGGACAAAGACTCAAGCACTACTTGAGAGCTGAAGCCAAAGTGGTGGATCGCATTTTCCTCACCGACCTTAAGGGACACGACGCAATAAGGTCAAGCTAAGCACTTCTGAAAAGGCAACCCAAGTATTTCTATTTTTCTCTTTTATCTTATTCTATTTTTGAATTATTTTGTTTAATTTCCTTTTTTTATTGTATTGTTTTAATTCCACACTTGATGTAAAAAAAAAAAAAGAGAGAAGCAAATAAAAAAAAGAAAAAGAAAAAAGTGAGTTGAAAAAAAAAAAAAAAAGGCCAAGAACGGCCCAAGGAGAGCCCACGTGGTTTGTACCCCGCAGCCGCACCGAGTCACAAAATGCTAGCTCGGCCGCCCAAACTTGGGATTTCAAAATCCCCAATGGGCAATGAACAAAGATTGTCGTTCTCTTTTTTCATACAACTCTTTGAAGGATGAAATAAACGTGTAGATGTACTCTAAAGTAGAAGGCCTAAGTATCAGGTTACTCAAAATATTTTTTTTTTTTTTTGAGCAAAAAAATATTTGTTTCCCTCTCTAACTTTGTGCTAATTCAAACTCTTGACCTCACCGTTAAAACTAGGACAATGCTAAGTTAAAACTAGCACAATGCTAAACTATGTCACAATAAAAATTTTCGCATAAACATAAAAACATGTTATGCCCTCCGCACATAAAGTTAGGAGAGAATACAACACTGGTTTTCTATGACATCCAGAAGAAAGAAAACAATATTCTAAAGTATATGGATTCATTTTCTTGACTTCTAATGAACGAATTACCAACACAAGGAGGTGTGCAAACATGAATATAACAAATACTCATCTTATCAGATTGATAGGTTAACGTAGGCACCGACAAAACCATATAAAAAAGGCTCGAAACACAACAATCGCAAGAGAAATACAAGAACAGGAAATGTCCGCCAATATTCCACCATCACACCAGAACTAAATTGGGTTACATATATAAAGAAAATCTAATGCCACAAAAATTGAATAAGACACTAGACGAAATTCAAGGCCAGCAACGACACTAAGAGGGATGTGCAGCACAAAAACCATTCCATGTTGACTACCTTAACAATGGTTTTAGGCTTGCATCATCTCTACCCACAGGATTATGGCCAGGATTAGGAATCCTTTTGGAACCCCTGAAAGCACATTGCATAATAGGAACACAAGCAGAGTGTTTAGTAAAAGTGCACAGAAGCATTTTGCACAAACACAAATGAATTTTTTAAGTTATTTTGAGAAGCTGCACTTTTTAGCTTTTAACCATTGTTTCCACTTTTGCTATAAGTAAAACTAGTGCTTCTTTTAAAAACACAAAATCTCAAACTAGGCCCAAGTCATATATGAAGCAAATTTTAATACGAACATATGTTAAATAAATCAAATGCTTTCTTGAGCCTTGTCAGCTAAAAATACTAATTTGTGTTTCTGAGTAAACCAACATTAAAAACTTAGCAATAACACAGGAAAAAATATATACATATATATACACACACCATAACAAGAAATATCCATTTAATCAAGTGAACAATCTGCGCTAATCCATGGGGGCTATTGCCATAGTTGAGAAGTCCTTATGGCCTCAAAAAGTATTATTTGATTGGCCGGGTGCCAGTATTCTCGAATGTATCTCTCACACACATTTTGTAGAATATATCTTACCTAAGACATGCATAATTATGGTAAATACTAGTTCAAGAAATATTAAATTGCTTACCACAAAAAGTAGCTTCCTCTTTCTAATCATGATATGGTGTAAGTTCGATATTGAAAGGCTGCTTCCCCTTGCTTACCCTCTGTCAATAATCACAAATCATAACGTAAGGTCAATATTGAACAAGTAAGAGAAAAAGAGATTGCATCAAGACAAACTAGTTTCTGTCGACACCATGTGATTGTCTCTCGTCTTTTTCCAGCTTTTTCTTATTATTTTTTAGTGGGTTTGGAAGGTGGAGTTTTATTCATATGCAGCAAATTTTCTGTAAAAATCCATTAACGATACTTCTAATTATAGATAAGATCGCAGAAGATATATTTGTTCTGGTATCAATAAATTAGCACTATTACTCTCCCATTAACCATAATTTTAATCACTTTTAAAAAAAAATGAAAAAGAAAAGAATCTTTTTTGTCAGGTTATGAATTCACAATGCTTGTATTTCCAAATCCCACGTAACAAACAAATCTCAGGTGCAAATTTTCATATGGGTCAAACCGCATGATCATCATAATTGCTTCTGGGGAAGTTAAATTAAACTGTATAACTTCCCGTTGATGGCATTACCAATAGAACTACATAAACTTGGTACCAAATTGGAATAACACTAACGAATCAGATTTAGATTGAGCAATGCGCTTACAGCGATTGCCACAAGCTCTTCAAGAAGTTCCTCCAAATGGCGCAAGGGCTATATTTTCAATAAGCAGATATTAGTAACTACTTCAGAAAGTAATTCATAACATGCACAAATCCAAAAGAGCATATATATAGAATTCTAGATGTAAGGACGCCATCATAATCGACGAGTCTATGTAGGAGGAATCTATATACTCACCCATTGAGTAGGACCATCAACAGGGGCATTCAGAGGATCATCATGCACCTAAGCAAGGTTAAGCTCTCAGAAAACAACTAACATAATATGTATATTACCAAAAAAAGAAAAAAAGAACCTTAGAGAAGAAGACCAATAAGAAGGACCTATGGTCCCACAACTTTCAAAAAAGAGAACATTATGGACAAGGCTCTTCCTTCCTAGATCCTACCAGATGCAAATGAACCAGGAAAAGCACAAAATCAAAATTCTAATGAAGATGGTGGTGGTACTTTGAGCATATTCTACATACCTCCATGAAAATTCCGTCAACTCCAACAGCAACCGCTGTCCTTGCAATGCAGGGTATCAATTCGCGAAGACCACCACTTGCAACACCACCACCATCCAACTATACAAGAATAAAGACAGTTCAGCTACTTTTGGTGAAGTCCTCAAAATAAAAAGTGGAACAGAGCACAAGAGGTCAATAAGTCCTCAAAATAAAAAAGAAAAAAAAAGAGACAGAGTAGAGGAGCTACATAAAAAATTAATAAAAACAAAATACTGGAAACTATAAAAAGCTACCTCAATGCCAAAAACTTATGAAGAAAGTAAAATTCCAAAATCATTAGATAAAGATGCCCACAGAAGTAGCCCGATTTTTATCGTGATAAATTCTTATCATTAGAACAACTGAGTTCCTAATGGATTAGATTTCAAAAGATGATTTGTACAGAAAATCATGAACAAATCAAAAATCATGAAAAACTTCAAGAAATATGGCAGATTTAACTTCTATGAGAAAATTAAGAGAACTTGAAAAGACAAAACAAAAGAATTATTTGAACCTTTTTCCCAGCAGGCTGTTGCAATGAATGTGTAATATCAGCAACCTACAGAGAAACAATTAAATATAAATAAGATGGTTAGATCATCGAGCTCAGAACGTAGATGGATGATCTAACAAAAATCAATTAACTGTTTAGTTAAAGAAGGAACAGCAACATTTGCAAAGTACTAGAGAGAAAAAAAAAAATAAAGGAGAGCAGAAGGGTATTCTTTTAAACAAGGGGAACAAAAAGGGCAAAACATGGGGACTGGCAAAAGGGCAAAACATGGGGACTGGCAGTTCTCTATAAAGGAAAAGAAAACCTATCCAAACAATAACATGCAAAAGCAAAATACACTCCACTTAAACATTAGATACTACAACTTAAACTTTGCAAGTCTAATCAAAGGTTTTGCGTTTTCACCCAGTATATTTGTAATATCTTATGTCACCGAATGCAAAAATACAGGTTTCTGTGTAGCTTTCCCTCTCTTCCTTCTAGATATGTTATAGTCCCTTTATACTCTACTTAAACTAAAGAGTGCTGGGGGGTTCCCATGGAGTATACTAAGCATTGTAGTTGCAGAACGTATTCAAGGAGGGAAAATAGAATTTTGGAATAACAACGGTCCTTATGTCCTCAATAAATCTTTAAAATACAATTCATCAGCATACCATCTCAATTAAGTTCATACATGTCACTAACCAAGCTTAATTTCATTAAAAACTGTAAACTGCAAAATTTTCTCAGAGAATACTCACATTTCTAGCTTAATGGCGGAGAGATGAGGATTTATCTTGTACTGCCGGTGTCTCCCCCCCAAACACAATTCCTCTTTTATTTATGTTAAAAAATGATAAAACCAATAATGACAAAGATAATTACATAATTGCTCAAAAAAGACGATAACTAAAAAAAAAACGATTATGAAAAAAGAATAATGAAGTCTATTTGTACTAAAAAATAGCAACAAAAATTTTTCTCAAAAAAAAATAAATAAATAAATAACAGAGAAAAATAGAGTATGACACGAGAAGCAGATCATTACTTACAACAGGACAATTTGCTTCTCTCATCCACTCCAAGTTGCGTGGATCGACAATTAAATCATCTAAAACCCAAATGTAAATATATACTCAAGAACTGGAAAAGATGAATAACTAAAACATATCAATGACTGGAAGCAGTAATCAACAGTCTTTAGAGTTGGTTCATTAAAGGTCATGGAAAAAGTGAGGTGGGAAAAAATAACTCGTGAAATTTATTACTCACTCAACTTTAGGCACTGACACATAGAAGCGAGACAAGCACCAGAAAATTGATGAAGGCCAAGAACAACAAGTTTAACCTATAATATATAAACCATTGCAACAAAAGTAGCCATGCCATACTCCTTTTTTGTATCTTATTTCAAGTTTAAGTCCAATAGTTTATTAATATAACAAAACCCAACTTCCACCCTTAGATGACTTACTGTATCCAAACATAGTTCCCCTTTCACAGACCATCACATTGGGATTTCCCGCCAGTCTAATCTTCTCAGCAGAATTTACCATTACCTAAATGGATGAAAAGAACATAAAATTTCATCGAATTCAACGGAAGGAAATGTACAATAAGGGAAGGAAAAGGAGTCCTTGAAAAAACCATATAAAACTACACAAATACAAATGATGTATGATGAGCAAGTTACTTACAGAAGGAGCACAAAACTGGCCTTTCTTAATATTTATAATTTTTCCAGTTTTGGCGGCAGCGACTAGAAGATCTGTCTGTCATAATATGAGATTTCAGCTCAGATAGAATGTTAACGCACCCTTCATACATTTAATAAATAACTAGCCAAGGAAGAAAAGTTCAAGCCACAAATTTTTTTCTTAACCTGGCGACATAAAAATGCAGGAATCTGAATAATATCTGCAACTCTGCCCACTGCTTCACACTACCAAAAGAATTGGAGTCTTAGAAACGGTTCATGACATCTCAAAGTCTAGGTTTAAATCTTTCCCTACAGTTCATTTTTTTTTTTCCCTAGAAAAATGGTATTGTCAATACTATTATATGATAAATGGAAAGAGAAAAATCAGAAAAGCAATTACATACATGTGTGTATGTGATCTTTTGTGCATTCTTATATATATATACACACTTATATATATATATATATAAAACGCTTCCCTGCGTAAAACATACAATTAAATGCCTCATGTAGTGGGTGTGTGTGCACTCCAGTATTTGATATGAATGGTATTTGAAGCACGCTACTGGCTGGTAAAAGAAATTGCCTTTTCTGGTTCTTCCTATCCCACTTTAAAAGATTTAAACTTGAAAAAAAAAAAAAAAGTAAATTAGCAACTTACAAACAAAGAACAAAATTATACTTCAGTGGGCTTACATGAGTCATGAGAACAACCCCCAACAATCTTTGATTAAACTAACTTAGTAAGATAACATGTAACTAAGTCAACAAGATTCTTCAAGTAGTCACAGAGCCTTATCCACAGGCTGGTATAAGATGGATCGTGCCAAAGATGGCACGGCATAAGACTCCAAGCACACTGTTTCACACAAAGGCACCAAATCCTTTGTTGGTGAACCAATTAGGCCTAATCTTGTTGCTACGAAACAGAATCACAAATAGGCCTAAGCATGACACAATATGACTCGTGTTCTTTTTTTAATTTTTTTTTTTTTTTGGGTTTAAAATTGCAATCCGGTGGCTCCACAAGGTTAAGGCCTTTAGTCTAGTTCTTCAAGCATGCAGTAACTCCTCCTTGTTGTTTGCCATATCAATAATTGTTTTCTAAAACTGGATTAGGTACTAGCACAGCAAGAAGTATTATTATCATGAATAAAGGCAGTTTTAAAATTAAAGCGTATGGAAAGGGAAAAATGAAAAGGAAAGACGAAATGAGCATGAGTTCAGCGCATTATATTAACATAAAGAGGAATGTTCCTCGCTTGTTATTTCAGTCTCTTGTTCGTCAATCATAAGGATAATAGTTTTGAATGTGTGATTTTTTTTTTTTTAAATATTTCTATATGAAAAAGAATATTCCTTTAAAAACACACTAAATAAGTATTGATTAAACAAGCTATTCTTTCAACATTAATCTCTTAGAACCTTTTAGACTGGCAAAAGTACTCATTTCTGACAAATAGAAATTGCTGACAAAATTTCAACAGCAAAAGCAAGTTCGCTTGTGGATGAGCATCATTTTGCATGAGACAAGCACAGTACAAGCTTGACACTTGATAATTATGCTAGGCACCAGGCTAAGTTTTATTGTGCTGGAGCAGCAAGCACACATTTGAGCCATGGTAGCTAAAGCAGAGCATGAAGCATGGGTGGCCAAGAAAATAAACCGACCATGCTATGATTTACACCGCTAGCTTTATTCATGTTATTTTCTCAATGTTAGGTAAACAAGGCGCCTATGCCAAATGCAACAATAAAAATATCAAAGAAAATAATACAGCCAAAACTAAACACAAGCCAAGATATATGAACATATTTCACTGTACATGTCTAGAAAACTTGTGCCTACGCATTAAGAACTCACCTGGACTGTTTCATGCACATCAGTAACAACGGGTATGTCATATGCAATCTTAACCTTCTCAAGTATCTGCAAGCAAGAAAAAAAAAAATCCATAATTCTTAAGGAACATGTTGGTTCGTCTATTTAAATCTCATATAAATATATGTATATGCTTTAATATTTTACATTTTTGTGATAAATTACCTAAATTCAATTGAACAAGCAAGAATAAAGTTATTGGAGACATATTTAACAACTAGTTTGGTAGGTCGTGTTCTTTTACGCAAAATAGTTGAAGAAGGTCAATTGAATAAGCAATTCCAAGCATAACCATACAACAATTGCACGATGCATAGAGAGACATCTCTTGCTATTAAAGAAAGAATTTCCCATTCGAATTTAAATTTGTAACGTCGGCATTTTTTGAAAGCACAATATTATATACTGAGTATTCCATATATAAACACAATTTAAAGATGCATTATAATATAGCACAATATCATCACCACCGCCAACATAAAAAATAAGAGTGCTTAGTGCCAACCTAAGGTCTGTGACTTAGATTATTATTCTGTTGCAGGATTTACGAAGCAATGCAGAACAACCTAAAAGACTATCATGATGGCTTAATCTGGTTCGATATGACTATGATCCAATGTGATTGTAGTGCTTATAATTCTACAGTGACATATTCTTAATGTATGAATCGTGCTATCATAACGGCATATAACAAATTATATGTCCTATAACTAAGTCTCCTATATGCAGTAACTTGACCACCGTAAATGTCTTCCAAAATATAAGTTCCCGCTGCTAAATTTTGAACAATTGCCCAAAAAGGTACACATCCTACTAACTGATCCCCATTTAACCCAGTACCTATTGCAAATTTATTTTCCAATGGAAATATCAGTATTATCCAAATTCCTATATACCCCCTTTAAGCTTCAAAAACCATAACATATAGCAACAACCCAAAATATGATTTTCTTTTATTTTCTTGAGAGAGAGAGAGAGAGAGAGAAGACCTTTAACCCTTCAATCATGCCTGGACCCCGAAATGATTTCGAGGATGTTCGGTTGGCTTTGTCAAAGCTCGACTTGAACACCAGAGGCAAACCAACTCTAAAAGAATGGAAGACAGAATCTTTAGTCTTTCATTTACCACAATTACTAAAAGATAAAGTAATAAATAACAATTAAAATATTTTACGCGCTAAGCATATGTGGCAAACAATGACGACAAAATCCCAACAAACATTCTACTCCTTTTTTTTTTTCTTTTTTTCCCCATTTCTGCAAAAATAAAACATCAAAATAAATCCAGGAAATTAAAGTTCATCCATCTATTTGGTAAGTATTGTTAATTAGAGATTTGCAAAGCTGATAAATATGAAATTTTTGTTTGAAAAAAAGTAGTATAATTAAAAATTTTGAAAAACGATAGTAATAACAATAAAAAGAGAAGCAGGCGTACTTTGATGCAATAGTCTTAATGTGGTTGGCCATCCGCATGATATGTTCTTCGGATTCAATCACATTTGGACCCGCCAATAAGAAAAATGGCTCTGCTGCCTACAAATATATCAACGAAACAAAATCACATTTATACATTTCGATTAATATAAACAAACTATAACAATGAGAAAAAGAAAAAGAAAAGTTAATTAGCTAAAACCTTGAGCCGGTTGTATAGCAATAGAGATGAATCCATACTTGATATCCTCCGCTAAGAACAGATTTCCAGTCTTGGGTTGCTGTCAGTTATGAAATTACCACTATGCGGATCTAGTGTTTGGCTAAAAAGAATATAAATAGAGAGAGAAAGAGAGAGAATGCAAGCTATCAAATTGGGAAAATCTTGGAAAGAAATTCTTGTAAACAAAAAATAGAATTGAAAATGGAAGTAAGATAAGCAAAGCTTTGGCTTCTAAACTGTAATGTCGACGGCTTTAAAATGAAATACTACACATCATCTAGGTCCTAATAGCATTCACATTCTAGAATCACTTCAGTTAAATGAAAAAAAAAAAAAATTAAGAGAGAGAGAGAGAGCGAGAAAGCGATATATTACATTATGAATTTCTTTATGGATGAATACCCACTGAAACTTGAAGGTTTCCAAAGATAACGATTACCTTGTTAATAATGGAGGCCGAAGGGAGATGAATGAGGGGTGGAGTGACATAAAGGGATGAAGGGAGATGAATAAGCTGGAAAAAAAAAGTAAATAAAGAAATAAATTGTTCCTCAGGTCCCTAACCTTTCAAAAAGTGACGGATCGATCCCTATTTATCTTTTTTTATTAGATTGCCCTTAAACTCGTTAAAAGAGTATAAAAAATATTAAATTGACTGTCGTTAAATATTATTTGCGTATTTTAGTAGAACCATAATAATTTATATTTTAATAAAAAATAAATTACAAAAACAATAAAAAAAAAGAGATTTGCTGACAAAAAACAATTTAAGAATTCGAGATCACCAACCTGCAATTTTATCAGAGATTTGGGCCTTGTAGTTTAGGGATTTAGGGCACAGTGGGTTGGGTTGGGATGGGATGGAAAAGGACGAGCACATGAGACGAGGGCCTTTATCTCTTTTGTGTGTTATGATTTGGGTTCTAAAAATCCAACAATTTTCAAATACCGTAACCATTGTTACTTAACTATATAATTTTAAAGTTAAATATATTTTAGCATAAGGTATTTATATTTTGTGGTATAATCTTTTTTTAAAAAAATTATTTTAATTAAATTTAAAACATAATAATAACTTTTGGAAACTTATTGCTGTAACAATAACTTCTTAAAACTTATTCTTCTAAAACTAGTGTAATAATTTCTTGAAAATTATTCTTTTAATACCTTAACTTAAAATAAAATTTCAAAATCATTTCTAAAACTAAATATGTTTATAATTTTTTACTTGAAAATTTATGTATATTTGTTGCATTTTTTGTTGTAACAATTTTTTTGAAAAAATCTTAAACCATTTTAAACTGAGATCTCATGACTATGACCTTAGTCTTTGAAACGTACTTGTATCATACTACTTAATTATTTCTACGTACATAATTTATAAAAACATATTGTGGAAAAATACATTTTTGTGTAAGCGTTATCCATTCTCATCTCTATCATTCATCTACCGCTCCCCACTGCCAATCTAGTATTGCTAACAAGTTCCTTAGCTACAGCATAAATATACTTAAATGAGCTTTCGTTCAACAAATACCGCTCCCCACTGCCAATCTAGTATTGCTAACAAGTTCCTTAGCTACAGCATAAATATACTTAAATGAGCTTTCGTTCAACAAATAGGAAGTTAAACTCACAAAATAAATTTGAAAATCAATTAATATGTATGCATGATCATTTTATGCTTGCTTATTGAATCATTTTATGCTATTATCTAAGCTTTATCTTATCTTACTAATTGGGCCCTGGTGATCGTACCGACTGCTTGCGATCCTTGGGAAGTTAGGTTTACAAGGTCCTAATGACACCGAGATCATAACTGTATTGAACTAACTAAAGCCTCACCATAAGTCGAGAGGTTGGTATAATACCCTTAACTTGTCTAATTAGTTTTACTTGTCTTATTATGTGTATGTAGTATTACATGTTACTACATAGCACCATCTACCAAATTTTAAAAATATGCTTGATGGAAAGTGAGTAAACAATATATTTTAATACAGCGTACATCACATATCATATATGACCTAAAAACATAACATATCTTGACTAAGTATATATGACCTAACCCAAGGAATAACACTGAACATGCATTTCATAATTTTAGAAATCATATAAAGGAATTTTATTTGAAAGCCACTTATACTGAAAGCAAGATTCATACTTACCTATTTTATAAAGTAAGGTTCCCTACTTGCCGAGATTTCGTATCCTCTACAAACAAATTCTACATAGAAACACCGATTAAAAGTGTAAGAATAACTTATCTTATGCTATCTAAATTTTAGCATAATTGTAAGGATTTTGATCATTTCATTAAATCCTATATCCCTTTATCAAACTATCATAAAAAATTGTTATTTCTATTACAAGGATTAATTAATTAAATCCTCATCCTTATAGTTTTCCTTAATTGCCTTTATTAATTCGTGCTAAGATCGATAATTAATTAATTTAAATAATTAATTAATTATCTTATCGTTAACAAATTCTATATACAAACCCGAGACGATAGGAAACGATCAATAAGACCGGGGAACCATGTCAACGGGCCCCTACCACTAAGATGTCGGGCAATCCCCAAGCAGGCCAATCTAAAAGGACTAAAAGCATTGGGGAAGATGATCCTACCCAAAATGTTGATGACTGTATTTGGTAGCTTATCGGGGCAATCCACCTCATGACTAGACATATGGTTGCCAACAAGAACAACAATGACCGCCCTTAACTCCTTTTCCACCAGCCCGAGAAAACCAGGCCGATGACAAAATAGGGCAGGGAAACAGTCCTAGGGATGAAGAGACTTTGAGCATGTAAGGATGCAAGCTTCAAAGCATGCTTCTCGAGCAAACAAGGAAGGTTATGGTGACCAGTTCGATGCTTGAGTAGGCCAAAATTATTCACCTCAACGCTCTAGAGCTTCTATTTTTTACAGGCTAGGGAACCAAAAAGTTCGATTGGCCTAAGTCCGAGCAACTAGCCAGGGCAACAATTGCTAGAAAAACGAAGTACCAAACCATGTAGAGCTTCCCGAAGACACCAACAGCCATAATATTTGGCATCTTCAACGACAAATCAACCAGATCATGAATCAGCGATTTGGGGTCAATGACATTGGTATGATTACCTACGTTTCACTAAGACAATCATGAAGGCCCCAATGCCGAACAAATTCAAGGCTCCGTAGATACTTGCATAAAATTAGACAACAAATGCCGACGAGCACCTAGAGATGTATCGAGGACGCATGCTCCTCTAGATTGCAAGTGCTGCAGCTATGTGCAAGGTTTTTACACTAATATTGTCTGATGCTGCTAGGCAGTGGTTTAGATGTATAGAGTTGAGCTTCCTAGGTTCTTTTCAACAAATCTTCATAGTGTTCCCAATGGCATTCACCACCTCTAGGTTGAGGAAGAAGGAGATCACTCATGTATATGTCATAAAGCAAGGAGACGTAGAAGTCTAGGATTTTATCAACTGGTTCATCCAAGCAGCCTTGGAGGTTAAGCATGTGGAGGACTGTACACTGAAGAATGTGTTTTGGGAAGGGTTTTGAGATAAGAAGCTGCTCTGGAGCAACTTAGAACTTTCTCTTAAATGTTTGCCTGCACTTAAAAGCACATCGACGTCAAGGACTATATGAAAATTCGTTGAGATGGAGGGAGCAACAAGAAAGGGAAGAAGAATAAAAAGGACTTAGTCGACTAGGAATTACCCGACTAGAATAAAAAAAATGAAAATCGACAAGTCAAAAATGCCTGTCGAAAAATTTCAAAACTACACACCTTTGATCGCAATGATAGACAAGGTATTGGACCAAATGAGTGACCAAAATCTGTTGATCAACCCACCTACGTTGAAAGGAAACCAAGTAAAGAGAAATAAGAACAAGCATTGTAACTTCCACAAGGACGTCGGTCATACCACTAGAGAATGCATTTAACAGAAAGACCAAATTGAGTCATTTGTTTGGAACCGACATTTGCGAGATTTTGTGGAAAGAATTTTGGCCCCAGGCAGTGGAGAAAAAAGGAACAACCAGCAAGTTCAAGATGACCAACTAAGAAGGTAGAATCAAGACGATGGAAATGCCCTAGATCTCTCGAATAATGTGCACTCATTGTTCGGTAGGCTGGGGACATCATTGGCGGTTGGCAAACATATGTGAGGGAAGCTCAACTGAAAAAGAGAGAGGATTACATGAACATGTCCAAGCACATTGACAAGGTGTGCTGACAAGAGGTGATAGATATTTTCTCATGCACATAAGTATACATGGTTGTATCAAGTAACATAGATTATGAGTTGAGTATCATTTGTAAGGGGATTGATTTTAATTAATGTGCCATTAATATTTATTATTTATTTATTATTATTTATTTTATATATTTTTATAAAAATAAAGAGGGTTTTGAATTTAATTAACTAAATTGAAGTAATAGAATTAAATAAATAAAAATAAATAAAACTAAAATAGGGAATAACAATCAAAATGTGAATTACAATAACAAAATTAATAGAAATAGTGCACAATTTTAAAGATTTAAATCAACAATGAGAAAACTGGTTAAAGGTTCATTCTCCACAATTAGACAATAGTTATACAATGAATCTATGAATTTCTAAAAGTTTGGGAGAGATTTGAGCAGAATAATGTGGAGAAAACAGAGAGAAAAAGGAGAATGGAGGGAGAAATGATCAAAAAAAATGGGGAAAGGGAGCTCTCGGGTTTGTTTATACGTAGAGTTTTTTGCACCGACATTTTATCTTTGGCAAATAATTAAAAATGTCACCGCAAAAAGTAATCAAAATGACATCATCCCACTTAATCTAGAAAAAAATATTGACAAAGTAATCTTTTGCGACCATAGTTAAAAAAGTCGTCGCAAATAATTTTTATTAAAGCGCCCTTTTCTCCGCCAAAATTTTTGTGAAAAATTAAATTTTCACTTTTTGTGATGACATATATTGTTGCAAATAATCTCACCGCTATTGTGCCTAACAGCGTGAGACAGCTAATAACCATTAGTATTTGCGACGACATGTAGTCACAAATAAAGCAAATTGTCATCGCAAAAAAGACCTCTAGAGCTGTGACTGAGAGTGCAAGACAGTTGTAAACCATTGGTATTTGCAACGACCATGTTGTCACAAATAACTCTAGAATTCTCTCCACTTGTATAGAGTGTTATTTCCACCTATACAAAATGGAATTTGCGACAACACTGTCATCGAAAATACCTACATAATTTGGTGCGAGCCCTTTAGCACCAGAATATTTGGCACCAAACCACTGATTGTGATGACACGTAATCGTAAATATGAATAGTTATGTACTTTCTTTTTTACGATGACATGTCAATGCAAATAAGTATTATATGCAACGACATGTCGTTGCAAAAACATTGCTCAACTAAGACATTTTGTCATTGCAAAAAAATGTTGTCGCTATAAGGCTTGTTTGTAGTAGTGGAAGCTCTTGAATGTCCTTTCTTAAGGACTCTTCTAGCCTGCCAAGGTACTCACGCATAGCCCCATAGAGTTCGGCATACTCCGCCTCTAGACCATCCAACTGTTGGTCTATGTCCTCCATTTGTGCACCCTAAGCACTCATGCAATCCTCCACCCGAGTTAATCGTGCATCAAAGCTAGAAATCATGTCCTTGGACTTCCCTTGTGGCTTTTGTGTTGTGGGATCGAGTTGCACTTTGCAACCTTTCCTTGCTCCGAGTCTCCACATTTGTTGTGTCTGATCCAACACTTGCTTTTGTTTTCATCATGGCTAAACCAAAGCTCTGATACCAACTATCGTAGCCTTACTTTTTTTCACAACACGACCATACAGCCATAGCAATCCCAATGCTAAGTCAGCCTTGAATTCTCCCAAACTCATAAGACAAGACAAGAATGATGAAAGTTAAGTAAGAATACTTGAAAGAAAACTAAGGGTAGGAAATGTAAAGTGGACTTTTACTAAAATGTTGAAGCATTACAAGCTTTAGGAGATTGAGTAAAAATGAGGGGGCCTTCCCCTATTTACAGGCCATTGGCCTTTTAAGGAAAGTTTTAGGTCTTTCTGGAACATCGCTTGACCTAGAACTTTCTAGCATCTTCCCTATTACACAAATGAGACCTAGAAGTTTTTAGAGTCTACTACAACACACTAGTATATTACATACATCTCAAATGTTTTAGAAAGTTCCAAAGTTCTCCAATGTCTTCCAAGGAGTTCTAGAATCTTTTGGAGAGTTTTAGATACTTCTAGATCTTTCTTTTGTATTCCAGACTCATGTAGAACCTTCTAGAATATTAAAGAATTACCTTTCAGAATATCAGAGAAGCTTTTAGAATACTGTAAAATATTCTAGAAACTGCATAACTCTACCTCATTGCCTTGATTTCTCTAGGATATTATAGAATATTCAAATTGATTCCAACACTTAGAGAATACTCTAGAGAATCCTAGAGTCTTCGTGAGCCTCTAATGGTTAGAATGGGGCAAAAATTGTGTAGCTTGTGATATTAGGCTCTTTAAAGTTGAATTGGAAATGCGTAGATTCATCCTCTTAGTAGGTATCATCAAAGTACTTGAACGTATCTTCTACCTTATTCTCAGGGATGTTCCATACAAGTCAAAGATGCACATTTCAAACAACTTTCCGATTTTCATTTCTCTTTTCGTCATTAGTATAGAACACTCGTTGTGCTTTTATGGTAAGTATAAAAGAATCTGGTTGATACCACTCTGAACTAACTTTGATACTAGTAATTGTACCATAATCTTTCTGAATCCCTTTCGAACTTGTATCAAATTAACCACTTGCACTTGAACACCATAACTTTAAAGTCAAATAAGTAGGTGGACTCAAGTATGTCGGCAGTAAGTCCCTGAAAATCAATTGATTCTATGTGACAAGATTTTGATCCGACAATAGTGTATTCATCATACAACTTATCATCCGACCAGATCCATGTTTTATGCATAATTTTCCTACTAATCACAAATAGAAGCAATGACTAACAGGTACATTTAATCAAATTCACAAACAATCCACTTGTAGTGATAAGAAGATTGCATGAATTGCATTATTGGGAAAAATAAATAAATTGATTAATTAAAATTAGGTTGATGAATTCGTTCTAATAAGCATGTAAGAAGAATCACAAGCGGTTTAAAACTAGATTGTAATAAAGTGGTAGGACTTTAGCAAAGAAGTGTTATCAACTGTTAGAGCTAAAACTTAAGCAATGACTTCAACCGATAAAACCAGAAAGAAAAATGCATTCATATGATCACCTGATAAATTAAAAAAAGAAAAAAAGAGCATCAATTAACAGTAGTTAACCCCACTAAGCATCAAATACCCACACTAGACAGAAACAATGTAGAATAATTCCACATTAAATAATTTACGAAGTCAAAAGACTTTCATCCTAATTTTACCATTAGCAGTTAACCCCACTAAGCATCAAATACACACATTAGCCGGACACAATGAAGAATAATTCCTCATCAAATAATTTGTGAAGTCAAATGACTTTCATCCTAGTTTTACCCTTAGCAGTTAACCCCCACTAAGCCCTAATACTCAGGAGAGATTAAATTACAAGTCAGTTTGAAAAACATAATCTATATTATTGTTGAGTTCGGGAGACCAAGAATACTTAAAAAATCAATAGAAGGATTTGCTTAATGAATGTATGAATAAACAAATTAGAAAGGGATATCTAGTTGACTATTTATGCATATGATCTCGTTTCACCATTGGAAGAGGTAAATGAGACTAATGTTAAACTATGATTTATGAATTGGTTGAAATTAATTATCAAGTGGTAAGTAGGAAGAACATATGAAGAATAGAGTGAAGTCAAGACCTTAGAAATTCATTCTTATAAATTTCCATTTTGTAAAAATTTTCTCTTTTGTATTTTCTTATCATTTGTTTTGTTAAATTTGGTGTGTTAATTTCCTTTTAAATCTTGCAATTAATGCAACTCATAATTGCCTAGATAAAATCAATTTAATGAATATCTATAGTACTTAGCTAAAATTCAAAGAAATTCAATCCTTGTAGGATGATACTTGACATTAGTCACTTTATTATTTGTACGACCCGCGCACTTACGATTTGAGTGTAACAATGTGCTAGAATAGACAAGTGTTGTAATTTTACTTGACAAATTAGCAATTGACAAGTAGTTTTAATTTTTTGGTATTTTTATCTATTTAATTTATTTTTTTAAAGGAAGCATTTTTGATTTGGTTATATCTGATTTCACAATTCTAATACAGGTAACTTTTTCTTTTTACTAGTGCATAATTTTTTCCTCTAGAATAGTTTTATTATCTTCAATTAATTTTTTGTGTTATTATTTTTATTAAAAAAAAAGAAACCGCGTCAATAAGTTTGATTCTCTGTATTTACTTCAGGACTCTTCTTTTATTTGAGTCATTACTTTCTTGAATCTAAGTAAGAGAGTTGCTTCTTTTTCTCTGGTTTCGTTTCCCACGCCACCCATTTCTTTTCATTGAAAGTTTATATGTATTTTCTCTTGGCATCAAAAGGTAACAAGCCATTTGATAGCTTTATTTACTTTTCTTTGGATTTTTTTTAAACGAAACTTACTGCTGAGAAGTTGTTTATGTCTCTCTCTCTCTCTCTCTCACTCTCTCTCTCTATAAGTTTGTTTTGATTCTTGTGTCGTTAATTATTGTATGCTTATGTGTGTAAAAGCACAAAAGACCACACTCTAAGTTGATATAGGGTATTTTAGTCAACAGTATAGTTGATTAAAGCGCCAGTTGATTGTTAGTGTTAGCATATCATTATATAATGTTAGTTAACAAAATTTTGTCATGTATGCACCCATATATACACTGATAGTTAACAATATTTAGTCATATATTGACAGCATCATAAATGCACTTAGTATTTAGTCATTTGTGTGTGCGTGTGTGTGTGTGTATATATATATATATATGAACTTATGGGTAAGTTGTTTTGAAGCACTATATATGTGCACACATGATTAGTTGTAAATTGACGTGAATGTAAAAATTAAATTTGGTGTCTGCATACGTTTTGGTGATTAACCACCAAAGTTTCAAAAAAATGATTTTGTTTTCAATTTATTTATACATGTTTACATATATATATATATATATTTATATATATGTTGGCTAATTTTTCTCAATAACAGTATGAATATACAATTGATACTTTTGTACTAGATTCTTTATTATTTGATTTTTAAAGTATATTATTAATCTCACTTGTTGGTAGTAATTCGTTGATTAGTCATTTACGATTAGTTTATCCTATATATGCTTTTTTGTAAATATTATGTAGAATGACAAGCATATAAGCTAGTAGTTTGTATTAATAGCATATATCTTGATTGCATGTAGTAATTATATACCTGCGAATAATAATGTTAGGGTTACCAGCAAATCTTACTTGGCGAGTATATTGACGCCTTCCATTTTTGGCTTTCTATTTTAGTATAAAGTATGTAAAAATTTATTTTAATTGCATCACAAGATTGTTATTGTAATATATATGACTTACTATATTATTTGCCTTTATGGCATAAAGGCAAATGTATAGTTTTTTGAACAAAAAAAATACTGTACTATGAGAAAGAGACCGTTTGTGTGTGCGCTATATAGTTTGTTTGTAAGTGACCTTAATTAAGTTCTATTGGATAGACTGGGATTTTCAAAAGATTTCATGGGATAGACTGGGACTATTTTTTAGACCTTTTATGTAGTTCCTAGGATCGAGGGACTATAGTGTCTCATAGGTTAGATTGAGGTACTATTGCTTGGTAAAGGTTTATTATTATACATGCATACTTATAATAGGCATGGGCGGGCGACTTATGGTATACATAAATATGCACGCATTAAACATTTTTATGATATGACATGTATGATGGAAATTTTATGAGCTGATACATGATGCCACCACATTGAATTGCATAGTTTCTACTTACTGGGCATTAGCTCATGTTGTTCTTATGATGTGGATAAGGGTTCATCTTAGTAGTGTTGCTTTGAAGGTCGATTGGCATGATCTCCATTCTCGTGACTCTGCAAATATGGACACTACTGACCTTACATGGGCACACTTTTGTTAAACTTCATATTTTGGTACTTCTAATTACTATAGGGATTGTTATAAGTATGGTCTGGGTAGTGTTTCATTTTGGGATGTAAATTCTTGTAAATATTTATCGTTGGCCCATATTTTGTTTGTGTAGATCCATTGATGTTTGTAAATTACAAAGTTTTCAAAAAATTCAAGTTTACTCGGTATATTCTTAAATAATTATATTAGTTTTTAATAGAACATAAAGCCATCTAACTTGATTATATAATAGCAGTATGATTAAGTTAGGTGGACGTTATAGTTAAGGTTAGGTTTTGAGATCGAAGTCTAAGTCATGGTTGGGTTCCTAACTTGGGGTTGGATTCAAAACCATGGCTAGGGTTCGACTAGGAACATGACTAGGATTGGGGCCAGGGTGGAGTTTTGGGCCAGCATCGAGGTTGAGGTCAGGTTTTGGGCCTAGGGTCAAGATCTAGTAATAGGATCAGTGTTGCGTTTTAGGGCAAGAGTCAAGATTAAGGTTGGATATTGGGATCAAGGTAGGAGTTGAATTATGGAACCTAATTAAGGTCAGGTTTGGGGTTAGGGTTGGGGCTAGGGTCGAGTTTCAGGAGCAAGATCAAGGTTAGGTTCCAGGACTAGGGCCGTGGTCAAGTTCAGGTTCTGGACCGGGGTCGAGATCAAGGTCAGGATTGGGTTCTAGGATTAGGGTTGGGGTCAAGTTTTGGGGTAGGAGTCGAGTTCTAGGATAAAGGTTGAGGGTGGGTTCTAGGATTGGGGCTAGGTTCCAAGACCACAATGACATGTAAGTCCGATTGTCCCTGCTAGGATTAGTGTCATAAGGAATAAATATTTTATTTGTAATTAAAGACATTTTTATTAAATAAATAAATAATGCGGATATTTCATGCATAAATAATGGCCATTATAATGCTTTTATTATTATAATCTAAGCACTTAAGTAAGCATGTGATTTGGGCATATATAGAATTGATATGCGATATAGACACGATACCAAGATTAATAGTTTAAATTATATAGTCTGTGGTATATGTATTTAGCTGGACACTTTATGCATTATAGGCTATTGTTTCAATGGGCAAGTGTATTGTATTTTAGTTGCAACTAGGCCTAACCAGTTAAATCGCACAATCAAATGATAAAAACGACATTGTATTTTATGTCTTCAGCCTTAGGCGACAAGCCTGTTTTAGTTTCATATTTTGTGCTTATCTCTTTGGTTTCCCCTACCTTCATCTCATTCAAGGTGTGGCCAAGCTCTGCATCAAACAGGGAAAATGGCTAATGAGAAATCTCCAAATTGAGTCTTACCTTTTACTGGGTGTTTGGAAGAGTGGTGGGAACCATGGTTTCCATCACGTTTTCAATTATAAAGAGTGTAAAGCTCTCACATGCTACAGTAACAATAAAAAAAGTTGTTATAGTGTAAAGCTCCTACATGCTACAGTAAAAGTGGTTCTAACCAATGGTTCCCACCACTCTTCCAAATACCCTATTAGTTTTTTGAAATGTTAGCATTTGCAACGATTTAAAGCATGAAACTTCTCAAAGAGTGTTTCACAATGCAACACAATCGATGGGTCTCAAATGTTCACCTCTTCAAAAAGCGAATTGCTTTGGTATTTTCATTAAGGGGTTGTTTGTTTTGAGTACTCTTTGTACTCAATAAACTTAAATTTAGATTCAAGTATCAAGAATTCTTTGGATATGTATTTCTTTACCCCAAAATCCGAATGTTTTGAGTATCAAGAATTCAAATTTTTAGAGTTTTGACTCCTCCAAAACCTTTGATGCTTAGATATCTCTACTACAGTACAAATTGAAATTCTCTCTCTTATGTTTGAGGAAAAAAATCATAACTTCTTCATTTAATATCTAATTGAATGATTCTTTTTTCATTATGTTTCTACTGAAGAGAGGAATAAAATAAGATCTATATTGTATATTTTTTCAGGATCATTAACATTAAGATTTTATTAAATTTGTCAATAAATCAAAAACTATTTTCACTACCTCTCTAAACCAAATTCAATTTTATTATATACTTAGATTAAAACTTAAATGCATATCCAAACGCTCATTCAGATAACAATTTAAATCACTAACTTAAATCCTAATTAAAATTACACTAACTCAAATTAAATCACCAATTTAAATGCATTTACCAAACGAACTCTAATTTTCCTATTTTGAATAAAAATTTAATGTTTTGGTTAACATTTTCTGAAAATTAGCACTGCTTTTCGTGGCATGTATGGATGTTAATAGGGTGGGGCAGTGCGGTTTCTTGCCGACCTGCACCACCCCACTTTAAGGTCCGCCCCGCAATGATCCACACTGTAAACTTCGAGGTGGAGTGCAGGACCAGCCCCACCCCACGACCCACAGTCTAAAATGGAGCTTGCAAGACACGAGTACAAAGTTAGTCATTGAATTCAGTACGGAAAAAGAAGTTAATTGTTGAAACTGTTTAGAGAGAGAAGCCAGTCTCTGAATTTTTCTCTCTAGCAATGGCTTCTATATCTTTTGCTTCTTTCCTCTCCTTCGTAGCCACCATTATCGTCACTCTCTGTTCCTTCTTATCATCATCATCATCTTTGGTGAAGCTTCCATTCGATCCTCGCAATCCACAAAGTGCGGGTCAAACCCGCCCCTAACAGGCAAATGGTGCCCTGCCCTATTGACATCCTAGTGGCATGTTTTCTTTAAAGGTTGTTCTTTTTTGGGAGAATTTTTAGTTGAGTATGTATATAAAATAAAAACAAACATTCAGCATAATTTGCATGGTCTGATAGTGTGCTCGTGCAGCTCATTGGTGGAATTAAAATCCTAGGATAATATTACTAATTTAATAAGATCATCAAGTGGTGGACATCTTAGATGACATGTTGGCCGGCGTAGGATGGACAATGCAAGACTATTTGAAACATAGAGAGAACAAGGATTACCCTCCTCTTCCCAATGGTCATAGACTTCCCCTTCATGATATTAGAATAGCTGATGTGCGCTGTGCTATGGCCATGGGTGAGGAAGGTGATGTGGCTGTAAGTTCTTGAAGTCCCAGTCTTATTTTATACATGTCCTCAGAAGCATTGGCGTTGTTGCACAGAAAGCTGAAGTTTTTTAGGTTTTGATCTTACGAGTTAGAATACAATTGCATACATAGGTTTACTCATAGGATTGTATTGCTAAGTAAACTGAACATATGCTAAAGAGTGTGCAAATGTATGCGTATATCCGGTTGGAATCCTGATGGTTTCTTCCTTTTTTTTTTTTTTTTTTTTTAATAAAGTGGGTGCAATAGGCTGCACACCATATCAAAAAAGTACTGTAATTAAATTAATATAGTGAAGTAGGTGCGTGTATGTGTTTCGTGTTTCTGTGAATATTTTGTTGGTACTAACCAAGTGGATGAACAATTTTGACCATTTTTGATGCTCATTGCTCAAAGCATGTATTCAAGATAAGGAATTTGGAGTGTTCAATATAGTTCATGTTCCGAATCAATTATCAGGCGCTTTGTCCATGAAAGAGAGAGGAAGAAAGAACACTGATAACAAGGACTAGCCTATAATGTTAGAGGATATTTTTAGGGAATTCTTCATAAATGTGATCTTTTGAATCTTTATTTTATAAATATCACACATGTTTAAGTGTGATATAATTTAAACATATATGTAGAGTGGTAATGTGGCATGAATAAACTTATTTTTTTAAAAGTGTGGCGTAATACAAAAGAGAGTCTATGTTTGGAGACATCTTTCATGGAGTTGTGTGAGGAGGTTAGGCAAATGGTTAGATATGGTTCCTTGTTGGTAGATTTCAAGAAATTGTCCTTCTATGCGATCAAGGTTCTAGAGTTCTACACCAAATCAAACATAGAAATTTCAAGGTTGGCTACTAAATTTGAGAGCCTATACCAAAATATGGAGCAAGCATCCAGATAACAAGGCAATGCAATTGAAGTGAATACTATGGCAATTCAAGCACAAATATTGAGAGACGTTGTCGTCGTGCAAAATAAAAACATTGAAAACCATCGGCCGAATAGCGCTCCCGGGAATAAGGATTACAACTTGAAGATTGTAAGAAGGGAGTATAGCCATTGCAAGGGATATGATCACAATAGGCTAGCAGAAATTACTAAATACATCAACACACGATAACCAGGTGGACTAAGATGATACTGTCTACTGGCCTTTTATTCACTCCACACCAGACAATCGATTTGAAAACTACCGACACTATGACTATCTATGACTTTTAATTCAACAAGTATAATCTTGATCCGACTTACCCCCTCTTATTAGTTAACTCAAATTGTTGCATGTCATCCACTAAAAAAATAGTAGCTAAGCTTAAAAGAAATAAAACCCTTCAACTTTTGTAACAACAAAAAAAAGTTGCTTCACCTTTTCAACTTTTGTAACGAGAACAATTTGGTCTAATTATTAGATAAACGATGTGTTACATTAATGATTAAATATTAATGATCTGACTTAACTAAAAAAATAAGAAACAGGAAAAATGAAATAAGCATAAAGTTGCAAAGGATGACTATTAACCTTGACAACACATCATTATAAGTGTGAACTTCCCGCAATGCCAACTAATTTTGTTCCCACATTGATTAAAAAAATTAATTACTATGATATATCAACTGAAAGTACTCTATTTCCTAAAAGAAGGTACTTTATTAGTGTGCGTATACAATTAAAGGTTACAAGAATGGATAATAAGCGTTTGCAAATGTATGAATAACTGTCTTTCTTATAACCTGTAAGAGGCAAATCCGGTAAAAAAAAAGGTTAATGCTTATTTGTTTGTCTCCATAACAGAAAAGAAGCTTCAACTCTCCCAACAAGTGATGTTAAAAACACTTTGAAAATACAGAAGCTTAGCTAGTAAAAAGATGACAAAAAAGTCTACTGTTTACTCTAATATAAAAAAGGAACCCCTCAACAATCAAGAAACTGAACAGAGTACAAATACTATTTATCAAGCATTCCAATGATATATATATATATATATATATATATATATACACATACACAGAGCACACAAAAATAAACACCTTCAAAAAGTGCTTAGTCAAATTAGTTAAGAATAATTTGCAAAATCTGATACAAAGAAATGATGACATCTGCGAAGTAATTAGTTACCCTAAAAAAGGTAATTACCAATTCAGATGGTTAACCTATATAGACAAATATCTACTATCTAGCTAATTTAATAGAACACAACTAATCTGATAGGTCACTCAAATAAGACCACCTAAATAAGACCAAAAGAATCCACATATAATCTACATCGGATCTTACAAAAAAGACGATCAATTCATTCACAACTACAACAAATATAAACAAAACAATATGACATATATTGAGGAAATGAATAAACCCAATGATTTGTTAGTAATATTCTCAGAGCACAAAAGTGTTGGAGTTAATGCACTATAAGCATTGACATTGTAAATGTTGTTAATAAATAAATAAAGTGATACGTATAATTATTTTGGTTGTTTATATGTATTTTGAATACTTTAATAAACATCAAAAAAATTCGATGATTATTTATGTGACTATAAATTTAGTATATAAGTGTTATATACTTAAGAATAAAATTTATAGATAATAATCTAAATAGTTTGGAAAAATTAATTAAAGTTTGGGATCTTTAATTAAATATTATAAGTATGGTCCAATCTCATTTAGAATAAAATAGTTTTATCCAAACTATTCATGTAGAGATATTAGATTGGAGGTACTTTAAGAGATTATATAGGACTGGGCTAGATAAATTATGAATTTCTAATAATCGTCCGTTATAAATAAAGCATTTAAATTTATCACTATGATGATCACATATACAAGGGTCTTAATCCCCAGTATGTATTAGACTTCTGTTATGCCATTATGTTTTTTGATTTGCACAGAAAAATTTGTCTAAAGACAGATTATAACTTAGCATCTTAGAAACATAATAGAATAAATGGCTAGGAATGATATTATATAGATATCAATCCATTTCTTCCTGTTAGAAGTTAGAAAAGTAGTTCTGTTGAGTGATGATTCGAAATTTAAATAGTAGAGCTCTTGTTCATAATAAGATCATGAATTAATTATTTATTAGAGAATTATTAGAACTCAAGGATAAGGATATAATAAGAGAGGTGAACAGAAATTGAACCTAGCCTTATTGTAAACTATTATAGAGGATTGACTTATATGTAATGATTAAATCAATGGACTACTCGCTAATTTTTTGAGTAATTTTTACTATAATTTCAAAAGTTTAGTTTCGGGTTTTTAGTGGAGTAACACTGAAACTAATAAATATAACACCTTAATTAAAGAGATTAATTAATTGTCAAATTTATTAGAGCTTCAATTATAGGTCCATAAGTCCACAATGCCACCTCTATAACACTGTAATGGATTTAATATATAGAATGAATTATACATGTTTATTTGGAATTATTGAATTCTGAATTAATTATTTCACACTTGATATTAATGTGACGTAGAAAAATATTCTATGTGACATATAATATAATATGATAGATGTTGTCATATTTAACTAAGCATTAGTTAGTTAATTAATCAATTGATTATATTTAATTAAGATCAATTAAATATGTTTTAAATTAATTAATTGACAATATTTGAATAATAAGATTATTTGAATATATATTAATTTTTGTGTGAGACACATGTGTGGTGGGACCACATTTTGCCTTTTCCAACATGGACAAAAAATTTAATTATAAATTAATTTAAAAGTCTATTCTTAAATAAATATGATTTATTTTTGAATGTAAATATATACAAGATTTATTTATATTATATATATATACTATATAAGTAAATCACATTCAACGTGGTTCTCTATATGTTTTTTTAAACATATATTTATATATATATATACATGATATATGTATATAATCACGTAGTACGTGATTCAAAAGAAGGAAGGAAATAAACATAGAGGTGCTTTTAAAGCACCTCCCCCACATATCTAATGTAGGTGTATGTGATTCAACTACCAAAGAGTTTAGCATGTGGTTTTTAAAATTTGAAATAAATTAAAATTAATTAAATAAATAACTAACTACTCAATTCTTAAAAAAGGAGATAATAGTTATCTCAGAACTTTCATATGTGATATCTTTACAAATTATCCAAAGAGAAAAACTAAGCCTTCTTTCTTTGAAAAAATTGGTCTGCTATATTATGTATTGAGTACATAGTAGATCTAAAAAAGTGTGAGATTAATTTATTCTTATAGTTTAACGCTCACTCGTCTTTCCATTGGTGTGAAGGTTTGGCTTGGAAGATCGTCGTATCAAAGAAGAAAGCTAGAATATCCTGATAGGTCTTCAAAAAGTTTGAAACAAATTCTTCAAGCTTTCTATTTTTAATTTAAATTATATAGCTATTTTTGATGAATAAAGTTTTTAGAAGATTTTTGTTTATCAATCAATTTGTTTCTTCTGCTATGTATCATATTTAATTCCAACAAATGACATCAAAGTGGGTTATAGTATATATAATTTTAATTAACATAATTTTATGTTGATAATCTCATGTTCTTGATGCATGTTTATGGGCACTTTACATTTTTTCAATTTTTGTTTATGTGATAAATGATTAATTTTGTAGATGAATTTTTGGTCATTAATTATATGGTCCTTTTGGATTAATAATTTTATTTTAATTTTTTATTAGATCAAATTATGTAAACCCATAGAGGGGTATAGGATTTTTGTGATTTATTGTTGTTGTTGTTATCTTTTTTAATTCTTTTTCTATCTTCCACCTACAATTGTCTCCTTATGAATTACATTAAGCATTCATGTGAATGTGGGGAATAACATGAAAACCTCTCACATTGCACGTACACAATCTTGCCGCCTATCACTCCAAGTTGTTTAGCCATGAACAAAGAAGCGCCAAATCTTGGCTGTGAGCTATAGCGAGGCTCGGTAGCACTTGGTCTTAAGCCTCGTGGCTTGGCCTTGAGCGTTGTGGCCTTGAGCGGTGAGCTAGCAAACGACAACAAAACAAGGCAGTGAAGGAGGCTGGGGTCTGCGAGAACTATAGTAATTCAGCCTCGAGCTCCACCGTGGCAAAAGCTAGCCTCGGTCATAGCTGCCTTATGGAGGAGGCTCTATTTCGCAAAGAAGCCTTTGTTGATGCACTACATCGAGTATAGTGAAACACCATGCGTTAGGCTCTCCTATTGGCCATGGCCACGGTGCTCCAAAAGGCAATAGCGTTCCGCCAGCAGGCGGCATGTCTGAGCAAAGGTGGCTGCACGTGAAGAACACTATAGAGAAGTAGATTGCAGTTGAAGAAGATGAAGTCCATCTGATTATCTGGAGTAACGTAATAGATTGTTAGGCTTTATTTTAAACATGGGCAATCATTTTTGAAAGGTAACTAAACAGTTTTTTTAATGCAACCCATCTGGTGAAGTCTACCACAATGCAGTTGGGAAGTATGTTTACTTACAAGAAGACCCTTCTAATTTTTTTATCTTAATTTTTTTATAAGTTGTAATTTAATTATCCAAAAGGACTTGGTCAAAAATCCATTATTTATTTTCATGTCATTAGCTTATGTGATGATTATGATAACATATTCATGCATTAAAACATATCATATAGGAAAGTGTCCACTTATAGTTATTGTAACATGACATACATACACTTGTATATTATTTCATTTTTTATAAAGTTGTTTATAAAATGATTTAATATGTGAAGGAATTAATTATATGATATTAAAATTAATTGAGCTGATTTTATAGAATTAATCAACCAAATAATGTGATTGTAGTTTTAATAGTTAAAACTTGGTAAAATTCACATTAATTCTAACTTATCTAATTTTAAATTATTTAATGTTAGGTAGCTTAGATAATTTATAATAAACTTAATTTTTTTAGTAAATCTAGTAATTTATCTAAGTGTAAATAGAATGGAATGTTTTATAAGATAAAACACATCATTTTAAAATAATAAGTGGGAGAAGGTAATATGAGAATATAACTATGGCCTCCACTATTAGCACAACACTATGAGATTTAGGTGGCACTTTGCGATGCTTTGATTTTGTGTTCCCTACGGAGGGTGTCCATTTAAATCAATAATAAAGTTGGCTTCTAAGAGAGAGGATTTCATAATGCATTTCAAAATTGACCTACCATATGGGGGTAATTTTGAGTTAAGTTTTTAGAATATGAAATAGTGGGTTACACTCATAAGGATATAGTAAATTTGTTAATTATATCTTGACTAAATTAAATGGTTATTAATAAATATAGAAAATATGAGTTATTTTGAATATATTTTTTAATTGAGGATGTCTCAATTCAATTTATAAATAATTTGACCCACCTTACAGCGACACTTTATTTATTAAAATTAAATAATTGTAGAATTTGTAAAATATTTTGTGTTTTCCATATACATCATGCATCACGTTTACTATTCCAAAATAAATATTTATGATGTTTATACAACTGTTTAATTTATATTATTTATTTATTACAACAATAATATTTAATCCAATCATCGCTATTCTCTCAAATAAAAATTAATCAAAGATAATTTTGTCAAGTAGAAGAATAACATGAATATTATACTTGTTTGCAAAAACTACAAGCTTATCCTGATAGAGGAATGTCCTCCATCACTTACTGCCAATACCTTCCATAATGTACGAGAAGCATATGATCATCAAATCAAGACAAATAACAAAGCCCGCTGCTTCCTTTTGGCTGGCATGTTTGGCATGCTTAGGATGAAGCACAAAAACATGGAGACTGCTTATGAGATAATGTAATCTCTGCAAGACATGTTTGGCAAACCTTCTAAAAAGGCACGTCATGGAGCCATTAAGGCTGTGATGAATGCCAAAATGAAGATAGGGGTCTTGGTTAGAGAAGCGTTCTCAGCATGGTCAACTATCTCCATGAGGCTGAAGTAAATGGGGCGATGATAGATGAAGCCACATAGGTGGAGATGATTTTGGAAACCCTCTCCCATGTATTCCTTTAGTTTAAGAGCAACTATTTCATGAATAAACTGAAGTATAACATGATTGAGTTACTTAATAAGCTGCAAACTTTCGAGTCTATTTCGAAAAAAAAGACAATAGAAGATGAAGCAAATGTTGCTGAAGCTCAACCTTACTCTTCTGCTAAAAAGAACAGAAGGAAGAATAAGAAAACTAAAGAAAGTCGTAAATCTAAGCGTGGAGGAAAACCTCAAAAGAATGAGAACAACAACAACAAAAGAAAGCCTAAAGGAAAATGTTTCCACTATGACGTAGTCGGGCACTGCAAGAATTATCTTCAGGAGCTAAAAAAAAAGGGTAAATCAGATTTACTCTTTTTAAAAGCTTTTTTAGTTGAAGATAATACTTTACCTTGGATAGTTGATTCGGGGGTAACTAATTATGTTTGTTTTTCTTTGTAGATGCTTAGTTCTTCAATGGAGCTTACCGACGGGGAGCAAACAATAGAGTGGGAACAAGAGCGGTTGTTTCGGCAAGAGCTGTGGGAGTCATTAAACTTTACCTTAGAAATAGGTTTCTAATATTGAACAATGTATGTTACATTACTAGTTTTTATAGAAATTTGATTTCTGTTTCTAGGTTGTTTGAACAAATGTTTAATATTTCTTTTAATAGGCATTATATTAATATTTCCAGAAATGGTTCGGATATTTGTTTTCCACATCTAGAAAATGGGCTTTACATATTAAGGCCTAACAAAAAATTACTGATCAATACCAAAATACTCAATGTTGAATAGCCAAAGCCCAAAAGGCAAATGGTTTCTTCTGCTAATAAAACATACCTATGGCACCTTAGGTTAGGCCATGTTAATCTTGACAGAATTAATAGACTAGTAAATGATGGTCCTTTAAAAGAACTAAAAGTTAGTTCTTTACTAGTTTGTGAATCTTGTCTTGAAAAGAAAATGACCAAAAGGCCTTTCTCTACAAAAGGCGAAAGGGCGAAGGAATCATTTGAGCTAACATATTTCGACATTTATGGTCCATTGAATGTACAAACACGTGATGGTTATGAATATTTCATCGTATTTATTAATGATTACTTGAGGCATGGATACGTGTACTTAATGCAATGGAAATCTGAGACTTTTGGAAAGTTCAAAGAATTCTAAGTGGAAGCTGTAAAGCAATTAGGAAAGTCAGTGAAGACTCTTTGATCTGATAGAGGAAGGAAATACCTTGATATTGAGTTCAAGGATTATTTGATACAACATGGTATTCTGTCATAACTCATTGCACCTGGAACACCACAACAGAATGTTGTTGCCAAGAGGAAATCAAACATTGCTTGATATTGTAAGATCTATGCTCAACTATTCATCATTATCCACTTCATTCTAGGGATATGCACTACAAACTATAGTATACCTTCTAAATATGGTTCCATCTAAGTCTGTTCCAAAAACACCCTTAGAGTTATGGAATGGTCGTAAAGCAAGTATACGACATATCTGTACATAAGAGTGTCAGCATATGTGCTGAAAGGAAAGACTGAAAAGCTAAAACCACATTCTGAAGTATGCTCATTTGTAAGATATTAAAAGGGGATGAGGGGAGGTTTGTTTTATATATCGACAAATGCAACTTTTCTCAGGAATGATTATATGACAAACTATAAACCTCATAGCAAAGTTGTACTTGAAAAGTTACTTTCTGATTAGATTAGATTACAACTGACAACTATTATCGAAAGACAAGATGAGAAGACCACATCTCCAGATCAAGATGTGATAGTACCTCGACATAGTGGGAGGGTTATGAGACACTTGCTCACTGCAAGAAAATTGGAGAAGCACATGTTGCTATCTCTGATAATGGTGAGGATTATCAATTGACATATCGCCATGTAATGTAACATTCTAAAAAGGAGAAATGGCTGAAGGCTATGAACCTTGAACGGGAGTCCATGTACTCTAATTTAGTCTAGGAACTTATAGAACTACCTGAAAGGATAAATGTAACATCCACCAATTTTGATGTAACGGATCATGTTAAGTTAGTAACGATGTTAAGGAAATTTTAATAATAATTTATTTTATATGTTATGATTTATGATCTTAATGTTACTAACTATTTATGTCAAGTTTTATGACACGTGACGACCGCATGGAATCGTTGTGCTCAAGTGTTCATGTTAATTTTAATGTATGTTTAATTATGATGCAATGATCATTTGAATGTATTAATGTATGGTATTCAAAGACAGTTCGGCAGGCCGAAAAGTCTACCAAAGATCGACAGGCCGATGGAAACCATCGGCAGGCCGAACTTGGTGGAACCGGCAGGCCAAAGTGGTGAATCGACAGGCCGAAGACAACTGACGAGCAGTCAGCAGAAATCTCTCCAAATTTATGGCTAAGTTAATTACGTTAATTGGGTGATTAATTGGCATATTTATGGATTAATTTCCTCATTTAAAGAAATAAAATGTTTGACTTTGCATTGATTGGTATTATTTTAAATGGTTTCCTATTTTTAGAGGGCAAAAATATGGTAAGTGAGACTAATAATTTTGACTTTCCCTCTTTGCTCTCCTTCCTCCACGCCAATTAGCCACCATTTGAGTAAGAAAATTTCTAACTTAATGAAGAGCTTGACTCTCCTTCTTTGTACGTTATGCCCATTAACATTACGTTAAAAATTTTTAACATTCTTTTTCCCATTTTTCTCTCATTCTCTCACGTCTCCTCTCATTCATTTCTGAGACCTTTTCTCATTCATCTCTTCTTCTTCTCTTCTCTTCTCCACGAATTCTATTCCTCTCTCTCTCTCGAAAATTCTCTGCAAGAAATTGAAAGAAAAAGTTTTATTTCATTGGTTGAATTCAAGAATTTTGAGAAGAAAATTTTTAACGTAAGAACTCATTTCTTTTGATGTTTCTGAAAAGTATTTCTCCTCCTCAATTCGTCTGCAATATCTTTTTCTAGGTATTGTATTTTGTTCTGTTTTTTTTAATATGTTGTTCATGTATGTATTATGTGATGTTCCACCAAATTTCACATCATTACGAATTTTCTATGATAAGTTATGAATTTTCTATCCTCTACCCCTCACAGTAAATTATTGTTGTTTGGCTATGATGCATGAAACATGTAATTTTTATTCAAGGGGTAAATGAATGTTGTTTTTCACAAAATTTGGTAAGAATGTTCATGTATATGTTATGTTATGGACTGCAAAGTTTTGTAATGTTTTGATGAGTGTAATTTATGTTATGAAATTTCTATGAGTTTAGGTCAAGAAAACTGTTTTAACAATGTTAATTTTAGAATTTCATTTTATGAAATGTTTTATATGTTTAAATGATTTTATTGATGATGACATAATTTTATGATATTGAAATGTATGATAATAAGATATTAGTATGAATTCTAAAATTAAAATATATGTATTTTAATTGTTAGAAAATGTTTTCAAAAGATTACTCATCTACATTATTATTATTATTGGCAGATTTTCATGTTTGTAATGTATGAGATATTTTTGATGATTATACTTTAGGATGCATGTTATGGATTATGTTTATATGAGATGAATATATATGTGATGGTATATGAATGGATGATTTACGCTATGATAATAAGTATTAATTTTATTTGTATTCTTTAAATGGATAAATGGCATGAACACGCAAAGAAACGAGCACATCGAGACCGCAATGTCGTCACCAAATCATATTAAGGTTAAGTAAGCTAGCTTTGATGGTAAGTACATTCTCACCTACAACATGATATGATTTTATAAGGTTTGAAATTATGATCCTAATGATGTTTATTCTATGAGGATTTTATGATGATTTTTATTAAAAGATTTCTTATGAAAAGTTTCTATGTTCAAAAGTTATGCATGAATGATGATGACATGTTTTAAAGTATGAAAGTTATGTATATATGTATCACCTAATAAGTGTTGCACACCAATGCTATGCTATGATAAGTTATGATGTCATGTTTGGTTTGGGATTAGCTACCCTTCTCTTCTCATGACGGCGCGCCTACAATGATATTTATGGTGCAACACTTGGGCCCTTAAGATAAAATAAAACAAGTTTTAATATGGTCAATGTAATGAAAGATATGTTTCTATAAAAGTGTGCTTAATGCACTATTATGATATGATGATGATGATGATGTTAAGATATGTTTTTTTAAAAAAAAATTGTGAGATTTATATGTACTTACTAAGCTTTAGCTTATTCAAGTTTATGTCATGTTGTAGATAAGGGTAAGAAAGTCGTGGACTAGGCGGAGGATATGGAATGGCGTGTGAGCAAAGTATGATGAATTGTAACCAGAAGAATGCCAAGAAGAAAGTTTATATGTTTTTAATCAAGTTCTATAATATGGACATATTTATTCGTTAAGTTTTAAGAATACATGAACTATGTTATTATATTTTATTTCATCATTTTAAGGATTTTGATCTTCCACATTTTTATGAAAAGTTGAATTTTGTCTTAAAATTTAGTTTTCTAAAAAAAAAAAAACTTTTGGCTCGGTCGGCCTGCCGAACATCATTGGTTGGCCAACCGATGTTGGAAGGTTCAGCCTGCCAAACGTTGATAAGTTTTTAAAGCCAGATTGTAAAGCCTCTGCCGGCCTGCCGGTTGACGATCTTCGGCCTGCCAAAGTCCCAAGTTCGGCTTGCCGAACTGTGGAAGCAAGTAGCTTTTAAATGATGTGATGATTAATGAGATATGATTTAGTAATTTGGTATATTTATCTTATTAAAGCAAGTTTATGTTCTAAAGTAAAGTGAGTTTAAATTATGGATTAAATTAGTGAATGTTGTAAAAAAAAAATGTATGTATGGATCCTGGGTATGTTTTCCTTAACTACGTCTACAATTAAAGTATAGTATAAGTTTTGTACTTAAAGTTTATATAAACAAATAAATAAGTATGTAATGTATGAATGTAATGACATCTGTGACGTCCGTAAGGGGGGCGCTACAATAAAACCCATAGGGTGTAAATAGATCTATAAGAACAAAAGAGGAGTAGATGGGAAAGTTGAGACTTTCAAACTTAGGCTTGTGGCAAAGGGTTACACCTAAAAGGAAGTAAGTTGATTATGAAGAAACTTTCTCACCCGTAGCTATGCTTAAATCCATTCAGATTCTTTTATCCATTCTTACATGTCTTGATTATGAGATATGGAAAATAATGTCAAGACTGCCTTTTTGAATGGGTAGCTTGAGGAAAGCATCTGTATGGTGTAACCAAAAGGGTTTGTGGTTAAAGGTCAAGAGCAAAAAGCTTGCAAGTTGCTAAGGTCCATCTATAGACTTAAGCAAACTTCAAGATATTAGAGCTTAAGATTTGATAAGGTGATCAAGTTTTATGGTTTTGATTAAAACATCGATGAACCTTGTGTATACAAGTATATCAAAGACAAGGAGATGATCTTTTTAGTTCTTTATGTAGATGATATCCTACTCATTAGGAATGATGTGGGGATATTATCTAATAAAAAGAAAGGGCTCACCAACAAATTCCAATGAAAGATTTGGGAGACGCAAGTTATTTTCTTAGAATCCAACTCATAAGAGATCGCAAAAACAAATTGTTGGCGCTGTGTTAGGCATTGCACATAGGTAAGGTGCTTATCAGATATTCGATGCAAAATTCCAACCCAAGATTTGATCATTGGGTGGTGGTTAAACACATTCTCAAGTGTCTTCGGAGAATGAGAAAATATATGCTGGTATACTCTGATGAGAATTTGATTCCTATTGGATACACTAATTCTGATTTTCAATCAGACAAAGACGTCACTTGCAAAGAGTTTTGAGGGGCAATTGGAAGGTTTAGATCTAAAAAACATATCTCACCTGCTTTAAAGCAAGTGGGAGATTGTTGGGATTAATGCCCTATAAGCATTGACATTGTAAATGTTGTTAATAAATAAGTAAAGTGACATTTATAATTATTTCTATTGCTTATATGTATTATGAATACTTTAATAAACGTCAAAAAAATTCCATGATTGTTTATATCACTATAAAGTTAGCATATAAATTTATATGCTTAGGGATAAAATTTATAGATAATAATCTAAATAGTTTGTAATACTTAATTAAAGTTTGAGATCTTTATTTAATTATCACAAGTACGGTCCAATCTCATTTAGAATGAAATAGTCTTATCCAGGCTATTAATGTAGAGATATTAAATTAGAGGTACTTTATATAATAAGACTATATAGGAGTAGGCCATATAAATTATAAATCTCTAATAATCGTCTGCTATAAATGGAGCATTCAAATTTATCAATATGATAATCATATATATGATAGTTTTAATCCTTAGTATTTATTAGTTTCCTGTTTATGCCATTATGTTTTTTGACTTGTATGGTAAGATTTATTTAAAAACAGATCATAACTTAGCATTTAGGAAACATGATAGAATAAATACTTAGGAATAATATTATATAGTTATGGAATCCATTCCGTCCTTATGGAAGTTAGAAAAATAGTTCTCTTGAGTGATGATTCAAGATTTGAATAGTAGAGCGCTCGTTCATAATAAGATTATGAATTAACTATTCATTAGAGAATTATTAGAATCCAAGAACAATTAAATAATAAGAAAGGTGAACGGAAATTGAACCTAGCTCTTATTATGAACTACTTATCGAGGATTGACTTACATGTAATAATTAAATCAATGGAGTACTAGCTAATCTTTTTTGAGTAATTTTCACTATAATTTCAAGAGTTCAGTTTTAGGTTTTTAGTAGAGTAACATTGACACTAATAAATTTGGCACGTTAATTAAAGAGTTTAATTAATTGTCAAATTTATTAGTGCATGAATTATAGGTCTATAAGTCTCTAATGCCACCTCTATAACACAGTATTCGATATAATGTATAAAATGAATTATACACATTTAATTTGAAATTATTGAATTTTGAATTAATTATTTCACACTTGATATATTAATGTGACACCGAAAAATGCTTTTTATGACACATAATATAATGTAATAAATTTCGTCACATTTAACTAAGTATTAGTTAATTAATTAATTGATTTTATTTAATTAATACGATTAATTAGATATGTTTTAAATTAATTAGATATATTTTAAATTAATTAATTGATAATATTTGAATAATAAGATTATTTGAATATATATGAATTTATGTGTGAGACACATATGTGGTGGGACCACATTTTATCGTTTCCAACATGGACACAAAATTAAATTATTAATTAATTTAAAATCTATTTTTAAATAAGTATGATTTATTTTTGAATTTAAATATATATATCTATAAGATTTTTTATATTACATAAATATATATATTATATAAGCAAATCACGTTCAACGTGATCCTTTATATGTTTTCTTATACATATATATAATATATGTATACACGACATATATAAATATAAAATCACATATTACATGATCTAAAAAAAATGGAAGCAAATAAATGTGGAGGTGCTTTTAAAGCACATCTCCCACATATCGAATGTGGGTGTATGTGATTCACCTACTAAAAAGTTTAGTGGGTGGTTTTCAAAATTTAAAATAAATTAAAATTAATTAAATAAATAACTAACTGCTCAGTTATTAAAAAAAGAGATAACAATTATCTTAGAACTTTCATTGGTAATATTTTTTGTAGAATATCTAGAGAGAAAAATTGAAAGTTTTTTCTCTGAAAAAAATTGGTCTGCTATCTCATATATTGAGCACATAGCAGCTCTAGAAAAGTGTGAGATTAATTTATTTGTATAGTTTGACGCTTACTAGTCTTTTTATTGGTGTGAAGGCTTAGCTTAGAAGATCGTAGTGTCAAACAGGAAAACTAGGATACCCTGATAAGTCTTCAATAGGTTTGAAATAAATTCTTCAAGCTTTCTGTTTTTAATTAAAATTATATAGCTATTCTCGATAAATAAAGTTTTCAGAAAATTTTTGTTTGTCCATTTATCTATTTCTTCTGCTTCATTTCATACTTAATTCCAACAAAAACTCGGTTGTAGCCCTAATTACATAGAGAAAACGTTATCTATCATGAATCTCAAACCTGATCCGCACCCTCTACCGGAAACAAATAAAAAAAAAAAAAGGAAAAAAACAAGCTTTCACACAAAAGCCATCAGACACGCATTTCAATAACTTTTTTTTCCATTTAATGACAAAAAAACAATTTAAATTAATTTCACTTCAAATTAATTTTCTTTAAAAGTTTTACTGTCCCAATACTTTCCTTCTCTATATTATGTCGGTTTTAAGAAAAAAAAAAATAGAACAAAAAGGAAAAAGAAAATGAAATTTAAGGTGAACTCCTTATATATGCCAATTATATACGGTTAAAGGTGTCTCTAAAACCTAAGATGTAGGTATCAAATCTGCACATGTACTTATAGTATTGGTTCGAGCTGAAAAGTGTGGATTGAATTAGACGAACACCCCTAACTACTAACACATTATATGATTATTTAGGCAACATTATGTATAATTTTTAGTTCGTGAATGTAAATCAGTCCAAATATCCCTATTAAGCACACATATACATATCCAAATTTAGCAAATAATTAGTTCATGAAATATTGGTATATTGTAGGAGTCCTCCAAGGTGTGTGTCTTGGCTTAACAATCCAATATTATCTTTCCAGTTGCAAGTAGTCATCTTTTTGTTGCTATTTGCAAATGTATTAATTGCATCAAACCCTAAATAAATTCGTTTTCTATCATTAAGAATTTGAAAGTAATTTTAGGAGAGAGATATAGTTGACCTACTCTCCTTTTTTTTGGAAAGAAAATGCTTGAACTCTCTAAAATAAAAAATAAAAAGAAAAGACAGGCGATAACTAGTGAAATTGAACTTCATCATTTTTATTTAAGGATAAGCTTACACTTATTTAACAGCCTCAACATATCAGTAATTGGGGCATTGGCAAGCTCTAATATATTTCAAGTCTTCTAGTACAAATAGAGGAACTGCATGTAATTTATGGTCTCTATGTTTCCTTGGTTCGAATTATGGATCAAATTATTTTATTACAGTATTTTTTCCCATGAAAATTTAAATTTTGGCTTAAACTCCATGTTCAAACCTCTGAACCAAACAGCCCTTTAGATTTTGTTGAGGACCAGAAGATTCTCAAGCCTCAACATATCATTACTAAAAGAGTTGCACTTTTCGGGGTTGCAAGTGTCAACTTCATATGTGCAAATGCACGTTCTTGGATGTTTAAAATTGCAAATGCAAGATGACCCACACCTCACGGGGCAAGTTTCTTCCTTAAAGTCTGTGCGATAACATTTCGTGCCTCCAGCTTCTGTTATGCACTCGCAAGTTGTGCAGAATTTTTGCCATCCTAATCACAGTGAAAATTAGGAGACATACCTTATACAAAAAGTACGTAATATTCTTTCAACTAAAAAAAGTCCGAATTATTCTTTCATGTAATTAGCCTAGAGAATATCACATTCGTGTAAGGGATAAGATAACAGAATGACAAAAATTTCTATTGTGTATAGTAACATGTGTGAATATAATTGCGTATTAATAAATGTTGGGATTATCTTTTTTTTTTTTATTCATATCAAAGAAAGTCAAAATTAAGTGCGCAAAAAATAATAATAATAATAAACGCAATTCCATTTTGTAAAAGACATGTTGCTCGTCGGAGAGAGAAATCTAAAACTCAATCGCTTTAATTTTCATTTGCTTTGGCATTTCAGAATAATCAATTTTAATATTCTTTGAAGAAGTTATTTTTTCCCCTGAAATTACATAGAATTGTTGTCCTTACAGCTCCTTTTATATCTTAGAAAATATAGATTCACATAATTAATTTTAATTGAAGACATCTTGCATGTTATTGTTCTAGCCGGTGTCAACTTAATTGGTTGGGATGTGCTATAGGTTTACTCAAAGATAGGTTTCCACATCCCTTAATGCAAATACAATAGATCCAGAAAGCAATCAGCTTCTGTTATATTTTATTTTTTTTAACAAACTGAAGAGAGTGGACAACTAGTATCAAGATAGATAAGCAAAAAACTATAATGAATAAGAAGGAAACTATGTCAAAACTTAGTTTGAAAAAACCTTTATTGCCCAAGCCTCCCGTTTCAGCTATCTAATCATAGATTTAAATAGTTTTACTAAGTTTGGGTACTTTTTTCCTTCCTTAATTTTTCCCTTTGGGTTTTACTTGGAAGGTTTTAATGAGGCTCGAATTGCAAGGCCGTGACATAGAGATAGTTTCAGCTTGATCTATTGTACAACCTCGCTAGTTTCTTTTGAAACTGCAGTTGCTCTTACTCTTATTGATCTTGGTCTCTGTTATGCCTTGGGGATACTCTCTTATATTTAATTTTTTAGTAATAATATTTGAGTTGAAGGTTTAATAGAGGATGAGTCTGCCAGTAGGTGCCAACCTAGTTGGCTATATTAGTGGTCTCAAATATTAGTTATCCGCTATTACCATTTACTTAAAAAAAGAAATTCAGATTTTTAAAAAATAAATATGATTATACGCTTGATTTTCCTGTAATTAGAAAAAACATACGGACAAATGTTGTTCTCTGATTAGAAAAATAATACAGTGGATATACACTCTTGCGCATTTTTTAAAAGGAAGGAAATGTATCTTTACATTTTGATTCATGCAGGAGAGGCTTTTGTGGTCGTTATTATCAACCCTCAAGGTAATTAGGGTGTTATTAACTAGGGTGTTTGGAAGTATTAGTAAGAACAAATAGTTAAAACTAATTTTGGTTAGAAAAACTATTGCATCTAAGAGCCTTATACTATAGCATGAAAGAGCTTTATACTAAAACAACCAAAAATTTTAGTTCTAACTCACATTGCCAAACATTACATAAGAATTACACATACCTGAATCAGATTGAGAATCACTATTAGAAGTCTCAGAAAGGTCTACGCGAGCATCAGCTACTGCTGCAACAAATACGACTGCCAGCAGTAACAACACAGAAACTTTGATCATTAACGGCGCCATATTTATATTTTTTTGATAATATGCAAAAGATTTATATGAAGTGAAGAGGGGATGTGGAAACATGAGGCCTGCTACGACCTATATATAGTTGCAAGAGGAATGTCATATTACATAAAGCTATCTAAAATTATGGACCACAAATGTGACCTTCGCTTGAACAATATTAATCGGCATAAGAAAAACATGTGCCCTCTTTCATTTGTTTTTCTTTTCTCTCACCTTGGTTCTTTTTTTTCCTTTCTTTTTGATACAGAGCAGAATCAAAATAATGACGTCCTGATTATCTTACAAGGTGTTTGGGTTGTGTGATTTGAACCATTAATGATTTAAAGTAATTTTAGTTAAAAAATATTGTAACATATAAGAGCATCACACTGCAACAATAAAAAATTTTGGTAGAAACTAAGATTACCAAATATACTATTGAAGTCCCGGCCCACTTAACTTTCAGTATATCAATCAAATGGTCTTAGGTTTCTTTTTCTTTTTAACTTGACATCCCAATAAATAGGCATGCAAAAATGTTTCAATTTTGGGGAGTTCTCATAAAGGCCATCTTTTAGACTTTTTTTTTTTTTTTTATAAATGTCAAGTATATTTATTTGTTGTACAATTTAACATGTAATATGAATGATAATATGGCATAAAGATTTCTAAGTATGATATAAATAAACATAATTTTTAAAAATATGACATACCATGTAATTTTCTCTTCATGGGGAGATATTTTACCCTGAAAAAATGTTTCATTTTAGTGGTCCTACATAGATCATTTAGATCATATTTGTGCGCGTAATTAACTAAAAATTGCTTTCAAAGACAAACGTAAGTTGTCAAAACCAATTTCACGTGCCTATTCATTCAGTCAAGTTTAAAGAAATAGAAAAAGGACGCGTAGCCTGGGAATGAAAATTAATCTATCGAGGAACAAAATAAAATACGCAAGGCATATTCTTTTTTTTGTGCCAATCTTTTTTGTGGTGAAAAATGTATATGTGCATTATCCGGTAAGATTATCCCAACTTGCAAACAAAACATATGTATTCTTAAGAAGAAGTATGGAGGCTAATTTAATATCCTACAATTTATTATCTTATGTAGAGGATTACAAGAGTTAATCTTTCTAGTATGATCGCTGTGGAGGTTAGAAGGGGGCAAGAATGCCTATTCCCCATCCGCCGCCAGACCAAAATTTTATAAAGGAAGTAAGTAGCAGCAACCGGCACTGCAGCATAAAAAGCTAGCGCCCTGGCATTGCACAGAAGAGCTCCAGTACTTCTGGCAAAGAGCTCGGCATCACGGTGCTAGGACTTGGACTCCCAAGCGTGATCTGGCTTTGTGGCACCCGGTCGTGAATCAACATTATTTTTGAGAAACTGACTTTTTTTTTGTGTACTTCTATAAATAGGACGTGCTGGGACTTATTTGTATAATTCTAGAAAATATAGAGAGAGAGGAAAAAAACCTAGAGAGAAGATGTGCAATTTTCTCCTCTAAACTTCTTTTTTATTATATAGTAAATTTATATAGTGGCTAAAAGTAGACATAACTCTCACATTGAAAGTAAACTACTATAAATTTGTCTATGTTCTTGTTTAACTTTTGTTTTTCATATTTTCCTCTTGAGAATTAAGACAATCAATTCACAACAAAAATGACAAAATCATACTAACCAAACGTAAGGATATGATCATATTCAGCAAAATAAAAAAAAATAAAAAAAATGTGGAATAACAAAATTAAGTGTAGTAAAAGAAATGATGCTTGTCTAAGAGAGGAATCTGAGATATAGTAATTTTAATATTTAATCAGCTGCTTCCAAAATTTGAAAGTAATTGATTTTAATCTTTTTTTAAAAATATTATTTTTTTTACTAAGGTAAAAGTTCTTGTCCTTATTGTTAAATGTACAGTTTTTTATGTGAGACAAAAAGTTTTTCTAATAGTTAATTTTGACTGAATCTAATATTATGCGTAATATTGTTTCAGCGGGTACAACCTAACTAATTAAGATGTGTTTGGTTTTTATCACTTTGGACTCTTAATAAGAAGCAATATATATATATATATATATATATATATATATTGCTTGTTTCTGCAGTACTTGATGCTCAAGTAGATCAATATATATATATATATATATATATATATATATATATATATATATATATATTGATATACTTGAGCATCAAGTACTGCAGAAACAAGCACAACTGCAAGCAATGGCAACAAAAACTTTGATCATGAGTGCCATTCTAATAATATATATTTTTTGTGACAAATATGGAAGATTGTTATATAATTAGGTGAGGGGTGGATGTGCAAACAAAGGGCTTTGCTACGGCCTATAAGTAGTTGCGACTTTCACCACAGCAATACTCCGCAATAGATCGGTAAAATTAAGAGCGTGCTTTCTGTCATTGTTTTTACTCACAATATATTGATTATTTTCGTCCTTCTCTCTACGTGTCTCATTTCTATTTGTTTAAACTTGAAAAATTAGGTGAATGAATACTCACGTGAAAAATGTTTTAGGATGTTACGTTTATTTTGAAAGTGATTTCTTTATACTTATATGTATCGTTATTAAGTCCAAGTTAATATATGTGGGACCACTAATATATTGCATATGCATATATACTAAAGGATATGTATATCGTTGAATACTGTTCGTGTATATGTATATGCATATGCATACACATACATATTTTTATACGTTATTTTATTTATTCTTTTTTTTTTAATTTAGAAAAAGTGCTAGCAAAATTGTAGAAACAGAAAGTATAGAATAGGAAACAAAAAGAATTGAATCCAAAAAAATTACTGTTTTACGAGTACATCTATGCCCCCGTCACTGGCCAAGAAAAATAAGGTTGAAAAATTATATTCACTAGCTATACATCATGTGATGGAAAAAATCAGAATCGTATAACAAATTAGACACTTCAGTGGTGAATGATATGGCTACTCCCATGACAACGACATGTAGTATGGACGTTATAAACGCATATAAAGTGGGCCAAAGCAAAAAGATAAAGCGAATTTTTTAGTGTATTCTTAAACCACAAATTTGCCACTCATATTTATGGTGAGCTACAACATCTTCCAAGAAGTACTGCAATGCAATCTATGCATGCATTCGACGCCTTGATAGCGCCTTTCGCCTGGTGTGACCTATATAGCACCACGGTGGTAACACCTTGTATAGATGCTAATTTTGGGCTCATCAAATGTTGATCCTAGAGCTGTTTTTTAGACAAGGTGCTGCATTAACCCTAATTACTTAGAATCTTGGTGCCAAAACTGAAAAAAATTTAATATAGAATGTGCAAATTTTACAAATTGTACAAAACTTGGGAAAATATAATAGCAATTATTTCAAAAATCAAGCTTAATTTTCATGGTCTATCTGCATCATAAAACTACTAAAATTCCTATATTGTTTTCGAATTAAATGATTTCTTTTTTGAAAAATAAAAACAAAACTATGAGTTGATTTCTTGAAAAACTAAACGTTTTTAACTTTTAAGGAACCGTGACCTATATATAGCATCATGTTCACCATTACATATTCATCATAGAAAACAATTATTTCATCATGTTTTAAAATTAAACAAAGAAAAAACTATAATCACATGAATTATCATCATCGCCCTTATGCATAGTAATCCATTATCACATAATTTAAACAAACCAAAATGGGAATATCATAAGCCAAAAATTATAATGTCGTTATATTCAAAATCATCATCATATAAATGAAATACATTAAATTTGCTCAAGGTTATGTTTACACAAAACTATATAAACATTGGTTCTGTTAGTGCATGCAGGACGCACACGCACGCCATATCACTACCACTATATCACAACACTGTCACTACGGTTAGAAGTTGTTTTTGTCCTACGTCGCTAAGTTACTAAACTGTTATGATGTATACATAAAGATTTCACACCCTATAATCCCATTAAGCTAGCTTTTAAGATCAGCTCTACCCAAGCATGGGTTTGGACCTGACCCGTTTGCATGACACACTAGGCCAGAGGGAGGGCGTTAGAAGTTTTACTTCTCTCACATCGATATGTTGCTGGGTTGTTGCAGTGTATACTTATGGATGGGGAATACTCTCCCCTTAAACTAACTTTTGGGAATGAGTTCAACCTAAACCTATTTACCAACCACCACTAAATCCCTTGCCCTCCTTGTGGATCGAAATTTTGATGTGCCAAAAATGGGCATCCAACCCTTCGGCTTTCCTTCCAACTTGGCATCGACCTGAGTCACCTACTAAAGCTCCAGGCATCTGTTGCCCCTTTGTTACTCTCTCTTTCACTCATGAATTCTCGTTTCTCTCATAACTTTTATGGCTTCTTCTTTTTGCACTATAAGAAAAAACTACATTTAACGACATGTTATTTACGACCTGTAGTTTTTTAATGTCATTGAAAAGTATATACAACGACATCTCTAACAAACACGTCGTTAATGACATTTGAAACAATAATTAATGACATCTATAATAACTCCATATCAAAGGTCTCTTTCTAACGACAATAGTTTAGTGTCGTTAAATTATTTAACGACAAGTAGGAGATGTTGTCAAAGCCTTGGACATTCTACGACACCCTTTATAGATGATATCTTGACCAACATCACCTATAAAGGGTGTCATAAAATCTCCAAGGCTTTGATGACATCTCCTACATGTCGTTAAATAATTTAACGACACTAACTATTGTCGTTAAAAGGAGAGCTTTAATACGGTATCTATATAGATGTCGTTAATTATTGTTTCAAATGTTATTAATGATATATTTTTTAGAGATGTCATTGTATGTACTTTTCAACAACATTTAAGAACTACATGTCGTAAATAATATGTAGTTTAATGTAGTTTTTCTTGTAGTGTTGGGAGAATATTTTTCACTTTATGCGATTATTTCCACAATATTATGTAATGAGAATGTGATTTCTTTGTTAAACTTTAGTTGGTGACTACAATGAGGTCCAGATATACCTACTAAACCAACACATGAATATGCATAAAAAACAAACACGTTGCACAGAAACAATTTCATAAATATCCTCTCGGAAGTTAGTCCTGGCTTATAGCAGAAACATCAGCAATGTTTTTGGAGTAGTGATTGTTATCTCTCTCTGCTGATGTTGTTTTTGATAGTACCTAACTGTTATCTTTTTGTTGCTATTTTATTTTATTTTTTTGCAAATCCCCAAACTCGTGTAAAATATATTTCCTTTTCTATTATTAAGTTTTAAGGGAGTGAAAGTTCAGTCTAGAAGATGTCTCGTTTTCTTTTTGATGCTAAAACTTTCACTTATCATAAATAAAGACATGGCATCAGTCTCTATTTGTTCTTGCTCCCATTTAGGGTCTAGTCCTTGAGGGTCTTTTCCTGTTGTTTATTTTTTTATTCTTGCTTTGTTTTGGAGATATTATTTTCTTGACTTTTTATAAATTTTCCTCCTTTATTTAATAAAATTGAGTGGGGAGTTTGGTATAGGATGAAGGTCCTAATATAAATGCAAGGATGTTCCTCGGATGCTGGTTGATTTTCTCTTTAGAAAATATTTATAAAAACCTAAATTAAAGGATTGGCGATAATTAATAAAGTAGAATATCATCATTATTCTATGATAATCAGCTTACACTTATTTAAAAGCCTCAACAAATTAGAAATTGAGGCAAGAGCAAGCTTTAACGTTCCAAGTCATCTAGTGACTTGGTAGTGATATTCTAAACATACATAGATAGCATATCATATCTTGAGGTTTCAAGCAGTGGTATTAGTCTTTCGTTACTCCCAGAAGATTCTCAGCCCTCAACATATCAGCACTGACAGAGCTGCATATTCTCGGGTTGCAAGTATCAACCTCATATGTGCATCGGCAAGTCGGTGGCTGCATTCTATTACAAAGACAAGGTGGCCCACAAACCACGGGGCAGCCCCCCACTTTCACGTCCGTGCGATAGCATTTTGTGCCTTTGGATTCTTTTGTGCATTCGCAGCTTGAACAGAATTTTTGCCATCCTAAACATAGTAGCATGTGAAAAATTAAGAAATATATATGTTAGACAAAAAGCAATGTTTCACCAATTTAAAAGTGATTAGGTGGAATATACCATTAACACGAGGGATAATGATAAAATAATAAAAATCTACTTTGTGTTTATCAAAGTGTAGTAATATACTTTTTTGTTTTTTAATATACCAAAATTATCCTCTTATTTTTTGAATTAGATATTTCATTATTTCAAGAGATCGGACATTTCATTTAGTCAAAATTAAATATGTAAATAAATAAAATTAATTTTTAATTAAAGAAATGATGTTTTTCCGAGAGAGCAATTCTAATTTGATATTCATTCTTTTTTTTTCTTTGAGGAGGCATTCTTTTTTTTCACATAATTAATTTGCACTTTAAATTTGTATAATTAAAAACACATGGGTAAATTTTGTTTGATTAGGAAAGAAAAAATTGTTGGAGATAATCTAATTATTTATACAACACATGATATGTATATATGTTCTTACATATTGACTCAAAGGAATGGATTTTTGTTTCTCTCAATATCCCTAAGTATAAGAAGAAGTAGAATAATATGCATACCAAGTGATTGAGCATCATATTCATTAGAAACCTGGTAAAGGTCAACGCGAGCATCGACTATTGCAGCAGAAAGCACAAGTGCAAGCACAGACAACACAAGAAAAGCTTTGTTGAAAGCCATAATATGATTTTTGATATGATGTGAAGAGTGGAAACAATGGCTTGATATAGGACCTATAAATAGTTGCGTGGGGATGGTCATATTATAAGATAAAAAGCAACAAAAAATTATTGACCGCAAAACAGTTGTGGCCTTCACCAGAACAACTCTACGGGTGTAATAATGCACGTGCCCTCTTTCATAATTTTTTTCCCTTAATTTATTGTTTTTTCCCCTTCCAATATCTTTGTTTTATTTAAACTTGACATTGATGAATGCTAGGCACGTAATACTTATCTCATATTGGGTCGCATGGATAGCTTTTCGGTATAAATATATTCAACTTCATTAAAAGTTAATAAAGAGTTGGAATCTTTTTATCTTAATTTTCTCTTTTTAAAAACAACAATCAAATATTTAAAAGAGTAGTTGAGATTATGTGGTTGAATTCGCATACTATAAGTACTTTATATTGTAACAAATGTTTACTTTAAACTAGCACGTGTCTTTCAAACATGCTATATCTTGGATTGTTTACGTTTGTCTTTCACATACGTGTACTTTAATGAGTGGCGCGTGCAAACGAGGGATGTTGGACCACTGTTACATATCTTGCATGCTAAACATGCATCGCCTAACGTTTGGGACCGTAAAAGCCACACATTTGATTTATCCAAAAAAAAAAAAAGAGAAAAAAAGCCACACGGCTCCAGTACTAGAGTTTTTTTTTTAATTTATTCTTTTGTCAATAAGATTGTACGGAAGAATTATTCTTCAATTGTAATATACTAAAGTAAAACATGCCATGTTACATTTTTTCAATGTAATAATAATGTTATAAACACGTAATATAAAAAAAATATAAACACATAATATACAAGATATGAAAATTATTTCTTTTCTCTAATATGTATATATATATATATATGCGTTGGAAGAAAATTATAAACACATAACATGATAGTTCAATCACATTGAAGAAAAATATGATCCTAAGTCTCATATAAGCCTCAGCATATCCATCATTAAGGCATTGGTAAGTTCTAATATTCCAAGTTTTCTGGCACTAACTTAGTAAAATCGAGCAAATTATTATGCATATTGAGGCTTAAAATATGTAGAAAACATTTACTCTAGTTTTTGTTGAAGACCAGAAGATTCTCAAGTGTCAACACGTTAGTACCGACAGAATTGCAATTTTCCGTGTTGCATGTGTCAAACCTCATGATATGTGCGGATGCACCTCAGCGGGTCGGTTAATGTACAAATGTAATGTTCTCCACAAACCACTGGCTGCTCCCCTAACATCCTCAGCGCTAGCAAAAATGTAGAAGCAAAAGTATAGAATAGGAAACGAAAAGCAAAGAGATCAGACCCTATTTTTAATGTATTCTTAAACCACAAATGTGGCACTCATTCATTTATCAAAAAAAAAAAAAAAAATGTGCCACTCGTTCGTGTTTTCTCCTGACATCCTCCAAGAAGTACTGCAATGCAATCTATATGCATGCATTCGATGTCTTGTTTGATGAGTACGGTGGCAATGCCACTATTAGGCGCCACACATGTGGTAGCAACTTCCACGTGTGCCCCGTGTGACCTATTAGTTTATTTATTGTTAATTTAGAATTATTATTTTCTTATTTTTATTTTTTAAATTTTAATTACAAATTACAATTTTTTTATTTTATTAATTTATTATTATTAATAATTTCGACATTTATCTTTTTAATTTTTTAACTACTATAATGCATTAACAATAATTATACTATATTATCAAATTTTATGATAATTAATCCTTAACAATGATATTATAATTATTAAACTATATTGCTCACTAATTTATAATACTTTATACTTAATAAATTAATTAATTAGTTCATTAATTGTTAATTAAGAATTATCATTTTTTATTTTTTATTTTTAAATTGTAATTAAAAATTACAATTTTTATTTTTTATAATTTATTATTATTAATAACTTTGACATTTATTCTTTCAATTTTTTAAGTACTATAATGTATTGACAATGATTTTACAATCCCAAAATTTTAATTTTAACAATCCACATTAAAACAATACATAATTCCAACAAAATCACAATCATAATTCATAATTCAACAACAAATTACAATCCAAATAACATATTCATAACTCCAAAAATTCAATTCACAACACAATTCTAAAAATATTTCAAATACCAAAAATTTTAAAACCTACATAATTCAAAACCCACTAAGAACAGGAGTAAGAAAAATAGGATGGCAGCCAAAACTTCGACGGTGGATGGCTAGAAAACAACTAAAAGCTCCAAAATCTTAACCGGGAAAAAGTTTGAGGAATTCCTAATGTAGGGATATTTCTATTGTTTTTGTTTGATAATATGAGTATTTACAATACAAAACTCATGAATGTATGAATTTCTAGAAGTTTGGGAGAGATTTGAGGCGGAATAAGGAGGAGAAAATGGAGATAAATTGCAGGGAGAGGAGAGAGCTCGCCAGAAAAAATGGAAAAAAGGGAGCTCTTGGGTTCGTTTATGTGCAGAGTTTTTTGCGAAGACAAAATGTCATCGCAAATAATTAAAAATGTTGTTGCAAAAGGTCATCAAAAACGATGTTGTCGCACTTAATCTGGAAAAACAAATATTGACAAAGTAATCTTTTACAATGACAATTAAAAAATGTCGTCGCAAATAATTTTCATTATAGGGCTCTTTTTTCCGCTAAAATTTTTGTGAAAAATTAAAATTTCACTTTTTGTGACGACATATAGTCACAAATAAAGCACTATGTCATCGCAAAAAAGCCCCTTTGGATTTGTGAATGAGAGTGCAAAACAACTATAAGCCATTGTTACTTTGCAACTCTCGCCACGTGTACAGAGTGTTATCGTCATCTATACACAATGGTATTTGTGACGCCTTTTTCATCGTAAATACCTAGCATATTAGGCGCTAGCGCTCTGGCGCCAAATATTCTTGGCGCAAACCACAAATTGCGATGACATGTTATTGTAAACATAAATAGTTATGTGCTTTCTTTTTTACGATGACATGTCGATGCGAATAAGCGTTATATTCAACAACATGTCGTTGCAAAAATTTTGCTCAATTGCAACATTTTGTTGTTGCAAAAAACAAAAAATTTGCGACGATGTCACTGTAAGGCTCATTTGTAGTAGCCTAAGGTAAAAGTTCTTGTCCTTATAATTAAATGTGCAGTTTTTTATATAAGACAATTTTTTTTCCAATAGTTAATTTTGACTAAATCTAATATTATGCATAAGGTTGCTTAAGCAGGTGTTACCTAATTAAAATGTGCTAGGTTTTTATCATTTTCCACTTTTAGTATAACTAAGTAGTCTATAGCTATCTATCTATATGTGTGTGTGTGTGTGTGTATATTTATTAAAGATCAGTAGAGGCTTCATAAAGATCTACTCGAACATCAGCCACTACAGAAACAAGCACAATTGAAAGCAGCAACAACACACAAACTTTGATCATGAGCGCCATTGTAATACAATATTTCTTGTGACAATAAAGAATTTTATATAATTCGGTGAACAGTAGATGCGGAAACAAGGGGCTTTGCTAGGGCCTACATATAGTGCTTGCATGGATAGTCCTAGAATTAGATCACCACAAATGCGACCTTTCTCTCCACGTGTCTCGTTTCTATTTGTTTCAACTTGTCTGAATTAATACACAAGTGAAAAATGATGAAGGATGTTACGTTTGTCTTTGAAAGTGATTTCTTTATACTTATATGTATCACCATTAACTCTAAATTAATATATGTTGGACCACTTATACATCGGATATGCAAACATAGTAAAACAGATGTATATCGTCCTATGTTTTACGTGTGTGTATATATATGCATACATATAAATATTATTTTACGTTATTTTATTTATTCTTCTTCTTCTTTTTTTAATTTAGAAAAAAGTGCTGGCAAAAATGTAGAAGCAGAAAGTATAGAATAGGAAACAAAAAGAAGAATCTGTAAGATTTTCACTTGTACAAGTACATCTATGCCCTTGTCACTGGCCAAGAAAAATTAAAAAAAAAATATCCACGAGCTATATATCATGTGATGGAAAAAATAAAAATTGTATAACAAATTAGAAATTACCTCAGTGGTGAATGGTATTGCTACACCCATGACAATGACATGTAGTATGGACATTATAAACACATACAAAGTGGGCCAAAAGTGAAGAGATAAGGCGATATTTTTAGTGCATTCTTAAACCACAAATGTGGCACTCCTTCATTCATCAAAACAAAAATAAATAAAAGAAATAAAATGTGCCACTCATTCAAGTTTTCTCCTAACATCTTCCAAGGAGTACTACAGTGCAATCTATATGCATACATTCGATGCCTTCTCTGATGAGCACGGTGGCAATGCCACTACTAGGCACCGCGTATGTGGTAGCGCCTTCTACGTGTGCCCCATGTGACCTACATAGCATCACGGTGGCAACGGATTGTCTAGATGCTAATTTTGGGATCAACATTTGTTGATCCCAGAGCTATATTTTGTGTTTTTATTAGCTTAAGCCCCAAGGTTCTGCAACCCTAATTACTTGGGCTGTAGGTGCCAAAATTGGAAAGTTTTCAATATATAGAATGTGTAAATTTTACGAATTATAAAAAGAACTGGGAAAATATAATCGCAATCATTCCAAAAATCAAGCTCAATTTTCATGTTCTCTCTGCATCATAGAATTAAAAAAATTCCTATGTTGTTTGGGATTTAATGATTTTCTAGAAAAATAAAAACAAAACTATGTGGTCATTTCTTGAAAAACTAAACATGTACTATTCTAACTTTCAAGGAACCGTGACCCATATATATCATCTTGTTTACATATATATTAATCATATAAAACAACTATTTCATCATGTTTTAAACTTAAACAAAGGAACAACTAAGAACACTTAAATTATCATCATCATCCTTATGCATAGCAATCGATTATCACATAATAAAACAATCCTAAATGGGAAAATCATAAGCCAAAATTTCTAATGTCTTCATATTCATAATCATAATCTACATCACCATCACATAAATAAAATACATTAAATTAGTTTAAAGTAATATGTACACAAAACTATATAAACATTGGTTCTATATGTTCTTTCTCCCATTTACGGTCTAGTTCTGAGGGTCTTTTCTAGTTTATTTTATATTGCCGCTTTGTTTCGAAGATGCCGTTATTATTTTCTTTGTTTTTTGTAAATTTTTCTCCTTTTATTTAATAAAATTAAGTGGGGAGTTTGGTATAAGGTGAATGTCCTAATATAGATGCTAATCTCGTTGGAATGGGCTAGGATGTTTCTCTGATGCTGGTTGCTTTTCTCTTTGGAAAAATATTTATAAAAAAATAAATTAAAAGAATGGCAATAATAATTTTTTTTTGGTGGTGGTTGTAACGCCCTCCCTTACGGACGTCATAAATGTCATACTTTCATACATTACATGCATACTTTTATTTTAGAATAACCATTTGAACAAAACTTAATTGTTTTGAAAAACATAAAACTTAATTGGAAACATAATTAAGAAATCATATCTAGGATCTATGCATGCATTTTTTTTTTACAACATTCAATAATTTAATCCATAATAATAATAATAATAATAATAATTTACTTGATCATAAACATTCTTTAATTAGTTAAACATTCCAAATAATAAAATCATAATTTAAAAAGAAACATCACAACATTTTAAAACAATCAGCTCTCACTGTTCGGCAGCTCAGAAAACATCCACCGGTAGGCCGCCCGAGGCTCTATAAAAACAAGGTTTTAAACTTTTGCTAGGTTCGGTAGGCTGATCTTCATTGTTCGGCAGGCCGACCGACTAAGAAAAATTAGAAAATTAATTTTTAAATCGAGAATCAATACTTCAATACGCGGAAGACCATATACTTAATATAATAAGATAAAATAATAAAAAATGGTTCATGAATTCTTTAAAACTTATCAATAAACATGTTCAAATTATAAAACTTGATTTACTCATTAAAAACTTTCTTCCTTGGAGTGATTCTGATTACAATTCATCTTGCTTAACTCACAAGCCTTTCCACGCCCTCCGCCTAGTCCATCGCCTTCTTACCCTTATCTACAACATGATATAAACTTGAATAAGCTAAAGCTTAGTAAGTACATTATTATCTCACAACTTAAAACATTTTATGAACATCATCATCATCATCAACATAATAGTGCACTAAGCACAATTTCTTAAGGAACATATCTTTCATAACTTTATCCATGTTAAAACTTAATTCATTTTATCTTAAGGGCCCAAGTGTTGCACCATAATCATCATTGTAGGCGCGCCGTCATGAGAGGAGAAGGGTAGCTAATCTTAAACCAAACATGATATCATAACATATCATATCATAACATTGGTGTGCAACACTTATTTAGGTGATACATTTATTTATATAATTTTCATGCTTTGAAATTTTTCATCATCATACATGCATAACTTTTGAACATGAAAATCTTTCATAAGAAACCCTTAAAAGAAATCATTATAAAATCATCATAGATATCATCATGAACATAATTTCAAACCTTATAAAACATATCATGTTGCAGGTGAGAATGTACTTACTTTTTTGTTAGCTTACTTAACCTTAAAATTGTTGGTGACGATGCCACAATCTCGATGTGCTCTTCTTCATAATGTGTTCATGTCATACATTCATTAAAAGATACATACAAATTAATATTTATTTTCAAAGAATTAAATCATCCATTTCACAAGTCATCACTCATACATTCATCTCTTAGCAAACAAAATTTAAAACACATTTTCATTATCCATAAATCATAAGAACAAACTACCATCACAAACATTTTCTGAACTCCATGAATTCTAAATTCAACAACTCAACATTCTCATATAAGTTAAGTAACACACTTGGCAGGAACCAAACTAATACATAAATATATTATCGTGATTTTTCATTTGTCATAAAAATTTCATTTGGTAATTTAAACCATGTCACATAACTCACACTTCCAAAACTGCCAACAATAACAATTCAGTGAACAACTCTAAACTCAAGTCCATATATTACATTTCCATACCATATAAAAATCTACGAAAATTAACACATATAATAGACATATAAAACTTTAACATATCCAAAAATCACCTTTCAATAAATTCCATACATTCCAAAACGTGTGTTTGAACTCAAAGACAAAATAATCATAATCAATTCATGTAGTGAGTTATAAGCAATCATCATATTCCCATAATTAAAATAAAAATATGATGACCCTAAAATTCATAAGACAACTTATTAACATAAATTACAGAACCATTAAAATATTTTATCATCAAATAAAATCATTTATTCACACAAATCATCACAAAACAAGGAGTTCAACAATTTACTCATAAAACAGTCTATAAACCTAGCTTCAATAAAACTTTCATATTACATAAAATATATATCATATTATCATGAGACTTTTCAATTCATACATTAACATATACATAAACATATTTGCCCAATTTCGCACAAAATAACATTCATTTGCATTATGAACAAAACTCATATTTTCATGCAACATATTCAATCAGCATTAATTTACTGTGAGTGGCAGGGAGAAGAAAATTCATAACTTATCATAGAAATATCAAAATAACGTGAAACTTGGAAGAACATTACATAACACATATATAAACATCATATTAAAATTTCAGAACAAAATAAAATACCTAGACAAAGTTATGGCAGTCGGATTGAGGAGGAGAAATACTTTTCAGAAATACCAAAAAATGAGTTCTTACCTTAAAAAAAAAAAAAAAAAATCTTCTCCACTTTCTTCAAATTCGACCAAAGAAAACTCATTATTTCTCAAATATTTGCAAGAGAATTGAGGAAGAGAACAAGAAAGAAAACGTGAAAGAGAGAGAGGAGAGAGATAGAAAGCGTCTAAGAAAAAGAGAGAGAGAAATATAACGTAAATGAACATAACTTAAAGGGAGTCAAAACTCTCTATCAAGTCAGAAATTTTCTGACTAAAATTGAGGCTATTCACGTGTAAATGGAGAGGAAATTGGGGAAAGTCAAATCATTTAGAAAAACTTACCATACTTCACCAATTTTAAAATGGAAAACCATATCAATTAACTCAAATCAATGCAAAGTCAATAGTTTCTTTACCAAATTTAAAGCAATCAATACAAAAATAAGCCAATCAATCACAAATCATCTTCTAATCATAACCAATCATCGTAATTATCTCAATCACAAAATTTGGAGAGATTGTTGCTGATTGCTTATCAGCCATCTTTGGCCTGTCGATTTCTCACTTCAGACTATCGATTCCACAAAGTTCGGCCTGCCGATGCTCGAGGGACAATTCGGCCTGCCGAACTTGAAGGTTCGGCCTACCAAACTGTCCTTACATACTAGAATACATCATAACATTTAAATCATTAATGAATCATAAATAAACATACAATGTAAATAACATGAACACTTAAGCACATCAATTCCATGTGATCGTCACCTGTCATAACACTTAGAATAATTGGTTAGTGACAATAATATCATGAATCATTATGGACTAAAATGCTTAACATCGTCACTAATATAACATTATCCATTACATAAAATAGGTGGGTGTTACAATTCCCCCCACCTTATAAGAGTTTCATCCTCAAAACTCGAAACAGTTGTGGATACTTAGTTCTTATGTCATCCTCACGTTCCCATGTAGCTTCTTCTACTTGATGATTTCGCCATAACACCTTGACCAATGGGATTTCTTTATTCCTCAAGGTTTTGGTTTTTCGATCGAGTATCTCCACTGGCTTTTCTTCATAACTCAAGTCTTCTCGTATCTCGATTACTTGTGGCTCAATCACATGCGTTGGGTCCGGGACATATTTCTTGAGCATCGAAACATGGAACACATCATACATTGCAGACATTTCTGAAGGCAACCTCAGTTGATAAGCTACTTTGCCTATCCATTTCATGATCTCATACGGTCTGATAAACCTCGGGTACAATTTGCCTTTCTTCCCGAACCTCATAACTCCTTTCATCGGTGCAACTTTCAAAAACATGGATTCACCCACAGCGAACTCTAAGGGTCTTCTTCTCTTGTCAGCATAACTCTTTTGACGGCTTTCAGCGGTCTCTATTGTTCTTCTTATCAACTTTATCATCTCAAAAGTTTCATTGACAAAATAAGTCCTTTCAGCATCGATGCTTTCCATCAACTTCTTCTCACCAGCTTCATGCCAACATATAGGCGACCTATATTTTCGTCCATGTAGGGCCTTATGCCATTGTTGTAAGCAAACTCTGCTAATGGTAGCATTTAACACCAGCTGGTCTTGAAATCGAGTCTACAAGTCCGAAGCATATCTTCTAAGATCAGGTTCATTCTCTCCATTTAGCCATCTGTCTGAGGATGGAAAGCTTTACTGAAATGCAACTTGGTCACCATAGCAGTCTCTACGCTTTTCCAGAACTTGGATGTGAACCTATCATCACGATCTGAGATGATTGACTTAGGAATTCCATGAAGTCGTACTATCTCCTTAACATAGAGTTCCGTTAACCGTTCCATAGAGTAAGTGATCTTGATAGGAATGAAATGTGCTATCTTCGTCAGTCGATCCACAACAACCCAGATAGCGTCATAACCATTCATAGTCCTGGGCAAATCGGTAATGAAATCCATTGCTATATCCTCCCACTTCCATTCCAGTATCTGGATAGACTGTAAATCACCACCAGGTCTCTAGTGTTCAGCTTTGACTTGCTGGCATGTCAAACATTTCTTCACATACATGGCAACATCACGTTTCATTCTAAACCACCAGAAGTTACTTCTTAGATCATTATACATTTTTGTTGCACCTGGGTGAATAGAGTAAGGAGTGTCATGAATTTCTGCCAAAATCCTTTCCCTTAACCCATCAACATTGGGAACACATAAGTAGTCCTTGAGGTATAGAGTTCCGTTATCCACAATACGAAACTCTTGAGATTTCCCTTCTTTCATTTCCTGCTTAATTTTTACGAGGCTTACATCTTCATCTTGTTTTCCTCGAATTTCATCATACATCATCGGAGCAAGAGTGAGTGCTGAGAGTTGTCCCGTGATAAGTTCTAAACCAAAGTCTAGAATTTCTTTTCTCAAAGGTTGAGACATCACTTGCATTGACATCAATGTAGCCACTGTCTTCCTGCTCAAAGTGTCAGCCACTCGGTTGGCCTTACTAGGGTGATACAAGATTTCACAATCATAATCCTTTACCAATTTAAGCCCTCTTTGTTGTCTCATGTTTAGGTCTCTCTGCGTGAAGAAGTACTTCAGACTTTGATGATCGGTAAAGATCTTGCATTGGACCCCATTAAATAGTGCCTCTATATTTTCAACGCAAACACAACTACTACCAACTCAAGATCATAAGTGGGATAGTTCTTTTCAAGTCCTTCAGTTGTCTGGATGCATAGGCAATCACCTTGTCATTTTTCATTCGAACAACTCTGAGGCCCATCTTAGATGCATCACTATAAATCACAAATCCGTCGTTTCCTTTCAAAATAGCCAATACTGGAGTTGTCGTTAGCCTCTTCTTTAGTTCTTGAAAACTCTTCTCGCAAGCATCTGTCCATTCATACTTCTTTCCCTTACGAGTTAGATTCGTAAGTGGAGCTGTTATCTTAGAGAAGTCTTCTATGAATCTCCGATAATAACCTACTAGGCCTAAGAAGCTCCTTATTTCACTTGCGTTCGTCAGTTGCTTCCAGTTGAGAACAGCCTCTACCTTAGCAGGATCTACCATGATTCCTTCCTTTGATATAACATGCCCCAAGAAAGACACTCCGTCGAGCCAGAATTCATACTTAAAGAACTTTGCATATAGCTTGTGTCTCCTTAATGTCTCCAGCACAATTTTCAAATGCTCCTTATGTTCTTCTTGATTCTTTGAATAAACAAGAATATCATCGATAAACACAAAAAAAAAATTTATCGAGGAAATCCTTGAATACCCGATTCATCAAATCCATGAAGGCCGCAGGTGCATTCGTCAGACCAAAAGGCATAACCACAAATTCATAGTGACCATACCTCGACCTGAAGGCAGTTTTGAGGACGTCTCCTTCTTTAATCTTTAGCTGGTGATATCCTGACCGTAGATCAATCTTTGAGAACACTGATGCACCCTTAAGCTGATCAAACAAATCATCTATTCGAGGCAATGGGTACTTGTTCTTGATTGTCACCTTGTTCAGCTCCTAATAATCGATGTAGAGTCTCATAGTGCCATCCTTTTTCTTTACAAACAAGACTGGAGCTCCCCATGTGAGTGACTCGGCCTAATGAAGCCTTTGTCGAGTAGCTCCTTTAATTGCGTATGAAGCTCTTTTAACTCTGCTGGGGCCATTCTGTATGGTGCCTTAGAGATTGGGTTGGTGCTTGGTATGAGCTCAATCTCGAATTCAACTTCTCTTTCAGGCGGTAAACTTGTTAGGTCATCAGGAAATACCTCAAGAAAATCACGTACTACTGCCACATCTTCAATCCTTGTCTTTTCCTCTTGGCTTTTATCTACTATGTTGGCCAGATAGCCCATGTAGCCACTTGCAAACAACTTCCTTGCTTTCATGGCGGATAAAAACATACTGGGTTTCTTTCTGGACTTGCTAACATACACAAACTTTTGATCACTTTCTGTATGGAAGATCACCTTTCGTTTTCGACATTCGATAGAAGCATTGTACTTGCTTAGAAAATCCATCCCAAGAATCATATCGTAATCATACATGTCGATCACAATGAGGTCGACAAAAAGTTTCCTATCAAAAATCCATAGGGGTACTGTACACAGATAATGTGTAGATAATATCACTTCCCCGGAGGGTAGTGTCGTAGTGAATCCCTGTCTCATAGGCTCTAAACGAACCCCTAACTTCTTAGCAAATGACGTAGATATACAAGAATGTGGCACCGTATCAAAGAGAACATAAACATCAATAGATAAACTTGTTATCTGACCTGTGACCACATTAGAGGCTTCAGCAGCCACTTGTTCCCTTGTCATGGCATAGATGCGGGCATTCGTAGGTGGGGCTTTAAGTCTTCCTTGACTGATTAGTGGCCCTTTAAGGGAAGCTTGCATCTAATAGAGTTGGGCTTGAAGAGGAGCTCTTTTGGGGGCATTAGCATTCATCAGGTTGGGGCAGTTCTTGACAAAATGATCTTCTCGCCCATAAATGAAACATTGGTTTGTCCCCAAGCGGCATTTTCCTGGATGTTTCTTTCCACATTTGGTGCATGGTTGAAACTGCCTGCTATTATTGTTGTTGGGCTAGCCACCATTATGTCTCTTGTTGCCTTGGCCTTGCTGGTTCTGAGGGTTACCCTTCCTCTTTTTGTTCCTCTAGTTCTGGTTGTTGTTGTTGTTGTTGTTGTTCCTATGCGGAGGGCGGTTCTGGTTGTTAGTATTACTAGCTGGTTGGTCAGACTGAGGCTGGTTCCTTCTTAACTTAGACAAATGGAACTCAGCATGTTAGGCCCTCATAACAACCTGCTCTTGACTTTTGGGTGGACTTGCTCCATCAACTATTACAGCAATTTCTAGCTTGAGGACTCTAATCAGTCTTCTGACCCTTTCACCTTCACTGCTCACCATTCCTGGGCATAACCGAGCTAGCTGGTTAAACTTTGCCACCACATCGGTGATCATCATGTCCCCCTGGCACAGGTTCTCAAACTCATCGTAGTGCTTCCTTGTAATGTTTATGTGGAAAAACTTCGTGTTGAACTCATAAACAAAGTCATCCCATGTCATCTCTTCAATGTTTCGGCTCTGTTCGATGCCATCCCACCAAATCCTAGCCTCCATGGTGAGCCAGTACGAGGTACAGAGGACCTTTTCATTGTCTGTGAAGCCCATGAGTCTTAGGGTGGCCTCAATCATCTTTAACCATCCATGAGCAACTAATGGATCCTTAGAACCCTCGAAGTCTTCAAGCTTAACCCTCTTCCATCTGACTAGAAGGGGTTCTTAATTTACCATTTTGGGCTCAGCAGCAGGAGCCAGGACTTCGTTGACTTGTTGTTGGGGAGGAGGAGGAGGCGGCACGTGATTGCCTCGTCGATCGTCATTCTAGCTATTGGCCCTTAATTCTGCAATTTCTCTCCTTTGATCCTCCAGTTGCCTTTACAGTTCAACAATCATCGTCATTAGCCTTTCGTTAGTCTGGGTGCGAGTTTACATCCTTCTGTGGCCGTCCATTGTCAATTTCCTAAAAGATTTAGGAGCTTATGAACAATCTTCTAATTTATGAGACAGGTTTTTCACTACTAGAGCATTAATCATTAAACATCTAAACCTCATTCTTATCATTATACTTGCATCATAACATCTACCTTTAAAACATACTTACTTGAAGGACTTGGACTGACGTGTGGCGATATGAATTGTAAATGAAAATTCGCTCTGATACCAAATCCTGTAACGCCCCCCCTTACGGACGTCATAGATGTCATACTTTCATACATTACATAAATACTTTTATTTTAGGATAACCATTTGAACACAACTTAATTGTTTTGAAAAACATAAAACTTAATTGAAAACATAATTAAGAAATCATATCCAGGATCCATGGATGCATTTTTTTTTACAACATTCAATAATTTAATCCATAATAATAATAATAATAATAATTTACTTGATCATAAACATTCTTTAATTAGTTAAACATTCCAAATAATAAAATCATAATTTAAAAAGAAACATCACAACATTTTAAAACAATCAGCTCTCACTGTTCGACAGGCTGAACTTGAGACTTCGGCAGGCCAGAAAACATCCACCGGCAGGCCGCCTGAGGCTCTGCAAAAACAGGGTTTTAAACTTTTGCTAGGTTCGACAGGCCGATCTTCATTGTTCGGCAGGCCAAACGACTAAGAAAAATTAGAAAATTAATTTTTAAATCGAGAATCAATACTTCAATATGCGGAAGACCATATACTTAATATAATAAGATAAAATAATAAAACATGGTTCATGAATTCTTTAAAACTTATCAATAAACATGTTCAAATTATAAAACATGATTTACTCATTAAAAACTTTCTTCCTTGGTGTGCTTCCAATTACAATTCATCTTGCTTAACTCACATGCCTTTCCACGCCCTCTGCCTAGTCCATCACCTTCTTACCCTTATCTACAACATGATATAAACTTGAATAAGCTAAAGCTTAGTAAGTACATTATTATCTCACAACTTAAAACATTTTATGAACATCATCATCATCATCAACATAATAGTGCACTAAGCACAATTTCTTAAGGAACATATCTTTCATAACTTTATCCATGTTAAAACTTAATTCATTTTATCTTAAGGGCCCAAGTGTTGTACCATAATCATCATTGTAGGCGCGCTGTCATGAGAGGAGAAGGGTAGCTAATCCTAAACCAAACATGACATCATAACATATCATATCATAACATTGGTGTGCAACACTTATTTAGGTGATACATATATATATAATTTTCATGCTTTGAAATTTGTCATCATTATACATGCATAACTTTTGAATATGAAAATCTTTCATAGGAAACCTTTAAAGGAAATCATCATAAAATCATCATAGATATCATCATGAACATAATTTCAAACCTTATAAAACATATCATGTTGTAGGTGAGAATGTACTTACTTTTTGGCTAGCTTACTTAACCTTAATATTGTTGGTGACGACACTGCGGTCTCGATGTGCTCTTCTTTATAATGTGTTCATGTCATACATTCATTAAAAGATACATAAAAATTAATATTTATTTTCATAGAATTAAATCATCCATTTCATAAGTCATCACTCATACATTCATCTCTTAGCAAACATAATTTATAACACATTTTCATTATCCATAAATCATAAGAACAAACTACCAACACAAGCATTTTTTGACCTCCATGAATTCTAAATTCAACAACTCAACATTCTCATATAATTTAAGTACCACACTTGGTAGGAACCAAAATAATATATAAATATATTATCATGATTTTTGATTTGTCATAAAAATTTCATTTGGTAATTTAAACCATGTCACATAACTCACACTTCCAAAACTGCCAACAATAACAATTCAGTGAACAACTCTAAACTCAAGTTTATATATTACATTTCCATATTATATAAAAATCTACTAAAATTAACACATATAATAGACATATAAAACTTTAACATATGCAAAAATCACCTTTAAATAAATTCCATACATTCCAAAACATGTGTTTGAACTCAAAGACAAAATAATCATAATCAATTCATGTAGTGAGTTATAAGCAATCATCATATTCCCATAATTAAAATAAAAATACGATGACCCTAAAATTCATTAGACAACTTATTAACATAAAGTTACAGAACCACTAAAATATTTTATCATCAAATAAAATCATTTAGTCACACAAATCGTCACAAAACAAGGAGTTCAACAATTTACTAATAAAACAGTCTATAAACCTAGCTTCAATAAAACTTTCATATTACATAAAATATATATCATATTATCATGAGACTTTTCAATTCATACATTAACATATACATAAACTTATTTGCCCAATTTCGTGCAAAATAACATTCATTTGCATTATGAACAAAACTCATATTTTCGTACAACAAATTCAATCAACATTAATTTACTATGAGTGGCAGAGAAAAGAAAATTCATAACTTATCATAGAAATATCGAAATAATGTGAAACTTGGAGAAACATTATATAACACATATATGAACATCATATTAAAATTTCAGAACAAAATAAAATACCTAGACAAAATTATGGCAGTCGGATTGAAGAGGAGAAATACTTTTCAGAAATACCGAGAAATGAGTTCTTACCTTAAAAAAAAAATAAAATTTCTTCTCCACTTCAAATTCGGCCAAAGAAAACTCAATATTTCTCAAATATTTGCAAGAGAATTGAGGAAGAGAACAAGAAAGAAAATGTGAAAGAGAGAGAGGAGAGAGATAGCAAAACGTCTAAGAAAAAAGAGAGAGAGAAATATAACGTAAATTAGCATAACGTAAAGGGAGTCAAAACTTTCTATTAAGTTAGAAATTTTCTGACTAAAATTGAGGCTATTCTCGTGTAAATGGATAGGAAATTGGGGAAAGCCAAATCATTTAGAAAAACTTCCCATACTTCACCAATTTTAAAATGGGAAACCATATCAATTAACTTCAATCAATGCAAAGTCAATGGTTTCTTTAGCAAATTTAAAGCAATCAATCCAAAAATAAGCCAATCAATCACAAATCATCTTCCAATCATAACCAATCATCGTAATTATCTCAATCATAAAATTTGGAGAGATTGCTGCTGATTGTTCATCAGCCATCTTCAACCTGTCGAGTCCTCACTTCGGCCTGCCGATTCCACAAAGTTTAGCCTACCGATGCTTTCCATCAGCCTGTTGATGCTCGAGGGACAATTCGGCCTGCCGAACTATCCTTACATACTAGAATACATCATAACATTTAAATCATTAATGAATCATAAATAAACATACAATGTAAATAACATGAACACTTGAGCACATCAATTCCACATGATCGTCACCTGTCAGAACACTTAGAATAATTGGTTAGTGACAATAATATCATGAATCATTTTGGAATAAAATGCTTAATATCGTCACTAATATAACATTATCCATTACATAAAATAGGCGGGTGTTACAGTGGTGATCCACACCTCCCAGTTTTTGAAGCTCACCACGGGAGGCACGAACCCTTTATATAATAGACTGGTAATAATAATTAATAAAGTAAAATATCACCATTATTCTATGATAATTAGCTCACAATTATTAAAAGCCTCAAAAAATTAGAAATTGAGGCAAGGATAAGCTTTAACATCCGAAGTTTTCTAATGACTTGGTAGTGATGATCAAAACATATATACGTAGATAGCATATCATATCTAGAGGTTTCATGTAATAGTAATATTAGTCTTTCGTCACAAGATGATTCTCAGCCCTCAACATATCAGCACTGACAGAGCTGCATATTTCCTGGTTGCAAGTATCAACCTCATATTTACAATGACAAGTTGGTGGTTGCCTTCCATCACAAATGCAAGGTAACCCACAAACCATGGGGCAGCCCCTAACCTTCTTTTGTGCCTTCGGATTCTACCGTCTACTCGCAACTTGGACAGAACTTTTGCCATCCTAATCATATAGTAGCATGTAACAAATGGAGACGTATATCTTAGACAAATAACAATGTTTCACCAATTTAAAAGTAATTAGTTAGAATATACCATTAATAAAAGGGATAATGATAAAGTAACAAAAATCTCCTTTGTGTTTAATCAATATTTAATAATATGCCTTTTGTTTTTTAATATACTAAAATTATCCTCTTGGTTTTAAATTAGGCATATTATTATTTTAAGGGATCGAACATTTCATTAAAATGAATAACTAAATTAATTTTTAATTAAAGAAAGGATGATTTTTTAAGAGAGCAATTCTAATTTGATATTCATACATTTTTTAGGGAATATTCTTTTTTAACATTATTAGTTTTCACTTCAGATTTGTATAATATTAAAACAAGTGATTAAATTTTGTTCGATTAGTAAAAAAACTGGAGAGAATCTGAATATTGTTAGTCACATGGAATATATGTTCTTACATACAGATTCAAAGAAGTGAATTTTTGTTTTTGCCATTATCCCAAAGTATATGTAGAAGTAGAATAATATGCATACCAAGTGATTGAGCATCATATTCGCTAACCAGGTCCTCGTGAGCATCAACTATTGCAGAACAAGCACAACTGCTAAAAAAAGGTAACACAACAAAAGCTTTGTTGAAAGCCATAATATGATTTTCAATATGATGTGAAGAGTGGATGCGAAAACAAGGGGCTTGATATAGGACCAAGGACGAAAATATCAATGGCACCAAGGTTGTCGAGGTTTTGATTTACAAATATTGTCATTGATATTGTCGATGTTGACGAATATTCGAGCAAAAAATGGATATCTTGAGAAAAACATGTAATTTTTTCTTACAATTTTGTACAATGCTAAAAGAATCAATAATACTTAATTTGAATCAAATTGATAACATAAATAAAATAATTGTGGCCTAATATGAGAGCTATATGCTTATGACAAAAGCATATCATCATTATATATATTTTAAATGACAATATTATTTTACATAGTCATTACATACCAGTTACAATAATAGTATATAAAAAACTAGCTCAAAACATAATAAAGTACACATAATCTTCAAGTGTCTTTAATACCAAAAAGAGTTTCTAGCCAGTTGGAAAGCACTATATAGTTTTCAATCTTGATCTAAATAGTACATTTGTCGAGATATTACCATTGAATAGTTCTAGAGGTAATTGTTGATATGTCGCATGTATGTTTCTTGCTCTCTTTCAACTTTAGACTCATAAATTGGATATTATTGATTTAACCAACTTGATGAGTAGTTTTTATAGAGTTATAGTTATATCTCAACACTAATTTGTCGTGGGGATATATACAAGTATATTAAAGAAACCATTTTGATTTTGCATTTCTAAACTCGTCATCGTTTGAGAACTACAAGGAACATTATAACCTTAAGAACTTTGATTAGTTCTTAAGCTTATGGGTGAAAATGCTTTTAAAACAATAGGAATACAAACTTAAGAAATGTAGAAATTAGGAAGGCTTTTAGCTTGTGCACCGGCAACGAATTTTGGGCATCATCTTTTATAGAGAATGATTTTGTCTTTTTTATTATTATTTTATAAGAAAAGCAACAATAATTGTCACTAGCTTATAAAGAAATAGTACCAATGTAGTACATCACGTGAAATATAGCTTTTGAAGGACCATCATAAGATTCCATGAAAACGTATAATGTGGAACAAAAATTATTGATACTAATGGACAAAAATAGGAGACGTTTACCATATACATAATGCATCTATATCATGTTCACGCGTTGTAGGAACAATATAATTCGTAACAAATTCAATTGTTTTATGAAGAACAATAATTGAAACTAGTAGACAAAAAAAGTAAAAATATATTGCATATGATATATATAATATGTTATAGAGTTTGTAGAAGAGTCACAAATTATTTATTTTACAAGTAAAAATTATTAAAAGACTAAATAAACCATAGCAAATTCTTTTTTATTGTTTTTAGGTTCAAAATATTAGTCACATTTTATTAAACATAATTTTAAAAAATCCTAAAAAATTAATTTTTGTGCAAAAAAGAATAATTTCCTATCTTTTTTAGACATTTTGTGGAAATTTATTAAAATATACTAAATTTTCACAGATGTTCATGGATGTTGCAGATATTTGCGGATATTTTGGATATTTTACAAACATCTCGGAAGAAAAATACTTGCTCCCATATCCATGTTGAGACTTCAAAATATGAATATTCTTGTAGAAAAATCAAAAGTAAAAATATACTACACATATCTATATATAACATGACATAGAGATATGCATAAGAGTCACGATTTATTCCTTTTACAAGTACAAATTATTTAAAGACTAAATAAACCTTAGTAAATACTTGTTTATTGTGTTTAGGTTCAAAAAATTAGTCATATTTTATTAAAAAATTTTGAAAAACATCTAGAAAGTTAATTTTTGTGCAAAAAAGAATAATTTCCCATCCTTTTTAGATATTTTGTGGAAATTTTCAAAAATATCTTGAATTTTTATAGATATTCATAGATATTATAGACATTTGTGGATATTGTAGATATTATATGGACATCTCGAAAGAAAAATGCTTCCTCCCATATCCATATGAAGACTTTAAAATATGGATATTCTTGTAAAAATATCAACAGTATCATGGACATTTGTATCTATAACCTGTAAAATAGTTGCGTAGGGAAGGTCATATCAGATAAAAAGCAATAGAGAATTCTAGATCACAAAACAGACATAGCCTTCACCAAAAAAAAATATAGTCCTTACCATATAAATTTATACCTAGATGACGAGTTTAAATCCCTCTATCTCATTTTTTTTTATAAACAAAATTATTGTTTGAGAGAGTGGCTAAAAATATGCGGTTGGAATTGTACATTGTGATATATAAGTGTTCTACATTGTAGCATATGAGAATTTTATATCATTTGCAGTTGAAAAAGTGTAGTTGAATCACTCTTCTAAAGACCCTATATCTTGAATTTTTGCATTTATCTTTCATTTATACGTGTACAATGATGTGTGATGAGTTCAATTCAAAATGAGAGATGTTGGACCACTACAATGTCTTGCATGCTAAACGTGCATCAAACTTTGAGGCCGTAAAAGCTACAAATTCGTTATATCCAAGAAACACCCTACATGGTTCCATTGCAAGAGTTGTTGTTGTTGTTGTTTTTTTTTTTTTTTTTTTTGGTTAATAAAATTGTAAGATCCTCACGGAAGGACCACACTTCAATTGTAACGTACAAAAGTGAAACACGCAATGTGACATTTATTTAGTGTAATATTAATGTTATAAAGCATAATCGAACCAACTACTTCCTGATTATTTTATAATCATTCTTTTTCATATAAAGCATAATCGAACCATTAATGACATCCTGATTATTTTATAATTATTCTTTTTCATACAAAGCAGAATCGAACTAATGACGTCCTGATTATTTTATAATCATTCTTTTTTCATACAAAGTAGAATCAAACCATTAATGATTTAAACTAATTTTAGTTAAAAAATATTATAGCATATGAGAGCATTATATTGTAATAATCTAAAGTTATGGTAGATACTGAAATTGCCAAATACACTATTAAAGTCCCGCCCTACTTAACTTTCAGTATATCAATCAAACAGTCATAGGTTTTTTTTTCTTTTTAACTTGATGTCCCAATAGATAGGCACCTAGAAATGTTTCAATTTTAGGGAGTTCTCATAAATGTCATCTTTTTAGATTTATTTTTTTAATAAATATCACACATGTTCATTTGTGGTATAATTTAACATGTAATATGAATGATAGTGTGACATAAAGTTTTCTAATTGTGACATAAATAAACACAACTTTTAAAAATATTGCATAACATGTAATTTTCTCTTCATGGGGAGATGTTTCATTTTAGTGGTTCTACATAGATCATTTAGATCATATTTGTGTACGTAATTAACCAAAAATTGCTTTAAAAGACAAACGTAAATTGTCAAAGCCAATTTCGCGTGCCTATTCATTCAATCAGGTCTAAAGAAATAGCAAAAGGATGCGTAGAAAGGGAATGAAAATAAATCTATCGAGGAACAAAAAAAAAAAAAAAAAACCCGAGGCATATTTTTTTTTGTGCCAATCGACTACCATTTTTGTGGTGAAAAATGTACATGTACATTATCCGGTATGATTGTCCCAAGTTGCATACAAAACATATGTATTGTTAAGAAGTGTGGAGACTAATTTAACATCTTACGATTTATCACTTTATATAAAGGATTACAGAAATCAACCTTCCTAATATGATCACAGTGGAGGTTGGAAGGGGGTGGGAATGCCTACTCCTTATCCACCGCCAGGCCAAAATTTTTTAAAGGAAATATGAACCAGCAATTGGCACCGCAGCATAAGAAGCTAGGACCATGGCGTTGCGCAAAAGAGTTCCAATACTTCTAGCAAAGGGCTTAGTGCTATGGTGTAACACCAGCCTATTTTTATGTAATGAATCACGTTAAGTTAGTAACGACGTTAATGATATTTTATTAATAATTTATGTTATATGTAATGATATATGATGTTAATGTTACTAACTTTTTATGTCAAGTTTTATGACAGGTGACGACCGCATGGAATCGTTGTGCTTAGGTGTTCATGATTATTTTAATGTATGTTTAATTATGATGCAATGATGTATGAATGTTTTTATGTATGGCATTTATGGACAGTTCAGCAGGCCAAAATGTCTGCCCCAGACCGGCAGGCCGAAGAAAACTATCGCCAGGCCAAACTTGGTAGAACCAGCAAGCCGAAGGGGAAAAATCGGCAGACCGAACACGGCTGACGAGCAGTCAGCAGAAATCTTTCCAAATTTATGGCTAAGTTAATTACATTAATTGGGTGATTTATTGTGATTAATTGGCATAATAATGGAATAATTTTGTCAGTTAAGGAAATTAGAAGGTTGACTTCACATTGATTTGTCTGATTTTAAGTGGTTTCCTATTTTAAGAGGGCAAAACATGGAAAGTGATGAGTGATTGTTTGACTTCCCTCTTTTCTCTCCTTCCTTTACACCAATGAGCTAGCAATGAGTCAGAAAATTCTGACTTAATGGAGAGTATTGATTGATTCATTAGTTATGCTCGTTACGTTAAAATTTTTAACGTTCTTTTCCGTTTTTTTTTCTCTCAACTTCTCACTCTTCTCTCTCTCAGTTCTGAGACATTTTCTCATTTCCTCTCTTCTTCTTCTCTTCTCCACGCATTCCATTTCTTCTCTCTCAAAAATTCTCTGCAAGAAAAGTGAAAGAAAAAGTCATATTTTGTTGGTTGAATTCAAGAATTTGGAGAAGAAATTTCAACGTAAGAACTCAATTTTTTCGGTAATTATGAAAAGAATTCTTCTCCTCCAATCGTTTTGCAATATCTTTCTATAGGTATTGTATTTTGCCTTGAGTTTTTAATATGATGTTCATGTATGTATTGTGTGATGTTTTTCCAAGTTTCATGTTATTTCGGTGTTTTTATAAAAAATATGAATTTTCTATTTTCTACCCCTCACAGTAAAATATTACTGTTTAACTTTGATGCATGAAAATGCAATGTTTATTCAAGAGGTAAATGAATGATGTTTTTCATAAAGGTTGTCAAGAATGTGCATGTATAATGTATGATGAATATATTTTATGTTATGAAATTTTTAATGAGATTACATTAAGAAAACTGTTTTAACAATGTTATTTCTGGATTTTTGTTTATGAAATACTATATATGTTTAAATGATTTTATGATAATGAAATAATTGATGCATGATAATAAGATGAATGTATATATGAATGTTATTGAAAGAATGATATATGAGATGAATTTTTTATGATAAGTATTAATTTTATTGTAATTTGTAAATGGAAAAATGGCATGAACACACAAAGGAACGAGCACTTCGAGACCGCGACATCGTCACCAAATCACGTTAAAGTTAAGTAAGCTAGCTTTAAGGTAAGTACATTCTCACCTGCAACATGACACGTTTTACAAGGTTTGATGATATATTCACATTGTTATTCATGATCATTTTATGGTTATTTTCCTTAAAGGATTTCTTAAGAAAGATTTTCATGATTTAAAGTTATGTATGTATGATGATGACATGTTTCAAAGTTTGAAAATTATGTATATATGTATCACCTAATAAGTGTTGCACACCAATGTTATGAAATGATATTTTATGATGTCATGTTTGGTTTGGGATTAGCTAACCTTCTCTTCTCATGACGGCGCGCGTACGATGATGTTCATGGTACAACACTTGGGCCCTAAAGATAAAATGGAATATGTTTTATAATGGTCAATGAAATGAAAGATATGTTTCCATGAATTTGTGCTTAAGGCACTTTTATGATATGATGAGTGTATGAAATGTTTTAATTGTGAGAATTATATGTACTTACTAAGCATTAGCTTAATCATGTTTTATGTCATGTTGCAGATAAGTGTAAGAAAATCATGGATTAGGCGAAGGGCATGGGAAGGCGTGTGAGCACTAAACATGATGAATTGTAACCAGAAGCACGCCAAGAAGAACGTTTTATATTTTAAATCAAGTTTCATATTTTGAACACATTTTTATGATAAATATTTAAAGGATTCATGAACTATGTTTTATATTTTATTTCATTATTTGAAGTATTATGAACTTCCGCATTTATATGAAAGGATGGTTTTGTTTTAAAAATTAAGTTTTTCCAAGGATTTTTGGCTCGGTCGGCCTACCGAACATCTTGGTCGGCCTGCCGATGTCCAGAAGTTCGGCCTGCCGATCACATTTTTGGCCTGCCGGACAATGATGAGTTTTTAAGCCAGTTTTGCAAAGCCTCTACCGGCCTGCCGGTTGAGGGAACTTCGGCCTGCCGATCATGTTCGGCCTGTCGAATTGTGAGAGTAAATGACTTTTAAATGATGTGATGATTAATGAGATATGATGTAATTTTTTTTATAAGTCCTGATTTTACAACTTGGTATATTTATTTTATTAAAGTAAGTTCATGATTAATTTAAAGTATATTTGAATAAACTATGACATGGAATGAGTTTAGTATGTGAATTAACAATGTTAAGTTATTAAAAAAAATGTGTATGAATGGATCTAGTTAAGTATGTTTAATTACTTTTTCAATTAAAAGTATCGTTTAAGTTTTGTAATAATATTTATGATTAAAGTCCAAGTATGTATGAATGTAAGAATATAACGACATCTGTGACGTCCGTAAAAGAGGCGTTACATATGGTGCCAAGACTTGGATGCCACAGCAGAATTTGACACCGCGGCACCCGGTCGCGAATCTACATTATTTTTAAGAAACTAACCTATTCTTTTGTGTACTTCTATAAATAAGACATGCTAGGACTTATTTATATAACTCCAGAAAATATAGAGAGAGGAAAAAACCTAAGGAGAATGTCTGCAAGTTTCCCCTTTAAACATCTTTTTCATCATATGGTGAATTTCTTTTGTGATTAAAAGTAGACGTAACTCTCGCATTGAGGGTGAACCGTTATAAATTTGTATATATTATTGTTTAACTTTCGTTTTTTTATTTTTCTCTTGAGAAATAAGACAACTAATTTGCAGTAATAATAACAAAATCACACTATTGGGTCTAACTAAATGTAAGCATATGATTATATTCAGCAAAATAGAAAATAAAAAAATGCGAAATAACAAAATTATGTGTAGTAAAAGAAATGATGCTTGTCTAAGTGAGGAGTCTGAGATATAGTAATTTTAATATTTAATCAGCTGCTTCCAGAATTTGAGAGTATTTTTTTGAAAAATTTTATTTTTTTTACTAAGGTAAAAGTTCTTGTCCTTATACTAAAAAGTGCAGTTTGCAGTTTTTTTTTATATAACACATAAAGCTTTTCTAATAGTTAATTTTGACTAAATCTAAATTCATGCGTAATATTGTTTCAGCGGGTACAATCTAATTAAGATGTGTTCGGTTTCTATCACTTTTGACTCTTAATAAGAAGCAATATATATATATATATATAGTTAGAAGCTTCATGATGATCTGCTCGAGCATCAGGTACTTTAATATATATATATATATATA